>CM057830.1:34016746-34474246 GCA_030068075.1 Paguma larvata
AGCAGGCTCCAGGCTCTGAGCTGTAGGCACAGAGCCCAACACGGGGCTCAAACTCACAAACTGCGAGATCATGACCTGAGCTGAAGTCAGACACTTAACCAACTGAGCCACCCCGGCGCCCATTCAAACACACATTCTTTTTTTGATAATGCCTTAAAGCGCACTCTGTTCCAGTTGCTCTGGAGTATGGGGGATTGGGTCCCAACTTGGTCTCTGGAAGCCCTGGCCTCTGGTTGCCAAGTGCCCAGGTAAGCATCACATGTAAAGTCATATGTGTTCAGTCCAGAGAAATGCTATTGTCAGGCACATCCTTGCTGGGGTTTTGCAGATGTACTCATGTCTTTTCCTGGGGGAAAAAAAAAGCCAGCTTTCTTTACAGACAGTCGATGCAAATTTCATGTTTAAAGAAAGGCAACCACTAAAATCTCTCTCAGAATTAAAATTGAACACTTGATGAGTGTAGGACTGCCTGTAAATAAAATCATATGCTGAGCCTGGTTAGCTGGATAGGCTGATACAACCCAAAGAATGGTTTGTCTGTATTGTCAGCTTTTTCGTTGCTTTTCTCTTTCATATCTCACTCAGATTTTGAACATATATGCGTTTAAGAAATATAATTTTGTCTAGCTCTGGCCACTTTGCTTTGTATTTGGTAGAATGAATTTTCACTGAAAATGACTGAACCCTGGGGTGCCTGGATGGCTCAGTTGGCTAAGCGGCAGACTTTGGCTCAGGTCATGAAATCACGGTTCGTGGGTTCGAGCCCCACATCCGGCTCTGTGCCGAAAGCTCAGGGCCTGGAACCTGCTTCCGATTCTGTGTCTCCCTCTCTCTCTGCCCCTTGCCTGCTCACGCTTTGTCTCCCTCTCTCTCTCAAAAATGAATAACGCTTAAAAAAATTTTAAAAAGAAAGAAAATGATTGAACTCTTTGCTGTTCCAACACTCCTACAGATTTAACCTTGGCCTCTTTTTTTTTTTTAAAGATTTTTTTTTAATGTTTGAGAGGGAGCGAGAGAGCACGTACAAACTAGGGGGGTGGGGGGGGGCGCGGATAGAGAGGGAGGGAGAGAGAATCCCAAGCAGGCTCTGCGCGATCAGCACAGAGCCTGAAGTGGGGCTCAAACCTATGAACTGTGAGATCATGACCTGAACCGAAATCAAGAGTTGGACCCTTAACCAACTGAGCCACCCGGGCGCCCCTTGCCCTTCTTTTTCTAATGCCATAAGGTCAAGGAACCAGAAAAAGCTGCAGTGGCCCTTAGGAGAGGCCTAGTGCCAGACAAAAAGAGCAAAGACACTTGGCCCAAGTACCAGTAGACTGGCTGTATGCTTAGAGTACGCCTTTCCTTATGGATAATGTGTAAACGAGTCATAGATGAAGAGAATTTTACATCAAGCAAAGGGCGATCTTCTCAGTCTTGGCTATTTGCTCAAGTGTAGGCGTGACATTGCTGGACATGGATAGGTATCCCAGAAATCCCGGGTGATTTCCGCTGAGTTGGGTGAAGAAGCCTCACTGGCATGCTCATTCCTAATATAGTCCCGAAAGCCAGGGCTGGGGGGCCCCTTTCTATGCAGAAAGTTATGACCTGTTCCAAACCCGATCTTAAATTTTAAAAGAAGAAAAACACAGCCCAGTCTTAGCTGTCATGATGGGAGCCAAGCATAAAACATACCTGAAAGAAAGCCATAGATGGTCATAAACTTTTTCTGGGTTTTATTGGTTTTGGCTACTTGGTACCAAGCCACAAAGAGGACTATTTAAATTTGCTTCCTTGGGACGTCTGGGTGATTCAGCCCGTTAAGCATCCAACTCTTGATTTCGGCTCAGGTCATGATCTCACAGTTTGTGGGTTCAAGCCCTACATCCAGCTCTGTGCTGACAGTGAGGAGCCTGCTTGGGATTCTGTCTCTGCTCCCATCCCCATTCATGCTCACTTTCTCTCAAAATAAATAAACATTTTTAAATAAATAAATAAACTTGCTTCCTTGTTTCACTGCTCACCACTTGATGGAGGATGGGGGTGATTGGCAAAAAATAATAATACGAAATAAGAAGCAAGAATGAAGGGGAGGAAAGGGTTTTTTTGTGTCTCTCATCCCTGAAATGCAGCCAGATCAACACTGAACCATCTTGCACACCTAGAAAACTGATCTGAGGATGAACACAACAATCTGGACAAGCTGAACCACAGAACTCGGCAGGTACGTGGTGCAGAGAAGTGAACTGGGGGAGAGAGAAGCCACAGAGGGCAGGGAGCTATTTTTGTTTGCGGAGAGGGGACGGAAATGTGGAGAGTACAGGAAAAGCACCCCCCACCGAAAGCAGCTGGAGAAAAAAGGAAAAGTGGAAACAGCCATGAGGGACTGAACACAAAAGGGAGAAAGGAGAGGGTTTAATTTCCTTTAAGACTCTATAAACAGGATGAGCACAAAGTCTGAAACTCCACAGCTCGATACCTGGCGGTGCTCTGGTGGGAAGGGTGAATCCCCAGGAGCAGAGAGCGAGATCCAAGGGATCCATGGGCCAGATGGGAAGAGGCGGTTTCCCTGCTGGGAGGACATTTGGTAGGGGCTGTGCAGCCTCCCCACAGGCAAAGGTCCCAGCGGACCCCAGAGAACAACCACATTCGCTGGTGCTGGAACAAGGACATTAAGAGTGAAGCCTGGAGCCAGATGTGTGCTGTGATTTTCCACAATCCCTGAAACACTGTGGCTACATGATCGCATGAACTTTTTCTGGGGCGGGCTGGCGTCCAGCCGCAATCTCTGGGACTGGGCAGTGGCACGGTCTCATGACCGTTCCTGGGAGCAGGCCGGCACCCAGCCATTGCTCAGCAAGACCCTGCCCCAGAAAGTCAGAACGGGTCAAAGCCGTAGTCCCTCAGAAGTGAGGGGTTGGAAAAAGCCCCATCTGAGATAAAACTCAGGAGGGAGGTGCTGCCTGGCAGCCTGACAGCTTGGACACGGACAGTGTAGAAGCCCTCACTTCTATGGAAGCTGGAGACAAAGGAGGGGTGCTACAGTGCCAGTAGAGGAGAGCACAGAGTTCTGATACTAGAGACTGGGTAGCTGGGTGACACCATTTTCACCCCTCCTGCGCATACACATACACACCTACATGCGCCCCAACAATCCACCCCAGTAAGCTAAGCAGCACCTAGTGGAGAATGGAGCTGTTACACTAAGCCCCACCCACCCAACTGGGCCAACCGTGCTCTTGATAAACACCACAAGTCTCTCTGCCTGCTTAGTTTACAAACTATAAAGTGCTTCATAGTTTGACTTCTAGGGGAAACCAGATGTAATTTCAATCATATTTGATTCTGTTCACTGTTCCAGCTATTCAATTTTTTTTTTCTTATTCTTGAATACAGAAAATTTATTCTTATTTTCCATTCTAATTAAAGATTTTCCTTTAATTTTTTTCTATTTACATTTTTGTAAAATTTTTAAATTCTATTTTATTTCCATCATTTCATTCTATTTTATTGTATCCATTTTTTCAAATTTTCAAACTTTTTTTTTCTTTTATTTTTCCCTTTTTTCTCTATCAAGTTTTTTTTTTTTTTTTCAACAAACAGACCAAAACACACCTAGGATCTAGCATCTTGTATTTGATTTTTTGTGTTGTTTTTAATTTTTTAACTTTAACTTTTTTTACTTTATTAATTTCTTTTCTTCCTTCAAAATGACAAAATGAAGGAATTCACGCCAAAAGAAAGAACAGGAAGAAATGACAGCCAGGCACTTAATCAACACAGATATAAGCAAAATGTGTGAACCAGAATTTAGAATTGTGATAATAAGAATACTAGCTGGGGTTAAAAATAGATTAGAATCCCTTTCTGTGGAGATAAAAGAAGTCAAAGCTAGTCAGGATGAATTAAAAAATGCTATAACTGAGCTGAATCTCAAATGGATGCCACAGCGGCAAGAATGAATGAAGCAGAGCAGTGAATCAGCAATACAGAGGACAAACGTATGAACAATGAAGCAGAAAAAAAAGAGGGAGACTAAGGCAAAAGAGCATGAAATAAGAATTCGAGAACTCAATGACTCATTAAAAGGAATAACATCAGAATCATAGGGGTCCCAGACAATGAAGAGAGAGAAAAAGGGATAGAAGGTTTATGTGAGCAAATCACAGCAGAAAACTTTCCTAACCTGGGGAAACACACAGACATCAAAAACCAGGAAGCACAGAAGACTCCCATTAGATTCAACAAAAACCGACCATTGACAAGGCATATCATAGTCAAATTCACAAAATACTCAGGCAAGGAGGGAATCATGAAAGCAGCAAATAGAAAAAAGTCCTTAACCTACAAGAGTTGATAGATCAGGTTCTGATCAGCTGACCTCTCCACAGAAACTTGGCAGGCCAGAAAGGAGTAGCAGGATATATTCAATGTGCTGAATCGAAAAAATATGCAGCAAAGAATTCTTTATCCAGCAAGGCTGTCATTCAAAATAGGAGAAATAAAAAGTTTCCCAAACAAAAATCAAAGGAGTTTGTGACCACTAAACCAGCCCTGCAAGAAATTTTAAGGGAGACTCTCTGAGGGAAAAAAGACAAAAACAAAACAAAACAAAAACAAAAACAAACCCACAAAAAGACCAAAAGCAACAAAGACTAGAAAGGACCAGAGAACACCACCAGAAACTCCAACTCTGCAGGCAACATAATGGCAATAAATTCATGTATTTCAGTACTCACTCTAAACATCAATGGACTAAATGCTCCAATCAAAAGACATAGGGTAACAGAATGGATAAGAAAACAAGATCCATCCATATGGTGTTTACAAGAGACCCATTTTAGACCTAAAGTCGCCTTCAGATTGAAAATAAGGGGATGGAGAACCATTTTTCATGCTAATGGTCACCAAAAGAAAGCAGGAGTAGCCATAGTTATATCAGACAAACCAGATTTTAAAATAAACACCATAACAAGAGATGAAGAAAGGCATTATATCATAAGTAAGGGGTCTATCTACCAAGAATATCTAACAATTATAAACATTTACACTCCAAACATGAAGCACCCAAATATATAAATCAGTTAATCACAAACATAAAGAAACTCATTGAGGGGCGCCTGGGTGGCTCCGTCAGTTACGTGTCTAACTTCAGCTCAGGTCATGATCTCACAGTTGCAGGGTTCGAGCCCTGCATCAGGCTCTGTGCTGACAGCTCAGAGCCTGGAATCTGCTTAGGATTCTATGTCTCCCTCCCTCTCTGCCCCTCCCCTGCTCTCTCTCTCTCTCTTTCTTTTTCAAAAAAATAGAACAGATCAATGAAACCAGGAACTGGTTCTTTGAAAGAACTAACAAAACTGATAAACCCCTAGCCAGTTTAATTAAAAAGAAAAAGGACCCAAATAAATAAAATCAAGAATGAAAGAGGAGAGATCATAACCAACACAGCAGAAATAAAAACAATAATAAGAGAATATTATGAGCAACTATACGCCAATAAAATGGGCAATCTGGAAGAAATGGGACAAATTTCAAGAAACATATAAACTACCAAAACTGAAACAGAAAGAAGTAGAAAATTTGAACAGACCCATAACCAGTGAAGAAATTGAAATAGTAATAAAAAATCTCCCCCAAAACAAAGACTCGAGGGCCAGATGGCTTTCCAGGGGAATCCTATCAAACATTTAAAGAAGAGTTAACACCTATTCTTTTGAAATTGTTCCAAAAAATAGAAATGGAAGGAAAACTTCCAAACTCATTCTATGAAGCCAGCATTACCTTGATTCCAAAACCAGACAAAGACTCCATTAAAAAGGAGAACTACAGACCAATTTCCCTGATGAACATGGATGCAAAAATCCTCAACAAGATACTAGCCAACAAGATCCAACAATACATTAAAAGAATTATTCACCACGACCAAGTGGGATTTATACCTGGGATGCAGGGCTGATTCAATATCCACAAAACAATCAATATGATACATCACATCAATAAAAGAAAGGACAAGAGGGGCGCCCGGGGTGGCTCAGTCGGTTAAGTGTCCAACTTCAGCTCAGGTCACGATCTCATGGTTTGTGGGTTCGAGCCCCACGTCAGGCTCTGGGCTGACACCTGATATCCTGGAGCCTACTTCGGATTCTGTGTCTCCTTCTATCTCTGCCCCTCCCCTGATTGCACTCTCTTTCTCTCTCTCAAAAATAAATAAACATTAAAAAAAAGAAGAAAGAAAGAAAGGACAAGAACCACATGATCTTCCCAAGAGATGCAGAGAAAGCATTTGACAAAATACAGCATCCTTTCTTGATTAAAACCCTTAAGAAAGTAGGGATAGAAGGATCATACCTCAATATCATAAAAGTCATATATGAAAGACCCACCATTAATATCATCCTCAATGGGGAAAAACTGAGAGCTTTCCCCCTAAGGTCAGGAATAGGATATGAATGTCCACTCTCACCAGTTATTCAACATAGGATTGGAAGTTTTAGCCTCAGCAGTCAGACAACACAAAGGAATAAAATGCATCCAAATTGGCCAGGAGGAAGTCAAACTTTCACTCTTCGCAGATGACATAATACTCTAAATGGAAAACCCAAAAGATTCCACCAAAAAACTGCTAGAACTGATCCATGAATTCAGCAAAGTTGCGGGATACAAAATTGATGCACAGAAATCAGTTGCATTTCTATACACCAATACTGAAGCAACAGAAAGAGAAATCAAGGAATTGATCCCATTTATAATTGCACCAAAAACCATAAAATACCTAGGAATAATCCTAGCCAAAGAGGTGAAAAAACGATATGCTGAAAACCATAGAAAGCTTATGAAAGAAATTGAAGAAGACACAAAGAAATGGAAAAATATTCCATGGAATTGGACGAATCCATGGGATTGGAAGAAATATTGTTAAAATGTCAATACTACCCAAAGCAATCTACATATTCAATGCAATCTCTATCAAAGTAACACCAGCATTCTTCACAGAGCTAGAACAAACAATCCTAAAATTTGTATGGAACCAGAAAATACCCCGAATAGCCAAAGGAATCTTGGGGTGGGGGGGGGGGAAGTTGGAGGCATCACAATCCCAGACTTCAAGATGTATTACAAAGCTGTAATCATCAAGACAGTATGGTACTGGCACAAAAACAGACACTCAGATCAATGGAACAGAATAGAGAACCCAGAAATGGACCCACAAACATATGGCCAACTAATCTTTGACAAAGCTGGAAAGAATATCCAGAGGGATAAAGACAGTCTCTTCAGCAAATGGTGCTGGGAAAACTGGACAGCGACATGCAGAAGAATGAACCTGTGCCACTTTCTTACACCATACGCAAAAATGAACTCGAAATGGATGAAAGGCCTAAACGTAAGACAGGAAGCCATCAAAATCCTAGAGGAGAAAGCAGGCAACAACCTCCTTGACCTCGGCTGCAGCAACTTCTTACTCAACACGTCTCTGGAGGCAAGGGAAACAAAAGCAAAAATGAACCATTGGCATCTCATCAAAATAAAAAGCTTTTGCACAGTGAAGGAAACAATCAGCAAAACTAAAAGGCAACCAATGGAATGGGAGGAGATATTTGCAAACGACATATCAGATAAAGGGTTAGTATCCAAAATCTATAAAAACACTTATCAAACTTAACACCCAAAAACAAATAATTCGGTGAAGAAATCGGCAAAAGACACGAATAGACACTTCACCAAAGACATCCAGATGGCCAACCGACACGTGAAAAAATGCTCAACATCACTCATCGTCAGGGAATTACAAATCATAACCACAATGAGATACCACCTCACACCCGTCAGAATGGCTAATATTAACAACTCAGGCAACAACAGATGTTGGCGAGGATGCGGAGAAAGGGGAACCCTCTTGCACTGCTGGTGGGAATGCAAACTGGTGCAGCTACTCTTGAAAACAGTACGGAGGTTGCTCAAAAAAATAAAAATAGAACTACCCTACAACCCAGGAATCACACTATTAGGTATTTATCCAAGGGATACAGGTGGGCGGTTTTGAAGGGGCACATGCACCCCAATGTTTACTGCAGCGGTATCGACAATAGCCAAAGTATGGAAAGAGCCCAAATGTCCATCAACGGATGAATGGATAAAGATGTGGCGTATATATATATACAATGGAGTATTACTCAGCAATTGAAAAGAATGAAATCTTGCCATTTGCAACTATATGGATGGAACTAGAGGGTTTTAAGCTAAGTGAAATTAGAGCAAGACAAATATCACATGGCTTCACTCATAGGAGGACTTTAAGTTACAAAACAGATGAACATAAGGGAAGGGAAGCAAAAATAAAAATAGGGAGGGGGACGAAAACGTAAGAGACTCTTAAATATGGAGAGCAGACAGAGGGTTGCCGGAGCGGTTGTGGGAGGGGGGGGATGGGCTAAATGGGTAAGGGGCATTAAGGAATCTATTCCTGAAATCATCGTTGCACTGTAGGCTACCTAACTTGGATGTAAATTAAAAATAAATACATTTTTTTTAAAAATGGGGGCGCCTAGGTGGCTCAGTCGGTTAAGCGGCCGACTTCGGCTCAGGTCATGATCTCACGGTCTGTGAGTTCAAGCCCCGCGTCGGGCTCTGTGCTGACAGCTCAGAGCCTGGAACCTGCTTCGGATTCTGTGTCTCCCTCTCTCTCTGCCCTTCCCCTGCTCATACTCTGTCTCTACGTCTCTCAAAAATAAATAAACGTTAAAAAAATTTTTTTTAATAAAAATAAAAAAAATAAAAAAATGAAGCAAGGGGCTTCAAGCGTGCAGGCTGGGCCTCCTGTCCCAATGAGTGACCTTGTGTGCATTTAAGTGTGAACGCTCACATGGTGGGCTTAAACTCGTTGCCTTCAAAACACAGGAAAGATCATTTTGAGTGGACGTGGGAGAAGAAAATTAAAGCTGAAATGAGGACAATCAGAAGGAAATCTCGTGTGCAATCTGTAACATCCAACCCTGCTCTGAAAACGATGCCATCGGCAAGTTGTGTTGCCCCACAGGCTGGCACGATTAAAGCTCCACAGAAGGAAAATCTGAGAAGGAAATTCATTTCTATTGAAGTGCCATTCACAGATTGGGTGGTCATCTAAACTACTAAAGTTTAAAGCCTTAGCTTTAAAACTGCACGAGGATCAGAGTCGGTATGTTGTCAAGTGAGTTTTGACCCAGTTTTCACATCTAGAGAGTTTGCAAAGAGATCTTTTCTGTTGTTCTTATTATAGTAACGACTTCTGCTGGACAGAGACGATTGAATCCCCACACGGACAGATAATGCTGCTGGTTTTCTGGTTTTTAAGTGAGTTAAGGTGGTTTTGGGCGTTGTACAGGGTGAATTATAAATATATCCAGATTGACTTTTGCGACGCAGTTCTGCTTCTAAGCTGGTCCAAGGGCTGGTGCGAGACTGGCAGAATGAGGAACGACATCTGGGGATCTTGTTGAAAAACCCAATTTCTGGGTCCCTCTCCTGGAAACTGAGCATGGATGTAGTGTGTCCAGGAGTCTGTAACTTAAGTGCCACATGCAACCACGGTGGAGTTTGAAAACCATTTCCATCGTGCACTGTTGTCCTTTGAATGAAAACTGAGGGGGCAAGGGGGATTGCCAAACTTGAAAACTACAGACAAGAATAAAGACAAATAGGGGCGCCTGGGTGGCTCAGTTGGTTAAGCATCTGACTCTTGATTTCATCCCAGGTCATGATCTCACAGTTCATGAGTTCGAGCCCCGTGTCAGGCTCTGTGCTGATGGCGCAAAGTCTCCTTGGAATTCTCTTTCTCCCTCTCTCTCTGCCTTTCCCCTGCTTGTGCTCTTTCTTCCCCTAAATAATAAATAAACTTAAAAAAAAAAAACAAAAAACAAGAATACAAATATAATGCCCACATACCTACTACCCAGAACGGCCATATTTGCTTCAAGTGTTACTTCCACCAAAAGAAATCGGGGTGCGCCTGGGTGGCTCTGTCAGTTAAGTGTCTGACTTCAGCTCAGATCCTGACCTCGTGGTTTGTGGGTTCGAGCCCCCTTCGGGATCTGTGCCGACAGCTCAGAGCCTGGAGGCTGCTTTGGATTCTGTGTCTCTCTCTGCCCCGCCCCGGCTCGTGCTCTCTCTCGAAAATAAACAAACATTTAAAAAAGAGAGAGTGAAATCGGGTATTATGACAAAGTCCCTGTTTCCCCAGTCCTCAGCCCCATGCTCTTATCCTGCTTCGCAGGCCACCACAGTCATGATTTGGTATGTGGCCTTCAGGTCCAGGCTATAATGGTGCCCAACCTTGCTGACAGACGGCCAGTTCAGGAGGCCACAGCAACCCTAGGCTGGCAATTTCACAGGGAGGATGGGCAGGCGTGTTTCTCCAGAGAAGGACCAGGAGGATCTTAACCAATTCCAAGGAAAAAGGAAAACATCTGGAACATTCAGGAATGCGGAGAATGTATTGTGTGAGCAAAATGACCATAGTGTCGCATTTTCTAGCAAAGGTGCCAGGGTCCAAAGGAATGGATGGTGTTTCTCCGGAAGTGATAATGGGGGTTCTGGGTGAGAAATGGTGTTCTCCACAGACGTGGGGTATACCATGACTGCCTTCCGTCATCTGTGCAAGCAAGATTCCTTCCTAGTCACCTGCTGTTTCTCACCTGTGATTACAGTCCCACGGGCGAGAGGAAAATGGTTTCTTTCAAATTTTCCTTTCAGAAGAGGAAAAGTACTGAGCCCCAGCTTTGCAACCAGGGTGCTTTGATTCTGCCCAAGACAATTCCTCTTAGCTTTAAGTCTGCAATCCCCGCAGCCCAAATATGCAATAATATTCCCCGGACAAATAATGACAAATGAAATAGCACTTTAAGCCATCTGTTCGAGTTGGTGCATTTTGCCTCTAGTGTTTATAAACCTGCTGCAGTAAAAAGCAAAAACAAAGCCCTGAGTTTAGCAAAAGGCATGGTTGGGTGAGCAGCCAGAAGCAATTTCCATCTCAGAAAGAAACACGACTTAATTTATTTTTATCCAAGATGTTTTGGGAGCGTGTGCTTTGCTTTAGAGCAACAAATGCAGTCTGCTCTGATATTGCCAGCCTCTCCTTTTTGAAGAAAAGGAGAATGTGGGGGAGTCCCAACGTTGGGGTCGTGCTTTTATGTCTAAATTTAGCTCTGTTGCTGAAATCAGCACTAAGAATCTTCTGGAACAACTGCCGAACTAGTTCACCAAGTGGTTCCTGGTGGTGCCTGGGAGATGATGTTCATGGATGACCGATGGGGTTGGCTTTGTGTTTTGTTTGCTTTGGAAAATCCCAACGGGGACTTCTCCCTATTGCTTGGCTCAGTGACCTCACAAGCTAGCATTACATTTATTTGGTCTTTTCTACAGAACAGGATGGCGTGAAAAGGCTGGCATAACCAATTCTCAGCGAGAACTAACCCTCATAACCTTTCGAGGAAGGTAAAATGTCCCCAAACAGAGGAAGCAATTTCGGCTCAGAGAGCTTAAAAGACTTTCCTGGGGTTGGCTGCTCAGCAGCGAAACGGAAAAACAAAAACTTGTTTTCTTTGTCTCAAACTACTGGTCAGATAAGTAAAACAAACAGGAGGCAGCATTTCAAATGCACGTGGCGAGTGGGGGTAGGTCCGAGAAGGGCGTTGACAGGGTGCCGCTGTGTCACCTGGCAGCGTTCAATAACGAAATGTCTCATGTGCAGCACGGGGGACAAACGCGTACGGTTTTATGGGTTTGGAGAGATCGCTGGCCCCTAGCAGCCGCTGGGGCACTGTTTTGTAATCCGTTCTACGCCCCACGCGACAACTGCTGCGTACGCAGAGGGGAGTGCATGAAAGACGTTTTTGTCCAGAAATGTGTTCCTCGCTCTTTGGAAGAAAACAAAGGAGAGGCTGCGCTTTCAGTGTGCGCGGTGGTGTGTGTCGGACACAGTCCAACAGAAAGAAACGGACTCGCGATGACTGAGAGTTATTAATACATATTGGTGAATAAACGCCGGTAAGCATTGGATTTTTAAAAAATATGTGATCCTTATTTTTCTGCTTTCTTCACTACCACAGCAGAAAATCTAATGAAACCGCATAAAACTGGAACTGCAGAAAATAAGAGAAGTGCAGAGCAGCGATGTCCAGAGCAACAATGCTGTAGCTTCTAGAAAAGCCCCCCACCCCCGCCCTTCAGGATTTTTTATTTTTTAATTTACTTTTATTTATTTTTAAAATAGGCTCCACTCCCAATGTAGGGCTTGAACTCACCGCCGGGAGATCAAGAGTCGCATGCTCTACAGTCAGAGGCGGCCAGGAGACCTCTTTTCAGGACTTTTTAAATCATTTTTTAACAATGAAAAGCCATTTGAAAATGACAGCCTGGCAGACAGTTCGAGGCTCTGGTGAAGAGCACTTGCCTGAAACTGCATGCATAAGCAAATGAATATTGAAGCGTGTCCTCAATCATGTGATTTCTCCAAATTTTCTGCACCCTGCGTCTGTCTGCTCCTCCTCTGCTGGGTCACTGTTAAGTCCCCATATTTCCCGTCTTGTTAGCTCCCTTACACTCCACGGGGCTTTGTTTGTAAGTCCCTCCGCAAGGGGTTGAGCGACAACACAGCGGTCACCAAATTAGTTAACAATGCGCTCTCCCGGAATCAAACCAATTGAACCCTCACAGTTTGACTCCAGAGTGCAAACGCCAACGATCAATGGGACCACATTCTTTGTCACAGCTGTGGTCAGCTGGTGCTGGCTTGAATGATTTAGTGAGTAGATGATTCGACCACATCGAATTTGACTTATAATCTGTATGTAAAATCTGCCTGATAACACAGAAGCACTTTTTGTAATTTTTTTATTTTTTAAATGTTTATTTTTGAGAGAGAGACAGAGAGAGAGAGGGAGGGAGGGAGGGAAGGAGGAAGGAGGGAGGGGCAGAGAGAGAGACAGTGAGGGGGACAGAAGATCAGAAGCAGGCTCAGCACTGACAGCAGAGAGCCCCTATGCAGAGCTCCGACTCACTGAACTATGAGATCATGACCCAAGCTGAAGTCCAACACTCAACCGACTAAGCCACCCAGGCGCCCCTGTAATTTTTTTGAAAGCCTTCATAAACAGTGATTCGGGTAGGTTCACTCTGGGCTTCCTTAAAGACCTCTTAGGAAGCCCTTGCTACCGTCGGACAGCAGCTGTTTTGAGCACCGACTGCTACCGCTACATCTTAGAAGCCACCTAAGTTCCGGCTGAAATGTACACTGTGCAATGTACCAAGGACAAGCAGAAGTTATAATTAAGCTGGTTTCCGGGAATGGATCCAAACAAGTCTTATCGATCAAATGGGGAGAAATGAAGCCTCCTGCTGGAAAATGGTTTTGTTTCCTTCTATTTACCTATACTTTCAGCCTATCAACAAATTTTAGGGTAAAAAATTAGAAAGCTGCCCCTAAGTAACTAGTTCTCAACTATGCCAGATATTAACAGTTCGGAAACTGGAGAGCAGCACCAGTCTCTCATTAGCATAAATCTCCTTGATTGCCCACGCATTCTACCCTGGAACAAAATACATTTCCCCCCATGGGACTCAAAGTTATTTTCATTTGGAATAAAAATAAATGCAACCCACGAGCATCATTTTCCCCCAACTTGATTGGTGGGGAAAGATAAAGGCTGCTCACCACTAAGAGATTTCTAGAAGCTACAAGAGGTTCTGGTTTGAACAGTGTGATTTCTAATTAGCCAAAGACCCCGTGAATGCCTGACGAAGACAACTGGGGGTAGGGGGGATTGGCTGATGTAGGCCAAAGGGTACAAATCTTCAATTATAAGAAGAATAAGGTTAAGGCACCTAGCTGGTTTGGTGGAGCCGTGCTCGGTGGAGCATGAAGCTCTTGATCTTAAGGTGTGAGTTCAAGCCCCCCATTGGGTGTGGAGATTACTGAAAAATAAAATCTTTAGGGGCGCTGGGTGGCTCAGTCGGTTGAGCGGCCGACTTCGGCTCAGGTCATGATCTCACAGTCTGTGAGTTTGAGCCCCACGTCAAGCTCTGTGCTGACAGCTTGGAGCCTGGAGCCTGCTTCGGATTCTGTGTCTCCCTCTCTCTCTCTGCCCTTCTCATGCTCTGTCTCTCTGTCTCAAAAACAAAAAAAAAATAAAAAAATAAAAACATTAAAAAAATAAAATCTTTAAAAAAAAAAACCCTGAGGATCTAATGTATAACATGGTGACATCAATAATACAGAATCGTAGAATTGAAAGTTGTTGAGAATAGATCTTAAACATGCTCACCACACACAGGCACAAGAACTATGTTTTACAGGGGGACCTGGGTGGCTCAGTCGGTTGGGCGGCTGACTTCGGCTCAGGTCATGATCTTGTAGTTTGTGAGTTCGAGCCCCGCGTCGGGCTCTGTGCTGACAGCTCAGAGCCTGGAGCCTGCTTCGGGTTCTGTGTCTCCCTCTCTCTCTGCCCCTCCCCTGCTCGTTGCTCTGTCTCTTTCTGTCTCTCAAAACTAAATAAACATTAAAAATTTTAAAAAGGTGCGCCCGTGTGGCTCAGTCGGTTAAGCGGCCGACTTCAGCTCAGGTCATGATCTCACAGTCTGTGAGTTCGAGCCCTGCGTCAGGCTCTGTGCTGACGGCTCAGAGCCTGGAGCCTGCTTCAGATTCTGTGTCTCCCTGTCTCTCTGCCCTTCCCTTGTTCACGCTCTGTCTCTCAAAAATAAAAAAAATAAAATAAAATAAATAAATTAAAAAAAATAGCTATGTGTTACATATGTGAAGTGATGGATTTGTTAATTATCTTGATCTTGGCAATCATTCTACAATATGTATGTATATAAAAATCATGTTGTATAATTTAACTATATACAATTATCTTTGTCAATTATTACTTGATAAGATTTTAAAGTTTGGGGTGCCTGGCCTCAGTCAGTTGAGCGTCTGACTTCAGCCCAGGTCATGATCTCACAGTTTGTGAGTTCGAGCCCCACATCGGGCTTGCTGCTGTCAGTGCATACATAGCCCACTTCAGATCCTCTGTCTCCCTTCTCTCTGTCCTTCCCCCACTCGTGCTCTCTCTCAAAAATAAATAAAACATTAAGAAGAATTTTTAAAGAATTTTTTTAACATTTATTTATTTTTGAGAGACATAGAGACAGAGTGTGAGCAGGGGAAGGGCAGAGAGAGAGGGAGACACAGAATCTGAAGCAGGCTCCAGGCTCCAAGCTGTCAGCACAGAGCCCGATGCGGGGCTCGAACTCACAGACTGAGACCATGACCCGAGCTGAAGTCGGCCGCCCAACCGACTGAGCCACCCAGGCGCCCCAAGAAAAATTTTTTAAATAAGATTTTAAAGTTTATTTTGAAGTAATCTCTACACTCAAGACAGAGCTTGAACTCATGACCCTGAGATCAAGAGTCTTCCCAACTGGGAGAGTCACATGTTCTCCCAGCCAGGCACCCCAAAGATTCTATTTTTTTCTAATATTTAATTTTTAAAGTAATCAATAAAGTTTTTAAAAAACAAACTGGGGAGCACCTTGGTGGCTCAGTCAGTTAAGTGTCTGACTTTGGTGCTGACGGCTCAGAGCCTGGAGCCTGCTTCAGATTCTGTGACTCCCTCTCTTTCTGCCCCTCCCTCAATCATGCTCAGTCTCTTTCTCCCTCTCAAAAATAAATAAACATTAAAAATTAAAAAAAAAAAAAAGCAAACTGGGAAGAATAATTAAGAAGGAAACAAGATAATCAAATTGGAAGCTCCTAGGGGCCCTAAGGGAGGGATCCAGGGAGGGCGGTTTCTAAACCCTGGGCTGTTCCCCAAACTTCATACGCCGAGGATTTGTCTAGTCAAAATGAGGCAGATGTGGGGCACCTGGGTGGCTCCGTCAGTTAGGCATCCAACTCTTTTTTTTTTGTTTATTTATTAAACATTAAAAGGGGAGGAGGGGAGGGGAGGGGAGGAGAGAGGAGGAGAGAGGGGGAGAGAGGGGGAGAGAGGGGGAGAGAGGGGGAGAGAGGGGGAGAGGGGGGAGAGGGGGGAGAGGGGGAGAGAGGGGGAGAGAGGGGGAGAGAGGGGGAGAGGGGGGAGAGGGGGAGGGGGAGGGGGAGGGGAGACGGGGAGAGGGGGAGGGGGAGGGCGAGAGGGGGGACGGGGGAGGGGACGGGGGAGGGGGGAAGGGGAGGGGGGAGAGGGAAGGGGAGGGGGAGGGGGAGGGGGAGAGGGAGGGGGAGGGGGAGGGGGAGAGGGAGGGGGAGAGGGAGGGGAGAGGGAGGGGGAGAGGGAGGGGGAGAGGGAGGGGGAGAGGTGGGAGGGGGAGGGAGGGGGAGGGAGGGGGAGCACACACAAGCAGGGGAAGGACAGAAAGAAAAAGGAACAGAGGATCCAAAACAGGGTTCCTGCTGACAGCAGCAAGCCCAATGTGGGGCTCCACTCAGGAACTGTGAGATCATGAGCTGAGCTAAAATCAAGAACCAGACACTTACCTGACTGAGCCACCCAGGACCTCAAGCATCCAACTCTTGATTTCAGCTCGGGTCATGATCTCATGGCTTGTGGGTTTGAGCCATGCACAGGGCTCCTCGCTGACAGTTTGGAACCCGCTTGGGATTCTCTCTCCTTCCCTCTCTCTCTCTGCCCCTCCCCCACCCAAAAAACTTTAAAATGAGGCAGATCAGAGAAATCAAGACAACACAGTAAGATTTCCATAACTGAATTTGCTCCGTTTAAAACTGTCCTATGAGATTATCAGATCTTTGGATCTTTTAAAATTCAAATGTCCATCCTTATATATTAGTGGGTTGTTATTCTTTTTTTAATTCTCTAACTTGCCGAAATACAAAGCTGGCAAACCAATGTTGATGTCCTTGGGGAAAAAAAAAAGTGATTGAGAGCTAAACACACATGCACATTGAAAGTGAAGGGATGGATGCAGTGCCCATGGTTTGTGAGTTTGAGCCCCATGTCGTGCTCTGCATTGACAGTGCAGAGCCTTTTTGGGAGTCTCTCCCCATCTCTCTCTGGCCCTCCCCTGCTCTCTTGCTCTCAAAATAAACAAACATAAAAAAAATAAAGTAGGGGTGCCTACCTGGCTCAGTCAGTTAAGCATCTGACTTCAGCTCAGGTCATGGTCTCGTGGTTCATGAGTTTGAGCCCCACATTCAGCTGTCTGCTGTCAGCACAGAGCCTGCTTTGTATTCTCTTTCCCCTCTCTGCCCCTCCCCCCTCCCCTGCTCACATGCATACACTCTCTCAAAAATAAACATTTTTAAAAATTAAAAAAAAATAAAACAAAGACTGTAACATGACAAAGGAGGAAACTATGTAATCATAAAGGGAACAATGCAACAAGAAGATATAATAATTGTATGCACTATATGCTAAGTAACTTGGATGTAAATTAAAAACAATAAGTTAAATAAAAAAATTAAAAATTAAAAAAAATTTTTTAATTAAAAAAAAAGATGATGTAACCATTGTAAATATTTATGCACCCAACATGGAAACACCTAAATACATAAAACGGCTATTAACAAACATAAAGGGAGAAATCAACAGTAACAGAATAATAGTAGGGAACTTTAACACTCCCTTACATAAATGGATAGATCATCCAAACAGAAGATCAACAAGGAAAGAGCGGCTTTGAATGAGACATTGGACCAGATGGATCTAACAGATATATTCAGAACATTCCATCCTAAAACAGCAAAATACACGCTCTTTTCAAGAGCACATGAAACGTCCTCCAGAAAAGATCACATTAAGGCACAAAGCAAGTCTCAACAAATTAAAAAAGACTTATAGCATGCATCTTTTCTGATGACAACTCTATGAAACCGGAAATAAACTACAAGAAAGAAACTTGGGAAGAACAGGAATACATGGAGGTTAAATACCATGCTACTAAACAATAAATGGGTCAACCAAGAAATTGAAGAGGAAATCAAAAAACACATAAAGATGAATAAAAACAAATACACAACGGTCTAAAATCTTTGGGATGCAGCAAAAGCTGTTCTAAGACAGAAGATGATAGCAAAACAGACCTAACTTTCCAAGAAGCAAGAAAAATGTCAAACAAAGGAGTCAGGAAAAAAAAAAAGAACAAAAGCCAAAACAAGTAGGAGGAAGGAAATAATAAACATTAGAGCAGATATAAATGAAATAGAAACTAAAAAACCAAAAAGAACAGATCAATGAAACTAGGAGGTGTTTTTTTTGTGTTTTTTTTTTAACATTTATTTTTGAGAGACCGAGAGAGACAGAGCACAAGCGGGGGAGGAGCAGAGAGAGAAGGAGACACAGAAGCCAGCCGAAGCAGGCTCCAGGCTCTGAGCAAGCTTTCAGCACAGAGTCTGAAGGGCTGGGGGGGGGGGGGGGTATGGGGGTTGAATCCACAAGCCGTGAGATCGTGACCTGAGCCGAAGTCAACGACTAAGCCACCCAGGCATCCTAGGAGGTGGTTCTTTGAAAAGATAACAAAGTTGATAAACCTTTAGCCACCCTGAGAGAGAGAGAGAGAACTCAAAATCAGAAATGAACAGGAGAAAAGGCAACCAACACCACAGAAATACAAAGGATTGTAAGAGATTATGAAAAATTATATGACAACAAATTGGACAACCTAGAAGAAATGGATAAATTCTGAGAAACATAACCTTCCAAAACTGAATCAGGAAGAAATAGAAAATATGAACAGACCAATTACCAGCAATGAAATTGAATCAGTGATCAACAAACTTCCAACAAACGAAAGTCCAGGACCAGAGGGCTTCACAAGGGAATTCTATCAAACATTTAAAGAAGAGTTAATACCTATGCTTCTCAAACGATTCCAAAAATAGACAGAGAAAGAAAGCTTCCAAATTCATTCTATGAGGCCAGCATTACCCTGATTCCAAAATCAGATAAAGACACTATAAAAAAAGAGAACAGGCCATTATCTCTAATGAACATAGATGCAAAATTTCTCAACAAATTAGCAAACCAAATAGAACAATACAATTAAAAAAAATCATTCACCACAATCAGGTGGATTTATTCCAGGGATGCAAGGGTAGTTGAATATTCACAAATCAATCAACGTGACACATCGCATCAACAAGAGAAAGGATAAAAGCCATCTGATCATGTCAATAGATACACAAACAGCATGTGACAAAGTACAACATCCATTCATAATAAAAACTCTCAACAAAGTGTAGAGGAACATACCTCAACATAATAAAGGCCACAGATGAAAACCCAAAGCTAACATCGTACTCAGTGGTGAAAAATGGAGCGCTCTTCCCCTAAAATCAGGAACGAGGTAAGGATGTCCACTCTCACCCCTTTTATTCGACATAGTACTGAAAGTCCTGGTCACAGCAATTAAACAACAAAAAGAAATAAAAGGCATCCAAGTTGGTAAGGAAAAAACAAAACTTTCAGTATTTGCAGATGACACAACACTATATACAGAAAACCTTAAGGACTTCACCAAAAAAAATATCAGAACTGACAAACGAATTCAGTAAAGTCACAGGATATGAAATCAATATACAGAAATCTGTTGCATTTCTCTTTTTTTACTGTTTATTTATTTTTGAAAGAGAGAGAGGGCATGCGAGCACACAAGTAGGGGAGGGGCAGAGGGAGAGGGGGAGACACAGAATCAGAAGCAGACTCCAGGCTCTGAGCTGTCAGTGCAGAGCCTGGACCCAGGGCTAGAACTAGAGAATGGTGAGATCATGACCTAAGCTGAAACCAAGAGTCAGACGCTTAAACGACTGAGTCACTCAGGTGCCCGTTGTATTTCCATATACTTGTAACGAAGTAGCAGAAAGAGGAATGAATAAAACAATCCCTTTTACAACTGCACCAAAAATAATAAAATACCTGGGAATAAACTTAACCAAGGAGGTGAAAGCCCTGTACCCTGAAAACTATAAAACACTGATGAAAGAAACTGAAGATGACACAAATGGAAAGACATTCCATGCTCATGGGTTGGAAGAACCAATATTGTTAAAATCTCCAACCCGAAGTAACCTACATATTTAATACAATCCATATAAAAATACCAACGGTATTTTTCACAGAACTAGAACAAACGGTCCTAAAATTTATGGAACAAAAGACCCTGAATTGCCAAAACAATCTTGAAAAAGAAGAACAAAGTTTAAGATATCACAATCTCAGAATTCAAGATATATTACAAAGATGTAGTAATCAAAACAGTACAATACTGGCACAAAAATACACACATGGATCAAAGGAACAGAATAGACAGCCCAGAAATAAACCCGTGATTATATGGTCAATTAATCTACAACAAAGGAGGCAAGAATATGCAATGGGAAAAAGACAGTCTCTCCAACAAATGGAAACACCAGACAGCTACAGGCAGAAGAATGAAATTGGACCGCTTCCTAATACTATATGCAAAAATAAAATCAACTTAATCTCGAGACCTGAAACTGTAAAAATCCTGGAAGAGAGCACAGGCAGCTATTTCTCTAATATTGGCTGTAGCAACATTTTTCTAGGTATGTCTCCTTAAGCAAGGGAACCAAAAGCAAAAATAAACTATTGAGACCACATCAAAAGAAAAAGCTTCTGCACATTAAAGGAATCAGTCAACAAAAAGGCAAGCTACTGAAGGGGAAAAAATATTTGCAAATGACATATCTGATAAAGGGTTAGTATCCAAAATATATAAAGACCTTATACAACTTGAAGACCATTATTTACAATAAACCACCATTTTGGTAAGAAAAATACACATGCACACAACACACACATACATGTGTGTTCCTTATTCCTATGACATCTTCATAAAAAATTTTTTAAAAACTGGTAACCTGAGGGGGGAGGAAATGCATGCACACGAACTGACGATAGAAGCAACACACTTTTCAATATAAACCTTTCATACTTTTGCTTTTGCAACATGTCTATACTATTAATTCAATAACAAAATATAAAAATAAATTACTGTCATTAAAATGACAGAATGATAAAAAAACAGAACTTATACACACCAAAAAAAAATCCAAGTCATCCAATTTAAATATGGGCAGAAGACATGAACAGACATTTCTCCAAAGAAAGGGATCCAGATGGCCAGCAGACACATGAAAAGATACTCAAATCACTCATCATCAGGGAAATGCAAATCAAAAGCACAATGAGCCATCACCTCGCACCTGTCAGAATGGCTAAAATCAAAAACACGAGAAACAACAGGTGTCGGCAAGGACGAGGAGAGAAAGGAACCCGTGTGCACTATTAGTGGGAATCCCAACTGGTGTAGTCACTGCGGAAAACAGTATTGAGGCACCTCAAAACTTAAAAGACAATTCCTACAGGATACAGTCATTCCACTGCTGGGTATTTACCTAAAGAAAACAAAAACACTAATTCAAAAGGAGGGGCCCCTGAGTGGCTCAGTCTGTTAAACATCCGACTCAGACTAGATCTCACCTCAGGTTTGTTTTCGTTTTTTTGTTTTTTTTTTTAAGTGGCACGAGGGAGCAGGGGTGGGATGGAGGGACTGGTTGAGGGGAACAGAGGCTCAGCGAGAGCCCCACCTGATGTGGTGTTCAATCCCACGCCCCTGGGATCATGATATGAGCTGAAATGAAGAGTCAGAGTGTCAACTGACCGAATCACCCAGGTGCCCCTCAGCTCAGGTTTTGATCTCAGAGTCGTGAGTTCAAGCCCTGTGTTGGGTTTCATGCTGGGCGTAGAGCCTACTTAAAAAAAAAAGATATATGTACCCTTATGTTTATTGCAGCATAATTTATAGTAGCCAAGATATAAAAACAACCTACATGTCCATCAACAGGTATGAATAGATAGGGAAGATGTGGTGTACATATACGTGTGTGTACACACACACACACACACACACACACACACACACACACAATGGAATACTGCTCAGCCATAAAAAAGAATGAAATCTTGGGGCACCTGGGTGATTCAGTCGGTCAGTTGAGCATCTGACTTCGGCTCAGGTCATGATCTCAACGTTCGTGAGTTCAAGCCCCGCATCGGGCAAGCTGCTGTCGGCACTGAGCCTGCTTTGGCTCCTCTATCTCTTGCCCCTCCCCTGCTCATGGTCTCTCTCTCTCTCTCTCTCAAAAATAGAAAAAAGTTACAAAAAAAAAAAAAGAGAGAGAGAGAATGAAATCTTGCCATTTGTAACAACATAGATGGAGCCAGAGAGCATAAAGTAAGTGAAATAAGTCAGAGAGATAAATACCATATGATGTCACTCATGTGGAATTTAAGAAATAAAACAAATGAACAATGAAAGAAGAGGGAAACAACAACAACAAAAAACAGACTCTTAAATACAGAGAACTGGCGACTACCAGCAGGGAGGGGGGTGGGAGATGGGTGAAATAGGTGAAGGGGAGTAAGAGCACGCTTATTGTGATGAGCACTAACGTACAGAATTGAATGACTATATTGTACACCTGAAACTAATATAATGCTATGTTAATTAATTATACTGGAATTTAAAAATAAAACCAAAAAATTTTATTTAAAAATTTTTTAAAAACTGTATTTATGGGGCGCCTGGGTGGCTCAGTTGGTTAAGCGGCCGACTTTGGCTCAGGTCATGATCTCATGGCCTGTGAGTTTGAGCCCCACGTCGGGCTCTGAGCCTGGAGCCTGCTTCGAATTCTGTATCTCCCTCTCTCTGTGTCCTTCCCCTGCTCATTCTCTGTCTCTATGTCTCTCAAAAATAAATAAACGTTAAAAAAAATTCAAAAAAAACCTGTATTTATTTTGAGAGAGCGAGTGGGGGAGGGGCGGAGAGAGAGGGAGAGAGAGAGGCTGACTGTCCGTGCAGAGCCCGACGCGGGACTCAACCCATGAACTGTGAGATCATGACCTGAGCAGAGATCAAGAGTTGGACACTTAACCAACTGAGCCACCTGGGCACCCCAAAACAAAAAATTTTTAAAGTGGAACCGGAAGTCTGAGAGCGGCTCGGCCGTGGTAGTCAGTTAGTAAATGCTGAATTCCAAGTGACCAGGGTTGGAATGGGGCTGCTTACGTTCACCTGAGCAGCCGATTTACAGTCCTGCAAAGGGCAGGGTGGGAACAGAGAGGACGGAGGCGGGTTTATCTTCTGTGACTAGAAGACTTGACAGGTCAAAGGGCTCCAGGCCACTCAAACCTTACCTTGACATCATTTGGTCACTGATCCACAGGCCCAAGGAGGATTCCCTGCACGTGAACTTGGAGAGGGATTCCCCCACCCCAAGATTTCTGGAACTCGAGGAGAGACTGGCTATCTTTCCTAGAACTGGCAATCACAATGTGCCCATCTGCCTTGGCAAAGAGAGACCACATTGGTCTCCTCGTCCAGGCGGGGCCCCCACAGGCTCCCCGCCCCACGTACAGTCTCCACTCTTCTTGCTTCATATCAGGGCCTGGGCAGACTGGCACGGTCCCTCACCGTCTCCCCTCCCCACTTTCCTGGGCCATGGCCTCCACGGCCCACACTGTCCTACCCTCCAGTCATTTGTACAAGCTGTCATCCGAGGGGGTATGTAAAGATGAAAATGTGCAGGACCATCGTTCTGAACTGTCACCTTTGCTCTCCCAGGCCTGCCACCTTCCAGCATTTCCTGTTATCCTTGGCTCAGCACAGCACAGCCAGGCCAGTCTTGCTCCTTGCTTTAAGGATGGATTAGGAACAAACACAGAGAAAGGAGCTGCTTCGGGCATGTGCCTTGCATGGCCCCTGAGAGAAAACAAAATACCTCCAGGTGGACCTTGTCTGAATGCCTGCTGGGCCCTGAGTTTCCCTGAGCTGAACACCTGCTCACACCCCAGCATTAGCAGGGAGCATCCAACCGGAAGAAGCCCCAGATGTGAGAGAGAGAGAGAGAGGGGGGGGGGAGGGAGGGAGAGGGGGAGGGAGAGAGGGAAGGGACAGGTGTCTCTATTCAAGATCACCAAAACGTGGAAACTGCGCCAGTGTTCGAAAGGATCAACAGAACGCAATACAATTATAGCCCCACGACGGAATATTATTCGGCCACAAAAAGGAATGAAATTCTGGCACAGGCTACCGCATGCATGAGCCTTGGAACCCTTATGCTGAGTGAAAGAAGCCAAAGACAGACTATTTCACGATTCCATCTCTACGAAATAGCCAGAGTAGGCAAATCCACAGGGATGGAAACATTAGCGGTTTCCAGGGGGAGGGGCGGGGCCGGGGAGTGACTGCCGGTGGGTACCGATTTCCTTCTGCCGTGATGAGAATGCTCTGGTTGCAGGACACTGTGACAGTACCGAATGCTACTGTACACTTTAAGATGATTAAAATAGTGACCCTCGTGTTCTGCTTATCTTACCACACACACACGCACAGACACACACAAATCCGCGGGCCTTGCCTGCCTGTGGCTACGAGGAACTCTCGCACCCCCTCATCCCCTCCCCCAACGCACGGGTTCCACAGATAATCTCCCGTACCTTTTCTGTTGGCCAGCCCTTCCTGCCACCTATCCCCCACTCCCACGCCCCAAGTGCCATGCCCACAATGGGCCAGGCCTCTGCCACCAGAACCGGGGCTCGGGGTGTTCGGCTGTGGGGGCTGACAATCGTCATGTTCCTCAGAGTGATTTTCTCACCTAAATCCTTCGTTTCTGCCTCCTCACTCCAACTCTCAGACACATACGGGAGCTCTGGACAGTCTCCCGGAGACCCCCTCGGCGGCCCTGAGGCCCAGCGGTCACAGACAATGCCTTGTTGAAAACATTAGCTAATCCCATGGCTCCAAGGCCCAAGCCAGCCCAGCCAGCTTCTAAGGGGGGCCGTCGGGCGCAGAGCGCGACCTCCAAATGGGGGCTGTGCGGACCCCATCAGACCCTGGGCCCGGCCCAGGGCGGTGCCACGGACAACAGGCCCTCCGAGGCCCTGAGCCTTCGTGTCCAGCTGCTGTTGCCCACCCCGGCTGGCGGTCCCGCCAGGTCACAAGCACCCCGGGATCACCTACTAAGCCCCCTCCCTGGTCCTAGACCCCCCCAAATCACACTTTAGGACTTACGGGTGGCAAAGCCCCGTGCTTGGGAGGACACCCCACCTCGCAGACCTCAGCGCAGGGCAGACCTCCGCAGGGGTCCCGACCCTTTGCCCCCGGGGGCTCATGGGTTAGGAAAACCTCTGTGCACCTAAAGGTGCCCCCCGGAACTTCCGTGGGGAAGCCGGCCCGCTTCTGAGGCTCCTGTCCCATCTAGTGGGGTGCGCGCGAGCCCCTGCCGGCTTTACCTGGGTTCTGCCAGCGTCAGGAGAACTACCGCGCAGAGCACCGGAAGTCCCCGGGAGACGCCGCGGTCCGCTTGACGAGCGAGCGGGCGCACGCGGCCCGTGCGGGGGGTGAGGATGTGGTGCCCTCTAGAGGCCGCGGGGCCGCACGGCCGGGGACCCGGGTGGGCGCTAGAGGGCCCCTGCGCGCGCTAAAGGCTGGCAGGTGCGGGACCTAGGCGGACTGAGAGGCGAGCCATTTGTTCAAGGTCATAGGGAGACACAGATCCGAGCCTTCCGGGGTGGGCCCTTTGGTATTCCGCTGCCGCTTGTTAAAGAAAGAAAACAAAAAAAACCCTCGTACACTCATACCCGCCCGGAGCTAATGAAGCTTACGTGTCAGGGCACTTCATTTGCCCGGGACGCTCTTCGGGGCCCCAGAAATGTATTCACATGGTCGTGTGTATTTGTACGATTTGCAGAAGTGAACCATTTGACCTGTAATTGGTTAAGATAGCTCTCTTCCCTCTCTGACTCTCTGTCACACTTCCCCTTTGGTCCTGGAGAGGCCAAGGGCCTTTGCGGGCTGGCTAAGGGGAAGTTGAGTTGAGGATACGTTTGATGTGCCTTGAATGAGAACTGTTTACATATGTAGTTATTACTGGCCATCCTGGGGTAGGAATGACTTCCGGGAATAATCCCACCACCCACCTGGCATCATGACATGGAGCACTACAGCAGCTGGGGTGTGGGAGGAGGAGAAATGAGATTTGAAATGTACAGAGCCGGAAGCTAGTCTGTGGGAAATTCTTCCAATCCCCAAATACCTAAGCTTGTGAGCAGATCAAAACAGAAAATTTTCCTCCCAAGAATATCATCAATAATGCAGTGAATATAATTGCAAACCCCCTATAAAATGAAATTATTTTTCAAGTATGCCCATATGTAACCAATAGAAACCATTCTGTCCTGGAAAAGTAAACCGTGACAGTTTTTTTTCCAGATCATACTAAAAGGGAAAGCGATACATTTTGAATAGAGCTGATATATGGGTTCTTGGCTTAATAACCTCCTCAATGAAAAGAAGGGAAGCATATGAACACAATGGGAAAAGTATTTAAATTTCTTGCTGATTTGACCAAAATACCGACATTGACAAAGATAACAAATCTCAGACCTCTACAGGACATTGAGGTCAAGTTGGCTGATGAATATGGTCAGTTCAGGGTATGGAAGATTGCTCCCTGAACATGAATTCTTGACATGCGCTGAAAAGAAACTCAATACAGGTTTCCTCATATTGACAGCAGTCCCCCAAATGTATATGGCATTATGAATAACAAATTCTGAAGCTGAAAGTTTTCTAAACTATAAATAATGAAAACCAAATTTCCATCAACTATTCCAGAAGAAAAACAGAATGAATTATCTTTCTATCCTCTTGCTAGAAAACGATATTACAAAGTTGTTGTCATACAAAACGGTGCTCAGAGAGTCTGCTGGCAGTTAACAAAACTTTATGTTGGTTTTCTGAATCATGTGAGATTTGAGATATGTCTCAGTCTTTAAAATGCTATGTGTTAGGCGCCTGGCTGTCTTGACCTCTGGGTTGTGAGTTTGAGCCCCACATTGGGTGTAGAGATTACTTTTTTAAATGTTTATTTATTTATTTTTGAGAGAGAGAGAGAGAGAGAGAGAGAGAGAGAGAGAGAGAATCCCAAGCAGGCTCCATGCCACCAGCACGGAGCCCAACTCAAGGCTCGATCTTACTGCCCTGGACTCATGACTTGAGCCAAAATCAAGAGTCAGACGATTAACCAACTAAGCCACCCACACACCCGTCTAGGGATTACTTAAAAAAAAAAAAAGTATGCTATGTATTATGTTTTCTTTCTGACTCTACATAACATTCTTCTCCTAATTCTGTATCCATAATGTTCTGTTCTTTTTTCTCTTTAAGGGATCCCCCAAATCATAAAATCAAAAAAACCCACAAAACCTCAATCCACCCTCCCACACATGGGCACACACATGCCCGCATGCACACACACAAACACACTCATCTCATGTACATGAGAACCAAGAAGCAGCACAGGCTCACTGAGTAAAAACGGGCACAATACCCCTTCCCTAGACACATTCGTGTGCTTCGGAGCAGTTCTTTTTATCGGTAAAAAGGTGCTAGCCATCAGACCTCTACTCCAGAACATACATAGAGTCATAAAATGACCACGGATTTGTTAAAAGCTACAACCAGTGAATATTATTTTCACTAAGGAAGCTCATTTTACTAACAAAGCTAATTTTCCTGGGGCACCTGGCTGGCTCAGTCGATGGAACATGTGACTTTTGATCTCGGGGTTGTGAGTTCGAGCCCCATGTTGGATGTAGAGATTACTTAAACATAAAATCTTTTTTTTTTTTAAGCAAATTTTCCTGTTGGTTTCCCCAATGCCTTCCGTTCCTTTAGTGTCACCCCCAAAGGAACTGCAGCGGACAGCTTTGGGCCATTATTTCACCATTCCCCCTAGACAGAAGGAGTGGTTTTTCTTCCTTGTTAGCCTGTTGGGTATTTTAAGATTGTCATCATCTGTTATGCAAAAAAGAAAAAAAGAAAAAAAGAATGAAAGGAAAATCAAACTTAGGTTTTGTCTTAATATTTCACAAGCCAAACTTCTTGTATTTCGTTCTATTGACATCTGTAGGAAGAGGTTCTTTTAAAGTCCGCTGCTCAGAGCTAAGCAACCACAACCTGCAGAGAGGTACCTCGTCCATTTGAATGTGCAATAATATCTTCGTTGGTAGGGAGCTTCTAGTCCCATGATGGTTTCTTCCTGTCAGGCTGTACTAGAAGAAGAAACATAAGAGGCATAAGGGTATGCCAGATGGTGAAAAATAGGTTTACGGCACCAAAATAGTGTTGTTTTTTTTTATTAAAAACTAGGCTAGTATTGAATGCCAGAAGGTGTGAAACCCAGCTCTGAGTAAGAATCTCCACATTTAGCACTGATCTTGGCCCATCTGAACCTCCTACCAGGGGAAACGGAGTGGGCCCACCAGCCCGCCTGGGGGCATTGTTGCCAGGCTGCCCGCACAGCATCCTGGAGGCCCGAGGGAGAGCCGGGTCTGCTTCTTGGGAGGGCCAGCTTAACTCCCCAACCCCCCTTCCTATGCCCATGCCCATCACATTCGAAGTTCTCGGCTAGATGCTCTCTGACTCACCCACGTCTCTTTCATATTCGATTCAGAATTCCAAGAACCCAGAAGGCTGGAACCTTGACCTCCAAGAAGTTTTAGGCTTCTGCAGCATCAATGAAGGTAACAGCTATCTCCAAAAGTGTTCCCCAAACCCTTAGCGGGCAGTGCCCCTCAAGCACTTCAACTTAAGGGAAACCAGCATCCGAGAGGGTTCGGCTCCTCACCTGGAAAGTCCTTATTTACCTCCATCGCCATACTCCGAGTCGGTTGAGCTTTTGCTGCAAAACAGTCCACCACCAAGCCGAGTGCCTTACGACACCAACTCTAGATTTCGCTGTTGATTCTGTGGACTGGCAAGCTGGGCTTAGCTCCACTGATGCGTGTGGCTCACGCCCTCGTGTACAATATCCACTGTCAGGGTGGCTGGGGACAGTCTGGTTTGCAATGGCCTCAGCTGGTCAGATCATCTTTCTCCCACGTGGAGAACAAGCAGAAACAGCAAAGAGGCTCAAGGCTTCTTGAGAGGCCTGGACCAGGCACAGCGTTTGGTATTCGGATTGGTCAGAGCAAGTCCCAAGAACAGACCAGGTTCAAGGGCTACGCCTCTTGATGGGAGGAGCCGCTGTACATTGAAAAGGGGTACAGGTACAGGGAGGGTAATAATTGTATTGCGGGGCACCTGGCTGACTCAGTTTGTAGAGCAAGCGACTTTTTTTTTTTAAGTTCATTTATTTGTTTTGAGAAAGAGAAGGGGTAGGCAGAGAGAGAGGGAGAAAGAGAGAATCCCAAGCAGGCTCTGTGCTGTTAGCTCAGAGCCCAGCCAGGGGCTCAGACTCATGATCCACGGGATCGTGACCTGAACTGAAATTAAGCATCGGATGCTTAATCGACTGAGCCACCCAGGCACCCCGAGCATGAAACTCTTGATCTCAGAGTTGTGAGTTCGAGCCCTGCACTGGGTGTAAAGATTACTTAAAAAAAAAAAATTTTTTTTTTTGTATTGTGGTAAAATATGCATAACATCAAAATTACTCTTCTATCCATTTTTAGGTATACAGTCCTAAAACTGTGCAACCATCACTACCATCCATTTCCAGAACTTTTTAAAGATAGATTTTAAAAAAATGCTACCTTTTATTCTTTTAGCACTTTTACAGTTAGTACAGGGCCATCTTTTCACTGCCTCAAAAAATCCTGTGTTCTGCCTATTCATCCCTCCCTCTAAGCCAACCCCTGACAACCACTGATCTTTTTACGGTCTCCATAGTTTTGCCTTTGCCAAAACGTCATATGGTTGGAACCATACAGTAGATAGCCCGTTCAGATTGGCTTCTTTCACTTAGTGGCATGCATTCACGTTTCCTCCATGTCTTTTCATGGCTTGACGGCTCATTTCTTTTTGTGCTGAATCATATTTTACTGTGTGGCTGTACCACTGTTTATCCACTCACCTACTGAAAACATCTTGGTGGCTTCCAAGTTTTGGCAATTAGGAATAAGCTGCTATAAACATCTGTGTTCAGGTTTCTGTGTAGACGTAAGCTTTCAACTCCTTTGGGTAAATACCAAGGAACACATTTGCTGGATTACATGGTAAGCCTATGTTTAGTGGGAGTGCTGCTGGGGTTTTTTTTTTTAAGTAGGCTCCACGCCCAAAATGGGGCTTGAACTCACAACCCTGAGATTAAGAGTTGCATGCTCTACCGACTGAGCCAACCGGGTGCCCCAAGTGGCTCAGTTGGTTGAGCATCAGACTCTTGGTTTCGGCTCAGGTCGTGATCCCAGGGTGGTGGGATCAAGCCCCGCATTGGGCTCTGTGCTGAGTGTGGAGCCTGCTTGGGATTCTCTCTCTCCCTCTGTCCCTCTCCCCCACTCGCACACTTTCTCCCTCTCAAAAATAAAATAAAATAAAACACAATAGAATAGAATAGAATAGAATAGAATAGAAGTAATCTCTACACCCAATGTGGGGCTTGAACTCACGACCCCAACATCGAGAACCGCATGCTCCATTCTCTGAGCCAGCCAGGCACTTTGCTTTTAAGAAACTATCCAACTATTTTCGAAAGTGGCTGTACCATTTTGCATTCCCACCAGCAATGAATGAGAGTTCCTGTTCCTCCACATTCTCAGCAGCGTTAGGTGTTGTGGACTCCAGAATTTTTCATCATCTCAGACTGAAACTCTGCACGATGACTGCCCCTTCCCCGTTCCTCAGCCCCTGGTACCTCTATTCTACTTCCTGTTTCTGTAAGTTCAACTATTCTAGATACCTCATAGAAGTGGAATTGTGGCCTTTTTATTTTTTTGAATTGTGGCCATTTTTGAAAACAATCTGTCGCCTACTCTTAACTGGTAGATTTATGGGTCTCCAAATTCTTATTTTTTAAAAGATTATTATTTTGAGAGACAGAGTGCATGTGCACACAGGAGGCAGAAAGAGAATCCAAGCAGGCACCATACCATCAACACAGAGCCTGACATGGGGCTCAAACACTTAACTGACTGAGCCACCCAGGCACCCTCCAAATTCTTCATCATCTACTTCTGTCCCACATTCTGGGTACAGCCATTGTTCCTAGTCACATGTACATGGAATCTCCAAGATGCCTGGTCTCCAAGGGTGTGGGAGTGGAAGATCTTATTCTGCCTGAAGTTTGAGGTTCAACTTGGACTTGGGAGTGGCGGTCAGTGCCACAGGCAACTTAGCACAGACCTGCTCAGGCTTCCTCTCTCTGTCCCTTTTGTGTCAGTTCCCTCACATGCCAGGGAGCAGACGTGATGCTTCTGACATGCCCTGGCTGGCTGGGTGGGGGTACGGGGGGATCAAGAGCCCCTCTAGCTGCCCAGACCAACTGCTCTCTTCACACCCATGTGCCTTCTCCCTGAGCTCAGCTAGCAGGAAGCAATGTGACTGGCCTCTGCCACTTGGCGCCCTGGGCACAAAGGTATGGAGACCCTGGGGAGGGAATTAGTGAGGTGACCCATTCTTTTCATTGACCTTCAAACCCCCTACGATAACAATGTGACCCCCCCAGCCTAGGACAGGAGAGGTGGAAGAGAAAGGGATGTGGAAAAGGGAGAAAGAAGAAAAGCAGAATGAGAGGCGTGTGGGAAAGAAGGAACGTTGCTCAAAGAAAGATGTGGCCTTTGTCTTCAGCTCCTGGGAGGTGATGTCTACATCACCCACGGAATGTCTTGCCAGATAAGAGTGTCTTTGTTGGGTGCTTAGGTGGCTCAGTCAGTTAAGCATCTGACTCTTGATTTCAGCTCAGGTCATGATCTCATGGTTCGTGAGTTCGAGCCCCGCATAGCAGTGCAGAGCCTGCTTGGGATTCTCTCTCTCTCTCAAATTAAGTAAATAAACTTTTTAAAAACGAGTGTCTTTGTTTCCAAGGGGGCCTGGGAACACACCAGATAGTGTAACAATGTGGTTTATGGTGGGGACTTTGTGTCACACGGTTATCAGCTCAGCCTCCAGAGAGTGGGCAATCAACCATGTCTACATGACTGAGTTCCAGTGGAAACTCTGGCCACCGAGGCGCAGGTGAGCTTCCCCGGTTGGTGATACTCTTACATATTATCGTACATAGTTGCTGGGAAGAGTTAATGCTGTCCATGATGCCACCCGGAGATGACAACTGGAAGCTCTCTGTTTGGACCTTTCTGGACTCTGCCCCTCGGGTCTCTTCCCTTAGCTGATTTTAATCAGTATCTTCACTCTGTAATAAATTGTAATGGTGAGTATAACAACTTTCAGTGAGTTCTGTGAATCTCTCTAGCAAATAATCAAAACTGAGGGTGGTCTTGGGGACCCCTGAACTCTGTAGTTGGTGTGAGAAGTGAGGGTGGTCTTGTAGATTGTTGTCTAGTTTTACAAGGGGGTACACAGGGGCACCTGGGTGGCTCAGTAGATTAAGTGTCCAACCCTTGGTTTCGGCTCAGGTCATGATCTCAGGGTTTGTGAGCTTAAGCCTTGCATTGGGCTCTGTGTTGACAGCGAGGAACCTGCTTGGGATTCTCTCTCTCTCTCTCTCTCTCTCTCTCTCACCCTCTTTGCCCCTTCCCTGCTCATACTCTCTATATCTCTCAAAATAAATAGGTAAACTTAGGGGCGCCTGGGTGGCTCAGTCAGTTAAGTGTCCGACTTCAGCTCAGGTCATGATCTCATAGTTCATGAGTTCGAGCTCCACGTCGGGCTCTGTGCTGAGAGCTCAGAGCCTGAAGCCTGCTTTGGATTCGGTGTCTTCTCTCTCTGCCCTGCCCCCACTTGTGCTCTGTCTCTCTCTCTCTCTAAAAAAAAATTTTTTTAAATTTTAAAATAAACTTAAAACAATAACAACAAACCAAGAAGGTACACAGATGGAGAATGCTATCATGTTAACAGTAAACGCAAGAATAATGGTCATAGCGCCCTCAGTCAGATGGGGCACAGGGATGCTTCTGGAAGCCGCCTAAGGAGAATCACAAGTTCAGTTCAAATTTGTATTGGTTGGTGATGACCGTGCTGGAAAAATGGCATTCATGAAATGTCATTTGACTGCTAAGTTAAAGAAGTATTGCTTCGTGTTACATACCAGCAGAGACCTCTTAAGTTCAATGTATAGGAAACGACTGGGCAGAAGAAATTGGGTGCACTGACAGATAGCTGTCATATTCGAACCGAGTGTGCCATTACGATGTTTGTTGTAATGTCGAGCGTTACGTCCAAGGATGTGCCTAACTGGCACAGGGATCTGGTACAAGTACGTGAAAGCATCCCTGTCACGTTGTGTGGCAACAAAATGAGTATTAAGGACAGGAAAATTAAGGCAAAAATCTATCGCCTTCCATTGAAAGAGGAATTTTCAGGGGCGCCTGGTGGCTCAGTTGGTTGAGCATCAGACTTCAGTTCAGGTCATGATCTCACGGTTTGTGAGTTCGAGCCCCATGTTGGGCTCTGTGCTGACAGCTCAGAGCTTGGAGCCGGCTTCAGATTCTCTCTCTTTGCCCCTTCCCTGCTCACGCTCTGTCTCTCTCTCTCAAAAATAAATACACATTAAAAAAAAAGAAAGAAGAATTTTCAGTCTTAGGACATTTCTGCTAAAAGTAACTATGAACTTTGAAAAGGTCTTCCCTTTGGCTTGTTTGAAAACTAATCAGAGACCCTAACTTGGAGTTTGTCGCCATGCCCGCTCTTGCCCCACCAGGGGTTGTCATGGGTGCAGTTTTGGGGGTGCAATATGAGGCTGGTGGAGTGGGGCCCCCCACACCATGCCCAGAAACACCGTCTCCACAGGTGTCAGGTACCTCTCTCCATTTGTGGCTGGTGTGAAGTTTCATGGTGTCCATGCCAGCTGCAAGTCGGCTGCTCTCTAATGCGTGCACCTGCTGCAAATTAGACCATTTTAATTTTAAGTGCCTAATAGGAAAAGATACATTTGCTTTCAAAATCCATTTGCATTATAATAAGAACTTTCAACATTTCATCTGTCCACTAAAGGAAGAGCTGCCAGCGTCTTTAAATATAATTTCGACTGTTGCACAAGTTTAAGTGGATGATAAAAAAAAAAATGTCAGTTGCTTACCTGTGCGAACAAAATTTCTCCTTGATGATGACCGTCAAGCATTGAAGTGTTCATCATTAAAAAGTGTAGATGAGGAATTACATGTGGCCGTTGTGACCATTAAACCTCATATAAAAAGTGACGTGGAAGGAGCGCCTGGGTGGCTCAGTCGGTTGAGCCGACTCTTGATTTCGGCTCAGGTCATGATCTCAGAGTTCATGGGATCAAGCCCCAAATGCGGCTTTGTGCTGACATCACGGAGCCTGCTTGGGATTCTCTCTCTCCCTCTCTCTCTCTGCCCCCCCCCCTCTGCTCACTCGCTCTCTGTCACTCTCAAAATAAATACATAACCTTTTTAAAAAAGTCACATTGATGAAAATGAACTGTGGTTTATTGGTTAAAGGCCGCCAATCCCTCCCAAGCTGGTTTGCACTGTGCAATGTGTCCCCCCCCCCCACGTCTTCTTCCCATCCAGGGGTGGGTCTTTTTCTCCACCTCCCTACCCCAGAGTCTGGGCTTGCCCTGTGGCCTGCTTTGGCCAAGAGAAAAGGGTGGAAGTGACTTGGGGCTCCCACAGTTAAGTCAGGAAGCTTGAGAGTTCTGCCTTGATTCGCTTGGAAGGTTCTGGCTGCTATCCCTCTAGCCTACTAGAACACGAGAAGCCATGGAGGAGAGGAGACCTGAAGTGTCCTGGTCCACAGCCGGACATGCAAGTAAAGCCATCTTGGACCTTCTCGCCCAGCTAAGCCTCCTTCTTGAATGACTGCAGTCAAAACCCACAGAGGAAGTGCCGAGCCAAGCAGCAAAATCATGACAAAGCATAGACTATCGCTGTTTTACGCCAGTACACTTTGGGATGCCTTGTTACCTGGCAAAGGCTAACTAAAACACAAGGTCAATTTATCATTTAAAAAAATGAAAAGGGGTGCCTGGGTGGCTCAGTTGGCTAAGCCTCCCACTCTCGATTTGGGCTCAGGTCCTGATCTCACAGTTCATGGGATCGAGTCCCAAGTTGGGTTCTGCACAGACAGCATGGAGCCTGCTTGGGATTCTCTCTCTTTCTCTGCCCCTCTCTCGCTTGAGCTCTCCCTCTCAAAATAAATAAAACAAAACAAAAGAAAGAATAAGAACAGGAGGGGCGGGGAATGAAACAAAATTAGCCCTATCTTGATTTTTGTTGAAGCTGAGGGTTACCTACTTTTCCATAGTATAAAGGAGAAAATAAAGAGAGGGTCGTAAGGATTTCATTAGGAAACTGTATATACATACTGGGTATTTTGCCTTTTGTATATTGTATATTTCATTTTCTTTACATGATTGCATAATACACAGAATGAAATAATTTTTTTTCCCACCAAGCCCCATTTGGACTCTCCAAATACTCACCAGTTCACCCCTGAAAAGTCACGGGGACATTATATAAATTTTCTGGGTGTCTCGTGAGGCGAGCAAGGATGAGGAGCCCGGTCTGACCCCACATCCATAAACCTTGCCAAAGGCAGCTGGCGCCCCCACCAGGAAGGGCTCCAAAACCGCAGGAGCCCCTTGCCCCCACCCCCTCCACGCTCCCAGCCCCGCTCCCCGGCGGGGAAGGAGACGATGAGGAGGTCCAGCCTCCCGGGAAGCCAGCTTGGGCCCCCTTCCCTCCCTGCTGCCCGCTCTGTGGCTCCGGTAGTGACTGTGCCCAGGCCCGCCTGCCCGATGGCGCGCGCCCCAGCCTCCGGGTGGGGGTTGAGGGTGCTGGGAGGGGCCGGAAAAGGCGGGTCAGCTTGAGTTACGAACAGCTCCAAACCATCCGGGGAGGAGCCAGAAGCTTCTCTTTCACTGATCGGGCAGTCTTTCGATCTCCTCCTCCATCCTTGCGAGGGGACGGGTGGCAGGGGCACCGCCCTGGGTTCCCAGTCTCTCTGGGGCATCCCGGCTTTGGGGAGCGGGGAACTCTGCCCCTCCGAGTCACACTCTCTGGGAGGCCTGGCACCCCTGGGCTCCGATCCTCGACGGCTGTACACCCGCGCGCAGCCCCGAAGTGAAAGGGGTGACGGGGCGCCGCGCCGAGGGCCTGGGCCGGGACCTGCGCAGTCCCCAGCGGGGCCCCGGGCTGCCGGGAAGGTGGGGGGCGCGGTCCGGGCTCAGCGGTGAACGCCCCCCGAGGCAGTCTGGAACCCGACTTTCCATCGCCTTAGCGATCCCGTCCCGCTTCCTAACGACGTTTGGAATGACCGATGCGAGCTCTCCGGCCTCAAAGCCACCCTCCCAGGAAGCCCTCTTTCCTTGCAAGGGCGCCGGGACCCCGCGGCGCCAGCGGGGAGGGAGGCGGGAGCTTGGAGGGGAAAAGCCGGGGGGATGGGGGAGGGAGGGAGAGAAATTAATTGCATTGGCCGGTCGCATCCGCAGCGGATGCTGCTGACACTCTCCGTGCGGTCCCCTCCCCGGGGGCCAAGCGCTCCGCTTCCCCATGCCAGGCTGCAGACAAATGAGCACACAGCACGCGGACTAGAACATAAACAAGGCTCTTTTATTACTTCCTTTTTATTTATTTATTTTTATTTTTTTGCACACTAATTAATAAATAAATTCCTGCACCGGAGTAAAAAAAAAAAAAAAAGCAAGCAAGCAAAATCCAAACATCCTCTCAGTTGCCATTTGGTTATGTAAGGAGGAGGAATTAAGGCAAGTTGGCGGTAAAGAATTCCTCCAGTGCCGCGCTCCAAATCAGAGCCCCTGCAAGGCCTTAAAGCAAAAGGGAAAGCGGGCACCAGCAGCAAGCACAGAAAGTGGGGCAGAATTCTGCCAGCAACTCACATAATGTTGCTGCTCCGAAGGGGACGATTGTCACATGTCATAGAATTAGGCCCAGATGAAAGCCACCAGCCCTACACACCACCTCCTAGTACCAGCCACCGCCTCCCCATTCACTTTCTTTCTGAGCAGGAATGGGCTCCCAGGCAGCTTTTGTTGGACCGGGTCCCCACCTCCACCCATCATGGCTGGAGGTGCTGGGGCAGGGAGTGGACACCTGCCCCAAGGTACTAGGCCACAGGAGTCCCCTCACCCAGGAATTTAGGACTGGGGTGGAGAAAGAAAAAATAGTGTTTATGAAGAGCCCAGAGGCCATTTGGTTTAAACAGGGGAGCCCTGGCGGGCTGTAGGCCTGGGAAGACTGAGGGAGCAGTCTGGAAGAAGAAAAGGCCAAGGGAAGGAGGGAGAGAGGGGCAGAGGAGTCAGGGAGAGACAGAATAAAGAGCTGCTAGCACAGAGAGGGGCAGGATAATGCTCCCTGCTGCCTTCTAGGCCTTTCTGAGGCCCTCTGCAGTATCCCCCTCCCCCCATATTCGATGACAATAAACCCTGCCTTCTGGCGCTCTAGGCATCTGTGACCTATAACCTGAATTTAATGAGCTGGAAACTTCTGTTTGCTTGTACTCGAGGGATTCTAAATAACATACCTTCAAATCAAAGCTTCCTTTCTCATGTTACATTAAAAAAATTGATTTTTTAAATGTTTGTTTATTTTTGAGAGAGAGAGAGAGAGAGCACAGGCAATGGAGGGGCAGAGAGAGGGGGATAGAGGATCCAAAGTGGGCTCCATGCTGACAGCAGAGAGCTCAACACGGGGCTCGAACCCATGAACCTAGAGATCATGATCTGAGCTGAAGTCAGATGTTCAACCACTGAGCCACCCAGGTGCCCCAATATTTTATTTTCTGGAGCAGTTTTAGGTTCACAGCAAAACTGAGAGGAAGGTACAGAGAGTTCCCATATACCCTCTGCCCCCTCTACATGCACAGCCTCCCCCGTTATCAACATCCCACGCTAGAGTGCACATTTGTTAAACCGATGATTCTACATTGACATGTCATTATCACCCAGAGTTCGCAGTTTACCTTAAGGTTTATTCTTGGTTTTGTGCATTCTATGGGTTTGAACAAATGTATAATTGTTACTGATCCATCTATCACAGCCGCTAACTCAGGAAATGAACAGGTTGAGCCCTGGCACTGCCCCCGCCACCTGCTCCATCCAGGAGGGCGCCAGGGAGGTTGGGGGCTGGACAAGTGGAAAGCATAGCTCCTGGTTATGTTTGCCAACGCTGTTGCCAAACAAACTCGGATAAACTCGTCACAAGAGAAGCCAATAACTCAAGGGATGAGGGTCTGAAAGAGAGAAAGGGAGAAATTTATTTTGGCTGCTGGCAACTGGGGTTGGTGGCAGGCTTAAGCGACCTCTCTGCCTGCAAGATTGACACCTAGAGTTTTAGACAGAGATTTGGGGGGTATGTGCAAGAGAGCCGGCAGGGAGCGCATGATCACAGGTGGGGGTTGGTATGTGTTCAGCCCATCATTATGGGCAGGGAAGAGGGCATGTCGGGCGTGGCCTTCTAGGCATTCCATTGGTATCAGAACTTTTCTGGTCTGGTGGTTGGAATGTTCTGGTCATTGCAAAACATCTTCATCAAAGCCTCAAGAAAGCGAGATAAGAAATTAGCACAATGGGTTTTAGTTAGAGCATGAGTTGAGCGGGCTTGTCTATTTCTGGTTTTAATTGTTGGAGTCTACAGTTGAGCAAGAGGACTGCCTACATAATGACATGTATTCACCATTATAAGTAGCATACAGACTACTTTTATTGCCCTGAAAATCCTCTGCACTCTGCCTGTTCTTCCCTCCCCCTAAGCTCTGGCAACCACTGATCTTTTTCCTGTCTCCATAGTTTGGTCTTTTCCAGAACGTCAGATAATTGGAATCATGCAGTATGTAGCCTTTTCAGGTTGGCTTCTTTCACGTAGGAATTCAATTTACTTTTATGGTAGAAGTTTCCTGTTTACATTTTCCCAATCCTTCTCTCCTTTGCCAGACACACTATCTAATACCTTCCAATTGAGGAAATACATTGGAATACCAATACATTGGAAGCAAAGGTTTTTTTCCTTTGGGAAAAGGGAAAATGACATTTCCTGAACACTGGAAACTAGAAATCCCAGCGTTTCTAATTTCAGCCACAATCCAACCTGAGTCTAGTATATGTGCTGCAGAAGCGGGGACCACGGTCCAAACTGCCTAAAGCGTTCTCGGACTTCATTTTCCAGAGCAGGGATGTTAAAAACCCAGGGACACGTGTTTTGAATGGTGACTGCTTTACCCAAGGATGGGCCCCTTAGCCCGACATCCATAGAACCGTCCTAAGCCTCTCCTCACTCGGGGCAGCATGGTCCCATCTGCAGTAAGTAGAGGCCAGTGATGCTCTGCATTGAGGCAAAACCGCGGGGACCCCCTTTCCCTGGAGGTCAAGAGCATCGTGCTAGTGGCACCCTCAATCCCCACTCTGACTCCGTGGCATTCTCCCATCAGCTATAATAACAACACAATAGCAGTTGACATTTACTGACTGCTAATTATAGGCCAGGCCCCTCGCTAAGCACTTTATACATATTTATTCAATGTCCCCAACCTAATGAGGTAGGTAATAGTAGCATCCCCTATTTTACTTCGTTTTTGAAGTTTATTTATTTTTTTAGTAATCTACACCCAACGTGGGGCTCGAACTCATGACCCCAGGATTAAGGGTTGCGTGCTCTTCCGACTAAGCCATCCAGGCGCCTATATCCCCCGTTTTATAACTGAAGGGGCTGAGTCACAGAAGAATTGTCACATGCTCAAGGTCACACAGCTTAGAAGTGGCCTAACCAGGATTTGAGTCCAGATAGTCTAGTTCCAGGGTTCAGCTGTGAACCACTGTGTTGTGATGGGGAAAGATATTGGTTATATCTATTGCTGTGGAACAAATGACTTCAAAACTTAGTGACTTGAAACAATGGACAGTGATTATCACACACAGTTTTTGAAGGTCAGGGATCTGGGTGCTCTGGCTCAGAGGGTCTTGTGAGAAAAGCTCTCCCAAGACTCGACCGAACCCTGCTTCTAAGTGCATTCATGTGGCTGTTGGCTGGAGGCCTCAGTTCCTTGATACGTCAGCTTCTCCATAAGGCTGCTCTAGATAAGGCTTCCCCCAGTGCAGGTAACAGGGGGAGAAAGGGACAGATAATGAGAGATGAGCCACTCTACCTTTTATGAGCCTTCCAATCACACACCATCACTTCTACCTTATTCTATTTATTAAGCCGACTCACACTCAACAGGAAAGGATTACATGACGGTGTGAATACAAGGAAGCAGAGATCACCGGAGGCCATCTTGGAGGCTGGCTACCACAGGTATGAAGAGAAACTAAGGCAAAAAGGACCTCGCCCTCAGAAAACCCTAAAACCTGCTTCAGAGGTGATAGCAAAAAGCTACCGAGCCCTGTGCAAATGTTTGTCACCACTCAACAAGTCCTTCCCCTGTGTTTGACACATTTCGCCAGGCACTGTGGAGAGACATGGACTCATCTGGAACATGAGCTCTGTGAGGACAGGCTCTACATCTTAGATGACATATGGTTGTCAGCCTTCCATGAATATTTTTAATTGGCCGACACTAAAGAAGTAAAAGATGCACTCACTGCTTTTAGAAAGTTAACAACCGAGTTTTAAAACAATCTTAATTACATTTTATTTGCATACTTTCTGTGGTAAAATATACATAAACTAAAATTTCCACCTTAATGCATTTTTCAAATGTCCCATTTAGCGGCATTTAAGTACATTCACATTGTTCTGAAACCATCACTACCATCCATCTCCAGAACTTTTTAATCATCCTAAATGGAAAATCTGTACCCATTAAACAATAACTCCCCAGGGCGCCTGACTGGCTCAGTCAGAGAAGCATGTGACTCTTGATCTCAGGGTTTTGAGTTCATGCCCCACGTTGTGTGTAGAGATTACTTGAAAATGAAATCTTTGGGTGACTCAATCGGTTAAGCGTCCGACTCTGGATTTGGGTTCAGGTCATGATCTCACGGTCTGTGGGATCAAGCCCCAAACCCTGTCTCGGGCCCTGCGCTGACAGCACGGAACCTGCTTGGTTGGGATTCTCTCTCTCTCCCTCTCGCTCTGCCCCTTTCCTGCTTGTGCTCTCTCTCTCTTTCTCAGAATAAAAAAATAAAATAAAATAAAAACTATGGGTCCTGGATAGCTCAGTTGGTTAAGTGTCTGACTCTCGATTTCAGCTCAGGTCATGATCTCAGGATTCATGAGATCAAGCCCCGAATCGGGCTCCTCACTGACAGGGCAGATACTGCTTGGGATTCTCTCTCCCCCTTGATCTCTGCCCCTCCCTCACTCATGCTCTCTCTAACTCTCTCCACATAAACAAAAATTTTTAATAAATAAATAAACCAAAAAAAATAAAATCTTTAAAACTAAATAAATAAAAAATAAACAATATCTCCCCATTTCCCTCCACCCTGCCCTGTCCCTGCCAATCACCTTTATACTTTCTGTCTATGAGTTTGTAAACTCCTGGTACCTTATACAACTGGAAACATACCATATTTTGTCCTTTTGTGTCTGCCTTGTTTTGCTTAGCCTAATATCTTCAAGGTTTATTCATGTTGTAAAATGTGTCAGAATTTCCTTCCTTTTTAAGGCTGACTGCTAGTCCACTGGATGTGTAGACCACATTTTGTTTCTCCATTCATCCATCACTGGGCATTTGGGTTGTTTCCACCTTGGGGCTATTGTGAACAATGCCGCTATGAATGTGCGTGTGCAAATCTATTTGAGCCCCAGCTTTCAATTCTTTGGGGTACATCCCCTGAAATGGAATTATTGGATCATATGGTAATTCTGTTTATTTTTTTAATGTTTATTTTATTTTAGACACAGAGAGACAGAGACAGAGAATGAGTGGGAGAGAGACAGAAAGAGGGGGAACAGAGGATCTGAAGTGGGCTCTGCACTGACATCGGAGAGCTCCATGCGGGGCTCGAACTCAAGAACTGCGAGATCATGACCTGAGCTGAAGTCAGAGGCTTAACAGACTGAGTCACCCAGGTGCCCCACGCCTTTTTTTGGATGGTAAGTAGTACAGGGTGTTCACACAGGGTGAAACTCGTGTTTCACTTTGGAAGCGCCATCCCAATGGCTTCCTAAAAAATTCCTCCAGGTGATGGGAATTTCTGTACGGGAATAGCGAATCAAGTTTTGAAGGAGCAATCAGAAAGGCAAATGAAGGAAGAGAATGGCCATTTGAGGCAGCATAAGGGCAGAGACACCCTGAGACAAACAAGCAGATTACAAATGATTTACCGAGGTGATGTATGAAAAGAGAACAAGGAAGGTCATAGGTACGAAGCTGGAGAGAGAGAAGGGAAGAAGGAGGCCAGGAGGGGGAAGGGAAGGGCAGAATAGGACTTGGCGAGCTTTCATATATGTCTTCTCTGTGACCCAGCAAGTCCCTCATGTGTCAGGGGTCCTCAAGACTGTCACCAGCTAGGCCCTAAGACCTAGCCTTTACTGCCTGCCTGCCTGTACTCACTGACCTTTGTCTCACATTTTTTCTCTTCTTCCCAGCTTTTGTCTTAACTTAGGCAAATGGAAAGCAAAACCACCCCTCAAACAATAGTGACTGCCTTGACAAGCCCTCCAGCTGGCCCAGACCACCCTGACCAGTTTGAGCATAACGCCCGGCTGGCAGCTGGCACCTGAGCAATTGGACCATGGAGCGACCTCTAGAATGACTGACAATTACCTTTACCTCATTATATTATTAACGTGTCTGCCCAGGGAGGAGCACAAGCCTCATTTACGTAACATACGACGTATGGATAGGCATGTTTCCTTAAGGTGCATGCAAGACCTCATGCCCGCCTCTCCATATGATGACAGGGATCCCCTTTTTAAATATTCATCCTAACTGTGATAAAAAGAACCCATCCGCCCTTGCTCAGAGAGTCACAGCCTTGGAAATTATTCCCCGTGATCTCTTTATTTGCCCCAAATAAATATTCTTTGTGCATTAACTCCACCTGGTGTAGTTTCTATCTGCAACTTGCCAAGGAACGAACTCACATCAGCTTGGTTACCAGACCACCCCCAGATTCGATGGTTCAACTGGAGGGCTCTCAGGACTCAGGATATAGTTGCCTTCATGGCTGAGATATGTCACAGTGAAAGGACGCAGAGCACAATCAGCACAGGGAAAAGTTGCACGAGACCAAGTCCGAGGGAGACCAGGCATAAGCTTCCAAGACTCCCTTTCCTGTGGGGTCACACAGGATGTGCTTAACTCCCCCAGGGATGCACTCCGATGACAGGCGGGACGTGGTATCTACCGGGGAAGTCTGTTAGAGACTGAGCGCCCAGGGTTTTTCCTGGGGGCTGCTCACGTAGGCACACTTTGCCTGGGTGTGTACCCAGATGCCAGCCTCCCAGAAAAAAAGCAGGAGTTCAGCACAAACCGCACTGTTTGCATAAATAGTCTAGGCACAGTGGACCACTCTTATCAGGTAGGGAACGGTGAGAATCCTCTGCAAATCCTGATTCCCAGGCAGCAGCCAAGGGCCAACCTGGACCACAGGCCTTTCTAAGGATAAGCAATCAGGCCTGCTGTGTTAACGCCATTTTGCACAACATGTGTCCACAGAACTGCTCAGACAGGTCCACGAGGGATATTCACAAGGTGTTCATTGCAGTGGTGATGGGGATTCCCAGGCAATTTGGGCGTTTGTCACAGGGACATGGTTCGTGGTTCAGTACGTTGGAGGCATGCCCTGAAATATCATGCAGCAATTAGAAGCAAAGGATTATGCGTATGTGTAGTAACAGGAATGGATCTGAAAGACTTAATCCTTAGTGAAAAAGAAGGTAAGAAACTGGATGAAATATATAACCCGATACCATTAATGTAAATTCAAAATATACAGGTGCCATTTATACAAATTTCAAAAGCAGAAAATGTAACCTATGCTGTTAGAAGTCCAGATACAGGGGTGCTCGGGTGGCTCAGTCGGTTAAGTGTCCGACTCTTGGTTTCAGCTCAGGACATGATCTCACGTTCATGAGATAGAGCCCCATGTCAGGCTCCTCGCTGGGCGTGAAGTTGCTTAAGATTCTCTCTCTCGCTCGCTCTCTCTCTCCCTCCCCCAATTTCTCTCTCTTTCTGAAAAAAAAAAAAAAAATCCGGACACAAACACAAATTACCCTTGGAGAGGTAGTGACTGGAAAGGGGCATGAGGTGTTTCTGGAGCACTGGTCATATTCTTTCTTTTGAGCTGGGCTCCAGTCACAAAAGTGTGTCCATTTTGTGAAAACGTACTCAGCTATGCACTTATGATTTGTGCATTTTTCCATATGTATGTTACACGGCTATACAATTTACATAAAAACAAAAAATACATTCATGGAAAAAGGCAATACCCACGCGTAAGAGCCCATATGAAGGAAAAGATATACATTCCCCCTTCCCATGGGGAAAGGGGCGGGGAGCAGGAACAGAGATAAGATGTAATATACATGCACACGCCCATGCACGGACACACACAACAGGCCTTATGGACATCAATGTCGTTGATATGGCACAAACAGAGGGATATTATTAATTTGCCCCTCTGTACCTGGGGTTTAAAGAAAAAGAAAAAAAAAGAACTATGCTGAGAAGCTCACCTTGTGATCTCACCATTCCCAGGGACTCGATTTCTTTGCAGTGTTCATGAGCCCATCTCTGTCTATCCAGTTTCCTAAGAGATTAGTGACCCCCACCCCCACATTGTCCCCAACCTGGAAGAGCTCCTGGGGTTACCTAGCAGTGCTGAGGTCCCAGAGGGCCCACCAGCCTAGCTCCGGAACCACAAAGGTCAACACCACTCTTGCTGAGTGACTTAGTAAAGAGGAAAGATACACTCTAATCAAATCCCCGGAAAGACTTAAGAGAGCTTTGCAAGTTCTCACAAGAGCTGCAGCCGAATCCCCGGAGGGCTCGTTAAAGCACAAAGTGCGGGAGGGGGGGGGGCGCCCCCAGAGTTTCTGATTCAATAGTCTAGAGGAAGGCCAGAGAATTTGTATTTCTAACAAGTTCCCAAGTGCTGCTGTTGCTGGTGGTCCTGGAACCTCACTTTGAGAACCACTGAGGCTCCACCAGAGGAGGAGGAAAAGTACAGCTACCGGCTACTTCTGATTAGCAAGCTTTGCTCTCTCAGGGCTACCTACCCCAGGCTGCAAAACAAACCTCAGCCCTGACTGCCATCTAAGCAGATGGCGTGACCCAAGAAGAGCTAATCCCACAGACACTGCAGGAAACTCAGGAAGGGAAGATCTGTGCCCTTCGGGACATCAACAGGCCACTTCTGCAACCAGCCCCATCCCCCTCCTGCACAAGGGGTGGTGGTCTCTGGTTTCAGATGAGAAATTTGGGCTCTGGCCAAGTTCACTAGAGTGGTGGTCTCAGGGAAATGTGGGTGTGTGTCCAAGAAGGTAATTACATGATGACCCCGCTCGAGGAAAGAACGTGTTATGGAAGGAAGTGGTTAGTAGGGTGTCTAGACCAGGACTTCCTAGCCTCTTTGCACACTGAAAATGGTAACATTTGCATCATTTATTTCAGAGTGCCTGTAAGAGGCTTGGCAAAAAAGAAAAATGATTATATTTCCCTCCTAGTGTATAATTATGGTAATAAAAGGGATTGGGGGGTGCCTGGGTGGCTCAATCAGTTAAGCATCCGACTTCAGCTCAGGTCGTGATCTCCTGGTTAGTGAGTTCGAGTCCTGTGTCGGGCTCTGTGCTGACAACTCAGGGACTGGAGCCCTGCGTCAGATTTTGTGTCTCCTTCTCTCTCTGCCCCTCCCCTGCTCACACTTCGTCTCTCTCTCTCTCTCGAAAATAAATAAACATTAAAAAAAATTTTTAAGGATTTGGTGATGATATAAAACATAGAATTTGTATAAAATTCAAATAAAAATATAATAAAGTGTACAACCATCAGTTCTTGGGGCAGACCTGCTGCCCATTCCCAGCACCTAGGGAGCCATGGCACTCTGGCTGGGAAGCTTTGCTCCAAAGCCCACTGGCCCACAGAGCAGGAACCTGGTAGTAGTGTTCTGCCTGCCAGAGACAAAAGACAGGCTAACTGAGAGGTCCCTGCACGGTGGCGTATTGGTTAGCTATAGCTGTGTAACAAAATGTGACAGCTTAAAAAACAATGGACACTTATCACCTCAGTGTCTGTGGGTCAGGAGTCTGGGAGTGACTCCCAGAGTGGTTCTGACTCACGATGTCCCATGAGGTTGTGGTCAAGTCTGGGCTGCAGTCTCTGAGGACTTGACTGGGCTGGGGCATCTACTCCCAAGATGGCCGACCTTATATGACTGGCAAGTCAACACTGGCTATTGGTAGGAGACCTCAGTTCCTTACCACATGGACCTCTCTTCAAGGTTGCATAAGTGTCTTCACAACATGGCAGCTGGCTCTCCCCAGAGAAAATTATCTGGGAGAGAACAAGGCAGAAGCTACAGTTTCTCTTATCGTCTAACCTCAGAAGTCATGCACCATCACTTCTTCAGCATCCTATTAGCTGCACTGCCACCCTTTTCATTGTGGAAGGCTTGTATACAAGAGAGTGAATACCCCGAGGCCAATATCTGGGGCCATCTTTAAGGCTCCTGCCATAGGTGGCCTTTGGGGTGGACCACTAGGGCTTAGGGCTCTGTACTCACACCCTGGCCTGCAAGAACTCCTTCCTAAACTCTGATTTTATGCTGGCTTTATCAGTTAGGATTAGATGTGGAGGTTAAACAGAACACAAGTGGTTTAAACAAGATAGACGTTTCTCTTTCATTTAAAAGAAGACCAGAGATAAGTGAACCAAGGCTGACAGGGTGGCTCCACAGGCATCCGGGACCAGATTCTTTCTATCTTTCTACTCCTTCATCCTTGGGGCATGGCTTCCATCCCTCAGATAACAAGGCAACTGGAAGGCCATCATCATACCCACATTCTGGGCAGGAAGTAGGGGAAGGGCAAAGGACAAAAGACCTTTTTTAGAAACCTCACCCACCAGCTTCCACTCACATCTCAGTGGTCATCCCTGGACACACAAGGGAGTCTGGGAATGTCATTTTCTATCCGGCATATCCAGGGTACTGTCGGTAAGGGGGAAGAGGAGAAAGGGGATTTGGTAGGCATGTCTGTAGTAGAGCTCAGGGGTACAAGAGCATCTGGCTCTGGGAGTCCCAAACAGACCAGGTTTGGCCACTTGCTGCCGACAAAATCCAAAAGCAGAGAAATCAGTGGAGATGAAACAAGAAAGGAATTTATTTCAGGGAGGCCAACACGAGGCAGACAGCAGACTAGCATCTCAAATACTGTGTCTTAAGTGCCAAAAATACTTTCAGGTTTATACAAGGAAAATGTAGGGGGTCGGGGTGCCTGGCTGGCTCAGTCAGAAGAGCTCGAAACTCTTGATCTTGAGGTCATGAGTTCGAGCCCCATGTTGGGTGTAGACATTGGTAAAAATAAATAAATAAATGAATGAATGAATGAATAAATAAATAAATAAATAAACAGGGGCACCTGGCTCAGGTTCAGTCAGTTAAACGTCTGAATTGATTTCAGCTCAGGTCATGACCTCACAGTTGGTGAGATGGAGCCCCATGTTGGGCTCTGCACTGGCAGTGTGGAGCCTGCTTGGGATTCTCTGTCTCCCTCTCTCTGCCCCCCGCCTCTATTCTCAAAATAAATTAACAAAAAAGAGGAAACTTCCCACAAAATAATTTGGCCTCCCAGTTTACTTTATTCAGAGCAGGGGGGCTGTCAATGAGAAACACAGTTATTTCTGGACCATGTAAACTTAGGTTCAATGTGAAGAAACATATACTTCTTCAAGTCAATATACTGGAGTCCAGCCTACATATCAGCTTGGGAGCCTTTGGCTAGTCCAAGACAGTGCTTGGATTGATGGTAGGGGTCTAGGAATCATTTTCTGGCTGGCGGTCCCGCAGCTTGGAGTCCAGCCCCACAGGTGTGCCACCTAGCCAGCTCTCTTGGGTCTGGCCACTTTCCCCAGGGCTCTGCCATGGAGCAGAGCACCCCTACCGCTTGCTGGCTAGCCAACCTCTATCCACTCCTCCCTCCCCCACCCACTCTGTGCTTGAGATTCTCTGCCCCCTCCCACTTGCTCTCCTGGTGCTGCCCCTCCCTCCCCGCTCCTCCCTTGTCAGGAGTAGGACCTCTTCAGTCAGCCCAGGCTTTCCCTAAACACCTCATCCAGGACTTGCCTCAGTCAAAAGCTGCTCAGCTTTTGCCACCCCTGCCTAGGCCCTGAGGCAAGGGAGTACACAGTCCTGGCTGGGCCTGCCCTAAGAGGAAAATGCTAGGAGAGCTATAAAATAGCCCAATACATTATCCTGCTTCGAGTGGTAGGTAGGGACCAACCTGGAAATACTAAGGAGCTTAAAGTTTATTCTGTAGGCATTGGAAACTACTGGAAAAAAATTTTTTTTAATTTATTTTTTCATTTTGAGAGAGAGCGAGAGCGCACACAAGAGCAGGGGGAGGGGCAGAGAGAGAGAGAGAGAGAGAGAGAGAGAGAGAATCCCAAGCAGACTCCGCAATGTCAGAGCCCCTGACAGTGGGGCTGCACTGTCAGAGCCCCTGACAGTGGGGCTTGAGATCACGACCCGAGTCACAAAAATCAAGAGTCGGATGATTAACCGAGTGAACCACTCAGGTGCCCCTCTTTTTTTTTTTTTTTTAGTAATCTCTACACTCTACGTGGAGCTTGAACTCATGACCCTGAGATTAAGAGTCGCCAGGCGCCCCAAGACAGACACTGTGCTCTTAATCATTACGCTCTGCCGTTGCACATGACAGTCCCAGAGACATCATTCATGATGTCTGCCAGTCCTCAGTACCAAGTGAAACTGTCCCACCCAGAGCTCCTGGAAAGTGTTTTCTGGGGGAACACCTGACCCCACCCAACCCCCTTGGCAATAGCTGACCGGACCAGGGTGAGCACCGGACCTGAGACAAGTAAATCCGCAGGTTGAATGGCATCCTATGAGGTGGCCAAAGAGAAGATGAGTCTTTTCCTCATCTTATCTTAGGAGAAGATGTTTCCTCGCACTTGGTGATTGAAACTAGAGCACGCTGGGGGATTCATCAGTTAATCATGGGAGCAGAAGCTAAAAGGTCATGACGTGGGTAGGCCATGAGTAAGCAGAGGTTATGAGGGAACAGAAAGGATGAATGAAATGAGTAAGCAGAGGATGTGTTCATCAGGGAAAGAAGACAGCAGATTCCCCAGGAGCGAGGGAGATGCCAGGAGACGGCAGCCTGGAGGGGGTCTCAGGCTTTTGGTGCCTGGGCTCCTTTCTGCCTCTTGTGGCCCAACGAGGCCCCAAGGCCTGTCTATCTGCCCCACATGGGACCAACAGTTGACTTCACTGAGGAGTAACTGTTTCCTATAACCCAAAAAGTCCCAATTGTTGTCAACAATTAGGAGGTCCTAGTCTCAGTTCTGGCTGACCTTGAGACTCTGTGCAAGTAGAAAGTGAAGGCCAAGGCAGACTTGTCAACCGCCTGGTTGGGTTTTGAACGTGTGTCCTAACACACCCACAGAACCCTCTAGCATCAACTGGGAGACTTACTGCTTCAGACACTTCCTTCCTTCATTCCTCCAGACACTTCAGATCTCTGTCCATTCATTAGCTGACCACGAAGCCAACAAGCAGAGACTTCAGTGGCTACTCGTGACAAAGAATATACAGTACAGAATTAGTTCAGAAACAAACAATGAGAATAAACTGCAGCCACAATTCACCTTGGAGAGGGGGAAATTCTGATTTCCAGAACTGTCACATTACCTTGTTCAAAGTGTCCAATTTTGGGGCGCCTGGGTGGCTCAGTCGGTTAAGCGGCCGACTTCAGCTCAGGTCATGATCTCACGGTCTGTGGGTTTGAGCCCTGCGTCGGGTTCTGTGCTGACGGCTCAGAGCTTGGAGCCTGCTTCAGATTCTGTATCTCCCTCTCTCTGCCTCCCCTTGCTTACTCTATGTCTCTCAAAAATAAAATAAAAACGTTAAAAAAAAATTTAAAGAAAAATAAAGTATCCAATTTTTAACAAATTCATGAGAATTAAAAGACCCCAGAGTGGTGACGGTTGTGCTTATCTGTGAATACACTAAAGAGCGCTGAATTGTAGACTTTAAGTGAATGAATTATATGCTCTGTAAATTATATCTTAGTAAAGCTGTTTAAGAAAAATACGATGCTTCACTACCTCGTACTTTATGCTACATTTTCTGATTTTTAAAAAATGCTTATTTATTTATTTTGAGGCGGGGGGTGGGTGGGAAGAGACAGAGAGAAAGGGAGAGAAAATTCCAACCAGGCCCCATGCTTAGCACACAGAGCCCGACATGGGGCTCCATCTCATGACAATGGTATCAATGGTAGGATGCTTAACTGACTGAGCCACCCGGGCGCCCCTACATTTTCTGATTTTAAAGAACATGCTCACTTGGAAAAATATTAACCAAGATTAAGCAGTTATTTAAAACTGAAATATTGATGTCGATAGTCACTAAAATCCACTAAAACTTAGTAAATTGCCATCGGTTGGTCTAATGAGATTATTTCCAAGATCAAAACTAACTTCTCTCCTGGAACTTAAGATGTAGAAATATGATCGTGTAGCCTGTGGAATTCTCAACAGACTCTTGGCATAAAAGGAAATTCGATCTGAAGCGATGATGGCAAAATGGTAACATCTGACAAAGCTAGGTGCTGGGTACGTGGGTATTTGTTTTATTATTTTCTCTCACTGTTTCACATGCTGAAAATACTTCATAACAATTTAAACGAAAACAGAACGCTACGACACACCAATCAGAATGGCTAAAACGAACAAGACTGACAGTACCAGGTGCTAACAAGAATGTGGACAACTGGAGCTCTCATACGCTGCTTGTGGGAATGGCAAATGCTACAGCAATTCTGGAAAAATGGCCTGGCACTTCCTTAGCAATTTAAACATAGAATTACCGCATGAGTCAGCTCTTCTGCTCTTACTTACCCAAGAGAAACGGGTAAATGAGAAATGAGTCCACACAAAGACTTGTATACAAATGTTCATGGTAGCTTTATTCATAATAGCTTGATGAATGGATAAAGAAAATGTGGTGTAGATAGATAGATAGATAGATAGATAGATAGATAGATAGATAGATATCCACAATGGAATAGTGCTCAGTGATGAAAAAGAATGAAATCTTGCCATTTGTGACAACATGAGTGGAACTGGAAGGTATTATGCTAAGTGAAATAAGTCAGTCAGAGAAAGATATCATATGATTTCACTCATATGTGGAATTTGAGAAACACAACGGATGAACATAGGGGAAAGGAAGGAAAAATAAGATGAAAACAGAGCACTGGATGTCACACATAAGAGATGAATCACTGGGTTCTACTCCTGAAGCCAAAACTACACTGTATGGTAACTAACTTGAAAAAAGAAATTGAGGGGCGTCTGGGTGGCTCAGTCAGTTGAGCGTCTGACTTCAGCTCAGGTCATGGTCTTGCAGTTCATGAGTTTGAGCCCCATGTCGGGCTCTGTGCTAACAAAAAGCTCAGAGTCTGGAGCCTGCTTTGGATTCTATATCTCCCTCTCTCTCCCCCTCCCCTGCTCATGCTCTGCCTCTGTCTGTCTCTCAAAAATAAATAAATAAATGTTAAAAATTAAAAAAAAGAAACTGGAAATAGCACAGTCATCAACAGGGGAGTAGATAAACAAATCCACACAATAGAATATCACTCAACAATAAAAAGGAATGAACCAGGGGTGTCTGGGTGCCTCATTTAAGAGTCTGAATCTTGATTTCAGCTCCTGAGCCCCCAGTCAGGCTCTGCTGGGTGTGGAAACTCCTTAAGATCCTTTCTCTCTTGGAGCGCATGGGTGCTCAGTTGGTTGAGCCTGGGACTTCAGCTCAGGTCATGATCTTGAGGTTTGTGAGTTCAAGCCTCACATCCGGCTCGCTATCAGTGCCAACCCTGCTTCAGATTCTCGGATTCTCTGTACCCCTCTCTCTGTCCTCCCTTGCTTGCGGTCTCTTTCTCAAAAATAAAAATAAACATTAAAAAGAAAAAAAAGGATGCCTGGGTGGCTCAGTTGGTTAAACGTCAGACCTGGGCTCGGGTCATGATCTCACTGTTGGTGAGTTCGAGCTCCGCACTGGGCTCTGTGCTGACAGCTTAGAGCCTGGAGCCTGCTTCGGATTTTGTGTCTCCCTTTCTCTCTGCCCATCCCCCACTTGTGCTCTGTCTCTCTGTCTCTCTCTCAAAAATAAATAGTAAACATTTAAAAGAAAAAAAAGATTCTCTCCTGTCCCTTCTCTCATCATGCTTGTGCACATGTGCACTCTCTCTTTCTCAAAATAAATAAATAACATTTTAAAAAAAGGAATGAACTATTGATAATGCCCCACGACATGGATAAATCTCAAAATCCATGCCAAGCATGTAAGAATACTTTTAAAAATCTTAAACAAAACAAAACAAAACAAAGAAAGGAGGGAAATAGTGAAAGGCCTCAGAGATGGCTGACGAGAAGGATGGGTTCAAGGGCACAAGTACTGGGTCAGGCTTGGGAAGGGGCACTGCCACCCAGCCAGCCTCTGAATCCGGAAGGACCGAACAGGCCGAGGAAGACCCAAGAACCGAGAACTCACCAGGTGTTGGTGGAGAAGGAGGCCCCATTGTTTATCTTTCTGCCTGACTGCTGGGGGACCCTGGGGCGTGGGGAGAAACACACCATCTTGAACCTGCTGTTGAGAAGAGCAGGAAGCCAGCCACCTGGTTCGAGTCCAAGGCTTGTCAGACACAAAGCTGGAGCTCATTAATCAGTAATGAAGCCAGTCGGTGTGTTTATGGATTTTATCCTAGCAACCCGGGTGGGGGGAAAGCGGAGGACCAGAAAATTTCAAACGCCAGTTCCCTCCCGGCCTCCTGGAGTGCTGGCTTCTCCCACAAGGCAGACAGGCCTGTAGACGAGCCTGTCTCTGGTGTGTGGGGAGGCTGGTGTGCGGCCCCTGAGGCCTGCCTTGTGGCCTCCAGCCAGTGCCCTTGTCTTGGGGCCTCTGCTTGTGAGTCTGTCAGCCGCCATGTACTCGGCCACCTCAGACCCCTAGCCAAGCCCCGGGTTGCGGGTGTGCATTTGCTCTGCTGACTGCCAGCCTCCAAGTCCTCTCCGTTCAGGGAGGAGAAGCATCAGAAGTCCCTAGCGGTCAGCATCTCTGGAGCCCCACCTTTTTTTTTTTTTTTTTAAGTTTATTTATTTTGAAAGACACAGAGACAGTGGGAGTGGGGGAAGGGCAGAGAGAGAGGGAGACAGAAAATCCCAAGCAGGCTCCTCACTGCCAGTGCCTGATGCGGGGCTCGAACCCATGAAACCGGGAGATCATAACCTGAGCCAAAACCAAGATTCCACACTTAACATAATGAGCCACTCAGGTGCCCCTGGAGCCCCAACTTTTAGTCTGCTCCTCACCTCTGGGGCATCTGCATGGATTTAATGGGAAGTAGACCTACTGTCTCCTTCAAAGAAGGAAAACCCTCCCCTTGGGTGAATTTCAGCCAGAGCACACACACTTTTCATGGTAATCCATTATACTGAATCCTGTTCTGTTGGGGTTTTTTTCATCTTTAATTATCTTGTGATGACAAAACTACATGCTCTTCGGAAGACAAACCTTCCAGAAATAACCCCTGCTCATTCTGGTTTATATTTCTCAGGATATGTGCATATATACTCTTACATATGAGAATGTATTATTCATTTTACTTTTCTTTTTTATTTTTTAATTGTGCTAAAATACACATAACATTAAAAATGTTTCGTAACATTGTATAACATATAAGAATTAAAAAAGTTTAATTTTATACAATTTAAAATAAAAATTTTAATTTCCCATTTTAACCATTTTTAAGCATATAGCCCAGGGGCATTATTAAGCACATTTGCATTGTAGTGGAACCATCACCACCAACTATCTCCAGAACTTTCTCATCATCCCAAACTGAAACTCTGTGCCCATTAAACACTAACTCCCCATTCCCCCCCGCCCCCAGCCCCTAGCACCCAGAGTGTCTCTGTGAATTCGGCTACTCTAGGGACTTCATATAAGTGGAATTATATGATATTTGTTCTTTTTTTAAAAAAATGTTTGTATTTAAGTAATTTCTTTGCCCAACATGGGGCTTGAACTCACAACCCAAGATCAAGAGTCTCACGCTCCTCTGACTGAGCCAGCTAGGTGCCCCATATTTGTCCTTTTAGGTCTAGTTTATTTCACTTAGCATAATGTTTTCAAATTTCATCCATGTTGTAGCATGAATCAGAATTTCATTCCTTTTTAAGGCTGAATGATATCCCATTGTATGGACAGACCTCATTTTGTTTATCCATATTCATTCATCAGTGGACATTTGGGTTGTTTCCACAAGCATGTATTCATATACATAAGAATATTTTCTTGGGGTGCCTGCATGGGTCAGTTGGTGAAACACCTGACTTCGGCTCAGGTCATGATCTTGAGGTTCGTGAGCCTGAGCCCCACATCGGGTTCTCTGCTGTCAGCACAGAGCCCACTTTGGATCTTCTGTCCCCCTCTCGCTGCCCCTCCCCCCCACTGTCAAAAATAAATAAAGCATTTTAAAAAATAAAAATTAAAAAAAATATATATTCTTGGGGCATCTGGCTGATTCAGTCAGTGGAGTATGGGACTCTTAATCTCAGGGTAGTGAGTTCGAGCCCCACGTTGGGCGTAGAGATTACTTAAAAAAATAAAAGTTAAAAAAAAATAAAAGAAAAGAATATATTCTTATATGAAAGAATGTCAGTTAATCCTGTTGATTCTCTCTCTCAGCCCAATCTAGTTTTTACACGGAAGAGATCAGCGGGCATGCCTTCTCTCCTTCCAGGTCCATCATCTCTAATCAGATGCCCTCCTAGGCCAAGCCTCTCTGGTATTCGGTATCCTGTTGTGCTTTTTGCCTCTGTGCCTTTGCCCCACTGATTTTGCCTTTCTTCTAGGAATTTCTATTGCCTGAAACTCTTCCTATGGTCCTCTGCTTAGCCAATCCCTTCTTGGCCTCCCCAACGAGTCCAACTCTCCCCTTGTCAAACAGTCCCTGCTGTTTGTATCCACAGAAGCACTTCACAGATCAGCACATAATGTACCTCTTTTCGTATTATTATGACTTCCCAACTAATTGTAGGCCTGCCTCGAAGATGTGGTTGTTGTCTTTGTATTCTCCCTGCTCTAAATTCAATAGCGGGCACACTGATTTACAGGGGGCTGACTCCCTCAGGATACTGAGATCTTTAGACTCCAAGGGGCATCTGTAAGCATGCAGTGACAAAACCAAGACATATTTTATGCAGATTTGTGTTTCTAATGGGGGAAAAAAACCCTAAATTAAATGTCCTTTGTAAGCTGTAAGAACTGTGGTTTTCTCTCCATATCTGGTTAACACTCCCCATCTCATCAATATACGGACAATATACATTTACTGCATATTTGGCGTTGGCATTCGGAATCATGACTACGAAGTCATCATGCAGGCCTTGAGGCACAGGACTTGGATAGGAGCCAGCAGGGGGGGAGAGGAAAGTGTGCTGGAAGAGATTTGAAAATCGTATGCGATCACTATGAACAACTTTATGCCAATAAATTTGGAAAAGTAAATGAAAGAGACAATCTTGTAGATATAAAGTAACAAAATCAATTTAATAAGAAATGGAATGTCAGAATAAATCAATAACCTTTTAAAAAGATGAAGCAGAAAGTAAAAAAATTTCTCCCAGCGCCCACACTCTACCCTCTACAAAAGAAAGAAAAGAAGGAAGGAAGGAAGGAAGGAAGGGAACCAACTTCAGACACATTCATGGATGTGTTTTACCCATCTTCAGAAAATGGGAAATCCTATCTTATATAAACTGTTACATAAAATAGAAAAAAAATGGGAAACTGTGCAGCTTATTTTATGGGGCTATTAGAATCTTGATATCCAAATCAGGTAAGTACAATAACACGATAAAGAGAAAATTGACTAAACTCATTTATGAGCACAAATTAAAAAATTTTGAATAAAATGTTACCAAGTTGAATCCAGCAGTGACTATATAAGACACTAAAACATCATGGCCAGGGCACCTGGGTGGCTCAGTCGGTTGAGTGGCCGACTTCGGCTCAGGTCATGATCTTACAGTCTGTGAGTTCGAGCCCCGCATCGGGCTCTGTGCTGATGGCTCAGAGCCTGGAACCTGCTTCGGATTCTGTGTCTGCCTCTCTCTCTGCCCTTCCCCTGCTCATGCTCTGTCTCTCTGTCTCTCAAAAATAAAGAAACGTTAAAAAAATTTTTTTAAACATCATGGCCAAGTAGAGTTACTGCAGGTATGCAAGGATGGTTCAACACCAGCAAATCTATTATGGAATTCAGTGTTGACAGAAGAAAAAAGACTCGTGTGGGCATCAGGAGACAGGCTTAAGTTCTATCTCCGTTCTGCCATTAACCAGTATAACCTTTTGCCTCCCTCCTACCCACTTCCAAAGGGGCTCTCAGGAGGGGCTCTTCACTGAGAAGGGGAGCACAGCTTTGAGAACTACTAGCCTGTTCCTCTCCCTGCTCTATTTTTTTCCACCTGAAAAATGAAGAAAGAATCTATCATTTTATAAGCTGTGTGAAAGGAACATGATAGAGTCAAACAAAACAGGAACGGAAAAACTGCCAAGTAGTTGGGCCCTGACTGAGCAATTGTATCCATGGTGCTGGTGGGCTCCTTAGAGGAGCCCAGGCCCACAGTGCCACCCTGTGGCATGTTGGGAAATGAATAAAAAGTATAGGCACCACTAGGGCCAACGGATGGCAGACAAGAAGAAACAAATTTGGACTAAATGCAGTAGTGGATGGGGGAGCCTGGGTGGCTCAGTCAGTTGAGCTTCTGACTTTGGCTCAGGTCATAACCCCGTGGTTCGTGGGCTTGAGCCCCATATTGGGCTTGCTGCTGTCAGCACAGAGTTCCCTTCGGATCTTCTGTCCCCCCCTCTCTCTGTCCCTCTCCTGCTCATGCTCCATCTCTCTCCTCTCAAAAATAAATAATACGAAAAAAAGTTTAAAAATAAATAAACATTATAAATAAATACGGTGGTGGATGATAGAAGTATACACTACCACCTGAGGTAGTTTTCTTTCTTTCTTTTTAACTGTTTTCTTTTAAGTTTGTTTGTTTGTTCATTTACATAGGTAATCTCTACACCCAGGTGCCCCTGAAGTAGTTTTCAAAACAAAACAAAACTGAATCAGATCAAGCCTCTAGATATGTATTGTCTACATACAGTAGTCACAGCCATATGTGACTACTTATATTTCAACGAATTGAAATTACATAAAATTAAATGAATTAGGGGCGCCTGGGTGGCTCAGTCGGTTAAGCAGCTGACTTCAGCTCAGGTCATGATCTCACGGTCTGTGAGTTCAAGCCCCGCATCGGGCTCTGTGCTGACAGCTCGGAGCCTGGAGCCTGCTTGGGATTCTGTGTCTCCCTCTCTTTCTGCCCCTCCCATGCTCACACTGTCTCTATGTCTCTTAAAAATAAATAAACATTAAAAAAATTATAAAAAAATAAATTAATGAATTAAATGAATTAAGATTACATAAAATTTAAAAATCCAACTCTTTAGTCACACTAACCACATCTCAAGCTCAATACTTACATGTAGCTAGTGGCTGCCATATTGGACAGTGCAGATACAGACCATCTCTGTCATTACAGAAAGTTCTGCTGGATAGTGCTGGCCTTGCTCTAACTACTAATTTACAGGGAATACAGAGGATAAAGGAACCTGTGAAATCACACCATGAGGATGCACTCAGCAACATTCAGGCTATGGGACATTCTTACGGGCAAATTATCCAGTTGCTTCAACAACAACAAATTGCAAGTAAAAAATGAAATTGGAGGGTATATGTATAGCCTAACAGACTTAAGAAACATATCATCAATAGGACTTATTTGCCTCTTGATTCAAAAATACTATTAATTTTGTATAAAACCAGTTGGGAAAATGTGAACACTGAGTAAATAGTTGATGGTATGAACTATTATTATGGGGAGTGTTAATGGTATTGTTGTTTTGTTCTTTTACAAAAGCCTTTAACTCTTAAGGGCACCTGGCTGGCTCAGTCAGTGGAGCCTGCGACTCTTGATCTCAGGCTCATGAGTTCAAGCCCCCACGTTGGGTATAGATATTACTTTCAAAAAAAAGTCTTTAAGTCTTAGAGATACATTTTGAAAAATCTGTAGATGAAAGGATATGCGCTCTCTGAGCCGTGTTTCAAAACAAGGGATGGGGATGTGGGTAAAAGGAATAGAGGATATGAGATTGGCCATGAATTGATAACTTTTGAATCTGGGTGATAAGTACTAAGAGTGCCCAGATATCTGGTCAAACGTTATTCTGGGTATGTCTGTGAATGGCTTTTGGACGAGATTAACACTTAAGTTGGTTGACTCCCTAATGTGGGTGGGCCTCGTCTAATCAGTTGATGGCTTGAGTTGAACAAAAAGCCTGAGGAAGAGGAAACTCCTCATGCCTGACTGCCTTCTAACAGAGACATTGTTTTTTTCCTGTCTTCAAACTGGAACTAAAACATTGGCTTTCTGGGTCTCTAGTTTGCTGACTGCAGATCTTGGGACTTGTCAGCCTCCATAATTGCATGAGCCAATTCTTTGTAATACATCTCTTTGTGTGTATATACACACACACACACACACACACATACATCCTTTTGGTTCTGTTTCTCTCCAGAGCCCTGACAAATACACTGGATAAATAAGCTCCATTACTAGAGGGGTGCCTGGGTGGGTCAGTCAGTTAAGTGGCTCTAGATTTCGATTCAGGTCATGGTCTTGCAGGTTCGTGGGTTCGAGCCCCGCATTGGGCTCGGTGCTGATGGTGCAGAGCCTGCTTGGGATTCTCTCTCCTCTCTGCCTCTTTCTGTCTCTCTCAAAATAAATGAATAAACTTAAGTAAAAATTCCTGGAAAATACTCTACTGGGCCCCATGAATTTTCAGCACAGTCTAGGCAATACATAGCCTTATAGACACTTAGAGTCAGAAGCACAGCCTCTCTTCCATAATTAGAATATCCAGTCCAAGATAATCTTCCTACCTCCTCCTCTCCCCTGGCTCAGGCTTGCTTCTGGTTGGAATCCTCTAGCAGTAAGTAGGTGTGGCTGGCTTCCTGCCTGTTTCTCTACCTTATACTTCCCCTCCCCTCCCCCACCTCTCGCTTCTCAGAGGTGAGGTTGCGTGGAGGGAGGAGTGGTGTCTGTCCTGACTTGTTGCGGCCTCTGAGCCTGGCAAGTGTCTAAAGCTGATTCTCTCTCCCCTGGGAGTTTTCGTGGGCTCTTCAAAGATTCTCCCTACTGTTGTCCTCTCCCGAGGTCATGGATACAAAGGCATGGGCATTGCCGCCCTCAGCCCTGGGCATTGGGCGGCAGGCACCCTCCAGCTTCTTTATGTGTTCACATGCACACGCGCACACACACACAGCACCCCAGAAATCCTCTTGGACAGTCGTCTCTAACACAACCCCAAGCAGGCTGTTTTCTTTGGGGCCAAGAAAACACCTGACAACCATTCTCCCAACACGCTCTGGAAGGGTAGGCAGATGCAGTGTGGTAGTGTTCCTTCTCCTGGTGGCCATGACAATGAGCTTGCCAGCATTTGCCCATTAGTTGTTTATTTTTTTAAAGTATTTATTTATTGGGGTGCCTGGGTGGCTCGGTCGGTTAAGCCTCCGACTTTGGCTCAGGTCATGGTCTCTTCGTGAGTTCGAGCCCCGCGTTGGGCTCTGTGCTGACAGTTCAGAGCCTGGAGCCTTCTTCAGATTCTGTGTCTCCCTCTCTCTCTTCCCCTCCCCCACTCATGCTCTGTCTCTCCCTGTCTCTCAAAAATAAATAAATATTTTTTTAAAAAGGGTTTACATATAAAAAAAGTATTTATTTATTTTGAGAGAGAGAGAGAGAGAGAGGGAATAAGTGGGGGAGGGACAGAGAGAGAGAGGGAGACAGAGGATCTGAAGCAGGCACTATGCTGACAGCAGACAGCCCGATGGGCGGCTCGAACTCACAAACCATGAGATCATGACCTGAACCGAAGTCAGACGCTTAACTGATTGAGCCATCCAGGTACCCCATGCCTTTTATTTATTTATTTTTTAAGTTTATTTTATTTTGAGAAAGAAAGAGACAGCACAAGTGGGGGAGGGGCAGAAAGAGAGGGAGAGAGAGAGAATCCCAAGCAGGCTCCATGCTGCCAACAGAGCCTGACACGGGGTCAAACCCACGATCCTGTGAGATCATGACCTGAGCCGAAACCAGGAGTTCAGACGGTTAGCCGAGTGAGCCACCCAGGTGCCCCCATCATTTACCCTTTAGAAGTCTGGGGTGGGAGCAGCCCCCAGCCCCCAGCCTGCTCTGGTGTTCTCGGGTGTGGAGCTGACACCTCCTGCTCTGGCCCTGGGCTTCTTTGTGGCTGGGTGGGGAGTGGGGGCTGGGGGAACCACCCGTGGCATTCTGACATGTGTGCAAACACCCTGGGGCCAGCCCTTGACCAATTCGGACCTGGAGCCCGTGCATAAATTCAGTCTGCCTCCATCCCCCCGGTGGACAATTCTGAGGTACCTGTTATGTGGCTCCTCAGAAAGTCCCCAGAGATATCAGGGCCCAGTTGTCTACAGCACTGATGAGCTCACATTGGCATTCCCTCCTTCCCTGTCACTCTTTCCTGGTCCCCCGCTCCCATTCCCTGGGACCACTCCAGAAAATAAACTACACAAGGAAGCCCCTTCCTCAGGCTCTGCTTTTGAAGGCTGGCGAGGAGACAGGCTCATTAGGCTTTGGGTTATAAGGATCAACTCCCCATATACATCGTTCCCCGAATAACCTGTCATTTTGGGGATGGGGTCTTAGACACAGCAACTACTACCCACCTCCTTCTCACATCTCTTCAGCGCTTTTCCGCATCCCGCTCTCAGACCTTTCCTATCCCTGCCCCCCAGGGTAGCTGAACAGGTCCAACAACCATTTCCTTTGCAAATTTGGCACCTCACTTTGAAAATTCATATTTCCCGTCACTTGGTATCTCTGTAGAAGCTTCCATTTTCATATACTGTTACATACTAAGCATTCAACCCGGAGTTCCTTTTCTGGAAAACAATGACATCTAGGTTGTGTGTGTGTGTGTGTGTGTGTGTGTGTGTGTGTGTGTGTGTACCAGGATTTCCAGTTCTCCTACCATCGTGGTCGCATCCCCCACCAGCCCAGGTCCTCTTCTGAGCTGGATTCCTAACGTCAGTCTGAAACTATGCCCACTCTCTGCCCACTGCTAGTGACACAAATGAGGCCTAAAGACTCCGCAGCTATAAATGCAGCCTAATATCATATTCGTTTTAGCAGCCACGTCATCTGGCTCCTTTAGCAGGAGCTCCCAATCCCCCGTTTCCTAATGCCTTCTGGACATTTCCACTTGGATGCCTGTGGGCTCCTCAGATTAACAAGTCCGAGAAGACAGCTCGTTATGTACTCCCACTGGCTGCCTCATGTATTCGTAGTCTTGGTGGAGGGAGTCATCCAAGCAGTGGCCTGGGCAAGCCGCCTCAGAGACTTTCCTAAGGCTTCTGCCTCCTCCTCCCCTGCCCATCTGACCCTGTCTATCCCCAGACCCTCTGTGTTTGAAGGTCCAAACATCTCTTGGTCTCTGCTGCTTCCTCTGACCTCCCTCCAATCTCTACTTAGCTTTTCTTTTTCCTTTTTTTTAAAGTTTATTTATTGGGGTGCCTAGGCGGCTCAGTCAGTTAAGCAGCTGACTCTCGATTTTGGCTCAGGTCACAATCTCATGGTTCGTAGGTTCGAGCCCCACGTGGGGTTCCGAGCTGACGGTGCAGAGCCTGCTTGGGATTCTCTCTCTCTCCCTCTTTTCTCTGCCTCTCCCCTGCTTGCTCACATGTGCGCTCTCTTTTTAAATAAATAAATAAACTTTTAAAAAGTTTATTTATTTAGAGAGAAAGCAGGGAAGGGTCATAGAGAGAGGGAGAGAGAGATTTCCAAGCAGGATCCCGGCTCAGCACAGAGCCCACAACCGTGAGATCATGACCTGAACTGAAATCAAGAGTCTTGGACGCTCAACTGACTGAGCCACCCAGGCACCCCTACTTAGCTTTTCCCAAGTCAAGTCAGATTCATCACTTTTCAGGATTAGAAATTCTTGCGGCCTTTTGTTGGCCATATGATCAGCAAGCTTTAGATTCATGAGCAAAAGCTACAGGTCTTCACAAACCGGCCTGAACAGCCTTCCTCAACCTCAGTCTGGGCCCCACATGAGGCCCCCGCAGGAGGCCTTCTTCCCAGGTCACCTCAGGTACAGTGTGAGCGTGGTTTGAAGCTCAGTGTCCCTCTTCATTTCTGCCACCAAGTCCCTGGATTCCAGTCTCTGACAGTAACTCGGTGACTGTGGTTTTCCAGTCCTTTCCAGGTGTTACTTTCTGCTCTCTTCATTCCATTCTTGTGTCGAGTCAGGTTTCTTAAGGATGACTGCCTGCTACTAATTTTCAAAGTCTCAGGATCGTGCTCACTGCATCCAAATAACAGTCATCTGAGTACATATTCCCCTATCCCCTGGGAGCATCGAGTGGCCATGGCTCATTAGGAGGCTACGCTGTGGCCAGCATGGTTCACTCTCAGTACCCTGGCTTTGAGGGAAGGATTCTAGAACACTGTAGTCTTTTCCACCACACCTCTCTGTCGATGTCATCCTGAGAGACTAAACTTGGGGCACTTTTTTTTTTTTAAGTTTATTTATTTATTTATTTAGAGAGAAGTAGAGCAGGGGAGGGGCAGATAGAGAGAGGGAGAGAAAGAATTGCAAGTAGGCTCCACCTTGTCAGTTCAGAGCCCGACACAGGGCTCAAACCCACGAACCATGAGGTCATGACCTGAGCTGAAGTCAAGAGTCAGACCCTTAATGGACTGAGCCACCCAGGCACCCCACCTTCCAGAATTTTAACGACTTAAATGACTTCATAATATTCAGGGTGCCTTATTTATTTTACAATGCTTTCTGAGTTTTGTAGCATTTTTGTTGTTGTTGTTTGTTTTTTGCTATTGTAAATAATGCTGTGATAAACATCCTCTTACGCCCATTTAAAAATATTTCTTTGGGGCACCTGGGTGGCTCAGTCGGTTAAGCGGCCGACTTCAGCTCAGGTCATGGTCTTACGGTCTGTGAGTTCGAGCCCCACGTCAGGCTCTGTGCTGATGGGTCAGAGCTTGGAGCCTGCTTCGGATTCTGTGTCTCCCTCTTTCTCTGCCCTTCCCCTACTCACACTCTGTCTCTATGTCTCTCAAAAATAAACAAAAAACGTTAAAAAAATTAAAAAAAAATATTTCTTTGTTTTCTGGGGCGCCTGGGCGGCTCAGTCAGTTAAGCATCTGACATCGGCTCCTGTCGTGATCTTGCAGTCTGTGAGTTCAAATCCCATGTTGGGATCTGTGCTAACACCTCAGAGCCTGGAGCCTGCTTCAGATGCTGTGTCTACCTCTCTCTGCCCTTCCCCCGCTCATGCCTCTCTCTGCCCTTCCCCCGCTCATGCCTCTCTCTGTCTCTCTCTCAAAAGTAAATAAACATTAAAAATTTTTTAAAAAAATATTTCTTTGTTTTCTGTCAATACAATTCTAGAAGGGGAATTTTTTTAAGTTTTTAAAAAATTAAAAAAAATTTTTTAAATTTATTTTTGAGGGAGAGAGACAGAGTGTGAGTGGGGTACGGGTAGAGAGAGAGGGAGACACAGAATCTGAAGCAGCATCCAGGCTGCTTAGCACAGGTCCCAACTCGGGGCTCAAATTCATGAATTGTGAGATCATGACCTGAGCCAAAGTCAGATGCCCAACTGACTGAGCCACCCAGGTACCCCGTTTAAGTTTTTTCCTTTATGTTTTTATTTATTTTTGAGAGAGAGAGAGACAGAGCACAAGCGGGGAAGGGGCAGAGAGAGGGAGACACAGAATCCGAGACAGGCTCCATACTGTCAGCACAGACTCTGTCGTGGGCTTGAACCCGCCAATGGTGAGATCATGACCTGAGCTGAAGTCAGACGCTTAACCAACTGGGCCACCCAGGAGTGGAATTTTTTAAAGCTTGTTAGTTAATTTATTTGTTTATTTGTTTGTTTGTTTATTTATTTAAGTAACCTCTACACACAACATGGGGTTTGAACTCACAACCCTGAGATCAAGAGTTGCATGCTCCACTGACTGAACCAGCCGGGTGCCCCTACAAGTGGAAATTTTTGAATTAAAAGGTATAAACACTTTTATTTCAGGATTTCGATATTGACAGATTGTTCTCCATAAAGGTTGGTTGTGATTTTAGTCTTCTACAGCAGCTCGTGAGAATACTTATTCCCTTGCATCCCCTTGTGATCAATACTCACCGGGTCTTATCCTTTGGGGAGACTGGGACGGGGACATTTGCAATTTGAGAAATGGAATCATTGCATCTCAGGCTTTACAGAGTCTCATGTGGAAGCGGGTCTGTGCTCTAGCTGTGGGTTGCACAGTTGACATTGCCTGAGAATTTCCTCCAGATTTTGGCGATCGTCTGACAGGCGCTATTCAACAGAAGATGGCTGCTTTTTGCCTATTTAGGAGACCTGACACACCGGTGATGGCTTAATTTCCAGGCAGTGATGAGAGTCCATGCAATTGAATGGCAGCAGTATAAATATTTGGTGGCTCTTTCAAAAGATTCCCTCTCATGCCCCAGCTGAAGTCAAAATTTCAATGTCCTGTGATGTTTAACAATTGTAGCTCATTCGAAAGCCTTGCCCCCGCCCCCCCCAACCAGCATGCCCCAATTTTCTGGATAATTTGAGGGGAAAATGAGCATGTCTGAATAACAACCATTTGTAATTAACAAAATCTGCATAAAGGCATTTCTGGTTTTACATTAGGGACATGTTAGGGATTCTAATAATTTTTCTAGGACTAACCCAAGGTGATTTTTAAAAAAATTTTTTTTAATGTTTATTTTTGAGAGAGAGAGAGAGAGAGACAGAGTGTGTGAGTGAGGAAGGAGCAGAAAGAGAGGGAGACAGAATCTGAAGCAGGCTCCAGGCCCTGAGCTGTCAGCAGAGAGCCTGACATGGGGCTCTAACTCATGAACCGTGAGTTCATGACCTGAGCTGAAGTGGGACGCATAACCGACTGAGTCACCCAGGCGCCCCTAATAATAGCATCTGTTGCAAATCTCCATTTTTGTCCAGCTGGAATCCTGAAAGTCACTTAGTCAGTTAGCTTACTGGGAGCCTAATGTGTGAAGAACATTGTACTGGCAGCTGTGGGAGGGACCAGTTTGTGTTTTGGGCCTCAGTCCTTCCTGCTGGGGGCTCCATTGCTGTCACAACTGTTCCCACTATCTCCTCAGCCTCTGGATACCAGCAGCTGGAAGGGCACAGCTGGGGGCAAGCATATAAATGTGGAAAATGACCCCAGAGGTCACCAGCCCATATAGTCGTGTCCCCGAACTGGCCAGCGATCTTAACTGGCAGTTTCTGTTGAAATCGAAACTGTTTCTACAGGGAAATTCCTGCTCTTCTCTGGTTTACAGCAAGGCTAAACGTTTTGATGGATGGAGATAGCATGGCATGGAGACAAGCAACTTGCTCCTGAAGCAACACGGAACATTCCTTAAATCCCCCATCAACTTTGCTTTTCAGTATCTTCATGTAATGCAACCAAACCCAAGTTTGTGATATAACTCCGTGGAAGAAAAAAGCAAATGAGCAGGCATCCGATACAAATGGGACATGTCTGCAAAACGCCATTTTGAAGTTTGTGGTTTGGAGCTTGGAATGATTTTTCCCAGGGAAAAACAGAGCAGTGTTTAAAGTGGTTGTTAGATTCCTAGGCTAGACCTCGAAATTCATTTTTTTTTTAATTTATTATTTTTTAAAAAATTTTTTTAAATGTTTTTATTTATTTTTGAGACAGAGAGAGACAGAGCACGAGTGGGGGAGGGGCAGAGAGAGAGGGACACGTAGAATCTGAAGCAGGCTCCAGGCTCTGAGCTGTCAGCACAGAGCCCAACGCGGGGCTCGAACTCACAGACCGCAAGATCATGACCTGAGCCGAAGTTGGACGCTCAACCGACTGAGCCACCCAGGCGCCCCTAGTCCTCAAAATTCTATATAATTCATACTATGGCTGAAATATCCGTCCTTTGCAGTTAAACATTAGCAGGAAATACAATGTAATTTTGCAATAATATTTTTAAAACATGATGGAAAAATAATTTCAGAACAGAAAATAAGAAAGGTTTTGTTCAGCTGAAGCACTAGTACTAAAAAAAAAAAAAAAAACAGACTTTCCGGGGCGCCTGAGTGGGTCAATATCAGTTAAGTGTCACTGTGGATTTCAGTTCAGATCCCAATCTCAAGGTTCATGTGATCAAGCCCCACATCGGGTACTGTGCTGATAGCGCGCAGAGCCTGCTTCGGATTCTCTCTCTCCCTGTCTCTGCCCCTCCTCTGCTTGTGGGCTCTCTCTCTCTCTCAAAATAAATACATAAACTTAAAAAAAATACAGGCTTTACTAGAAAGTAGGGAAGAAGCCATTCACTTTGGAGAAGATTTTAACAGGTACTTCCGGGAACTCTCAAAGGGTTTAGGACTTGAAATCACAGGTTCTTTTTGCCTAATTTTACTTCACAATTGATGGCTTTCCGTTTTTTGTTTGTTTGGTTTTTTGTTTTTGAATACAATCATAGCGCTAAAGCCATTCAGGTTTAACATCAGCCATGACTGGGTGGGGTCTGGGCTCGAAGGTGAAATTAAAAGGGGGAGAGACTTTTTTTAAGTTTATTTATTTATTTTTGAGAGAGAGTGCGAGCAAGACAGGGACAGAGAGAGAGGGAGAGAGAGAATCCCAGGCAGGCTCTGCACCATCCGTGCGGACTCGAACTCACGAACCACGAGATGCTGACCCGAGCCGAAGTCAGGTGCTTAACTGACTGAGCCAAAAGGGGGAGAGATTTTACTGAAGTGACTGTGTACAAGTTGGAAGAGGCTCTCGGAGATAAAAGCACAAGGTAAAAGAGGACAGAAGGGAGAAAAGGCTGTCTGAGGTGGAATTACTTTCTTTGCCCGGCAAGGTGACAGTATGGCAGTGAAAGCAAAGAATGGTGAGGGTAGAGAAGGCTTGGGTCCACCAATGTCCTGGGCCAGCAGAATGGCTCTGTCAGCTTCTGAGAGCTTGGGTGCTGTATATGGAGTTTTGGGTATAGATGGAAGGCGCCATGTGTATCTGGCCATTCACTTATGATACCCGCTGTTTGAAACTAAAAGCAGAGTTCCTGGGTGGCTCAGTCGGTTGGGCATCTGACTCTTGGTTTTGGCTCAGGTCATGATCTCATAGTTCATGAGTTCAAGCCCCACGTCGGATTCTGTGCTGACGGCGAGGAGCCTCCTTGGGATTCTCTCTCCCTCCCTCTCTCTCTGCAACCCTCCTCCCTCCATGAAATAAATAAAAACTTAAAAAAAAAAAAAAGAAACTAAGAGCGTGCTGGTTCTGTAGTGCCAGACTCTCAGAGCCCATTGCCAAAGGTGGCCTCCCCGGTGCACTGGTATTCATGCTCTTGGATACTGGCTGCCCCTGGGACTCACTTGTTGGTTAACAGAATGTGGTGGAATGACAGCATGTGACTTCCAAAGCTAGGTCCTAATAAGTCTTGGAGCTACCACCCGGGTCTCCTGGAGCATGTGCTCTAGGGGCAGGAAGCCAGACGCGATGCTGGCTTTGAGAAGCCCAAGCACTCAGAGACTGCTATGTTGTAAGGAAGCCCACAGTTGCTTCCCCGCCACGCCAGCCCAGGTACCGACATGTGAGTGAAGAAGATTCAGATAAGTGTAGCCTTATCCACCATCTGACTGCAGCCAAACTCAGAACCTCAAGGAAGAATGGCACGTCTGAGTCTGTTATCCCTCAGCATGGTGAGAAATAATAAATACAAGGTTGTTTTAAGCCAGCAAGTTTTGGGGTGTCTTTTACGTAGCGGTAGATAACTGGAACCTGAATTTAGCCCAAAACTTGCTTGCGTACAAAGCACACCCACATTTCAGTTCCAAACTACCTTCTACTCCCATGAGGATGTGTTGACCCATGCTTCCACATGCTTAGCACAAGGAACATCCAGGATCGCCCAGCATGTCAACTATACTTCAGTAATAATAATAATAATAATAATAATAATAATAATAATGATTTTACAGCATGTTCAGCTTTTAGACCTCAATTCATTTCTCCCTAGGTCTCACTTGTGGGCCCTTTGCTAGGTTAGAAATCTAGTGATTACAATTAAGGAAAAGAAATTAACCTCCTGAATGAATAAAGGTAACAAACATTAGCTCTTCGTAGCATTCTGGTGGGGCAGCCTTGGTGGAACCCCAGAAGTATCTCTGGGGTCCACAGCTTCCTGGAAAAGCAGCTTCCCGTCTCTGCGATTTCAGTGCTGTAAGTTGAAATCTCTTACACGTTTCTCTATGATCTCCGACACAGAAGTGCGGGTGTTTTTTCAGAGACTGGCTTAAGGAATTGAGTAAAGAAAGACCATCGGAGCCCCTGCCTGAGATTTCTCGCACTGTTGAAATGGCTTTAATAGAGCAGTCACTTTCTGGGTTGTTGTTTATGAGGAGGCTGGTAGACTCATCGTTGAACAATTACACAAATTAAGGCAATCAGGACAACACAGTCATCGAGCTGGCTTTGAGATTCTCGTTTCTCCGATGCCTTCCTCTCAGAAGAACAAAGCCTGTGGTCATGTTAGACGAGCCGATGCGACACAAAGAATTTGTCTGACGGGCGAGTACCTCCTACAAGGTAGATGATCAACAGGAGTCACTTTCCTCCCTCTACCTAGAATGCTGTCATCAAACAAATGGCACTCGGGGCACCTGGGAGGCTCAGTTGGTTAAGCGTCTGACTTCGGCTCAGGTCGCGATCTCAAGGTACTTGAGTTGGAGCCCCCCCCCGTTGGGCTTTGTACTGACAACTCAGAGCCTGAAGCCTGCTTTGGATTCTGTGTCTCCCTCTCTCTCTGCCCCTCCCCCAGAGTTCACACTCTGTCTTTCTCTCTCTCTCTCTCAAAAATAAACATTAAAAAAAAAAAAAAAAAAGAAAAGAGAGAAACAGATGGCACTCAAAAATGTCTGCCTAATGAATGAATCTATGACTTAAAAGTCCTGAAACTGAGTAGCTTGGAGTCAGGTAACCCACAGGGATACTATAAATAGCCAGACCGAAAACAGCTCCATTCATGCTGTAATTGAGTTACACCCGAGCTAACTATACAGGGTGTTCTCCAGGCTGGAAATAGGCAAAAATACAGAATGTCATCAAGGACATCTTCAGAAAAAAAAAAAAAAGTACCTATGTTTCCAGACTTTATGGATACTGTGTAGATTAACATCAAATATTTCTGATCTTTTTATCAGTTTGATCTAGGAGCATGTAACAAATCTTTTTTGTTTTGGAAGGCTTTGATCAGAACCCTGTGTGGCATAAACCCTATTGGCAGCAAGGAGCCCTCACACAGAGGACAAAGGTGCTTGTGAACTGAGCTGTGACAGTCTGTTTCTCTTGGGCTCCTGAAGGGCATCAAGAGGACATAAGCAGGCAGCCAGAGAAGCCAGGAGACAGTAGCAGTGGCTTACCTCACTCCAGTCCTTCCCCAGCAGTGCTGGGCTGGAGGACCAATGGCCAGTCCCTTGGATGCAATAATGGTGACAGTGACGGTGGGGAACGCAGGAGCAGAACAAGAAGGGGCCTGATCCCATTTCCAGAGCCACCAACTCTCAGGTGTTTCTTGAGAAACATTACCTCTAAGGGGACTTGCTTTTCTTTTCTCTCTGCTTCCCCATCTGACTGGTGTTGGGTCCCCTCAAAGTGGAGGATGTAGGAGAAATGGTTCTTACTGTATTGAAACCTTACCTCCTGTGTGATGACATTAGGAGGCGGGGCCTTTGGGAGGTGATTAGGTCATGAAGGTGGAGCTGCCAAGGTGAGATTAGTGCCCTTATAAGAGATCAGGGGCGCCTGGGTGGCTCAGCTGGTTGAGCCTCTGGCTCTTGGTTTCCGCTCAGGTCATGATCTTGCGGTTTCATGGGCTTGAGCCCCACTTTGGGCTCTGAGCTGGCAGCTCAGAGCTTGCTTGAGATTCTCTCTCTGCCTCTCTCTCTGCTCCTCCCCCACTTGCACTGCCTCTGTCTCTCTCAAAATAAATGAATACACTTAAAAGAGAGAGAGAGAGAGAGACCCCAGATAGCTCCCTAGCCCCTTCTGCCCTGTGAGGACACAGCAAAACGATCATCCAGGAACCAGGAAGTGGGACCTCACCAGACCACAGAATCTACCAGAGCCTTGATCTTGTACTTCCAGCCTCCAGAGGCGTGAGGAATAAATTCATGTGGTTAATAAGCCACCAGTCTGTGGTATTTTGTTAGAGTGGCCGGAATGGACTAACACTGTTCTCCAGTTGTCCCTGTGATGAGGTCATGATATAATACAAGGACGTCGTGATGGTCAATTAACTACCAAGTAAGGAGCCCTGCCTGCTATTAAAGTGTGGTTAATTGAAAAGTATAATTGTCCAATAAACCTTTGGGGGAAAGGACAAAAGAAAACATTAGTCTTCCAGGATCCTTTGAAAATACTTCAGTCAACATCTGTCGGAAGAATGTACCAAAGAGGAAGGCGACAATGATTTCAATAACCAGGAGGGAAGAAATTGGTATTGGGCCTTTAAAAGAAATCTGCTAAGGGCACGTGAGTGGCTCAGTCAGTTAAGCATGTGACTCTTGGTTTCGGCTCAGGTCATGATCTCATGGTTTGTGAGTTGGAGCCCCAAGCTGGGCCCCATAGTGTCAGCTTGGAGCCTGCTTGGGATTCTTTCTCTTCCTCTCTCTCTGCCCCTCCCCTGCTCGTGTTCTCTCTTTCTCAAAATAAATAACTAAAAACTTTAAAAAAAAAAAAAGAAAAGAAAAAAAAAAAGAAAGCTGCTCTTGGTGTTATCATCACAAAACAGTAACAAAAGAATTGCAACTTTAAAGGCATATTTGAAAGCTCTACACATATTTTAATTGCCTCAAGTTCTCCCAAATCATGATGTAAGAAGCAGTATTTAAAAGAGAGGGTTCACATAAAGAAAAAACCAAAGTTGCAAGTCAGAAATGCTGACTGGTTTCTGTTTTTAAAAACTTCTAATTTTGAGATATTATGGATTCACAGAAGTTGCATAACTATAGTACACGATGAAAGCGAGGGAATGTACAATCCACAGACGTTATTCAGATTTCACTAGCTTTATACGCACTCACTTTGTGTATGTGTCAGTGTGCATGCATGTATGTGCGTGTGTGTGTGTGTGTGTGTAGCTCCATGCAAGACACCCATCTCCACAATGCCCCTTCCAATTATTCCTTTATAGCCATATACACACCCTTCCCCTCCCCCTGGCAATACTAAGCTGTTCTCCACCTCCAGAATTATATTATTTTGTGAATGGTATACAAATGAAATCACGTAGTATTATCCTTTGGTGATTGGCTTAAAAGAAAAAAGCATTTATTTATGTTTTAGTGATCTGTACACTCAGTGAGGGGCTCAAGCTCATGACCCCAATATCAAGAGTTGTGTGCTCTACTGACTGAGCCAGACAAGTGCCCCTGGTGTCTCTTTTTTTTTTTTTAATTTTTTTAAATATTTATTTATTTTTGAGAGAGAGACAGCATGAGCCAGGGAGGAGCAGAGAGATAGACACACACGCACAGAATCGGAAACAGGCTCCAGGCTCTGAGCTGTCAGCACAGAGCCCGATGCGGGGCTTGAACTCATGAACCTGAAGATCCTGACCTGAGCCGAAGTCTGATGTTTAACCGACTGAGCCACCCAGGTGCCCCTCTCTCTTTTTATAAGGGTACCAATCCCATCATGAGGGCCTCACCCTCATAACCTCATTTAAACCTAGTGACCTCCCAAACACCTCATCTCCAAACGCCATCCCATTGGCAGTTAGGTCTTCAACACATGAACTTTGGGGATAGGGGTCACAAATGTTCAGTGTATAACAATTGTCCATTCCTTTTTATTGTTTTTTTAACTGTTCTTTTTTTATATTAGAAAAAAATTTTAAGTAATCTCTATACCCAACATGGGGCCTGAACTCACAACCCTGAGACCAACAGTCACATGCTCTACTGACTGAGTCAGCCAGCATGCCCCTCATTCCCTTTTATTGTTGAGTCTTATTCTATGGTATGGATGTACCATAGTTTAGCCGGTCACCCACTGAAGAACATTTTGGAGAGCTTTCAGTCTCTGGCTATTACAAATAAAGCTGCTGTGAACATTTGTGTAGAAGCTTACATGTGAAAATAAATTTTAATTTCTCTGGGATAAATGCCTGAGTGTAAGTGCCGGGTCATATGGTAAATCCATTTTTATTTATTTATTTTTTAAGTTTATTTACTTATTTTGAGAGAGAGAGCACATATGCGACGGGGGGGGGGAGAGGCAGAGAGAGAGAGAGAGAGAGGAAAAGAGAGAATCCCAGGCAGGCTCTATGCTCAGTCCTGAGCCCTACTCGGGGCTTAATCCCATGACCACAAGATCATGACCTGAACCAATATCAAGAGTTAGTCATTTAACTGACTGAGCCACCCAGGCACCCCTCATTGTGGGTTTTTTTTTAAACAATTTGTTAAAAAAAATTTTTTTTTTAAGGTGGGCACTTAACTGACTGAGCCACCCGTATATCCTCTTCAATGAAATATGTATTGATATCTTTTGCCCATATCCTAATTGGATTATTTCCATTGAGTTTTGAAAGTTCTTTATATATTCTAGATACAAGTGCTTTGTTAGATGTGTGATTTGCAAATATTTTTGGTTAGTCTTTAACTTGCTTTTTCATCCTTTTTAACAGGCTCTTTGGGAGAACAAAGTTTTAAATTTTGATGTGGTTGTATTTACTTATTTATTTTAAGTGTTTATTTTTGAGAGAGAAAGAGAGAGAGAGTGAGGACACATGGGCATGCACAAGCAGGGGAGGGGCAGAGAGAGAGGGAGATGAAGGATCCAAAGCAGGTCTGCACTGACAGCAGAGAGCCCCATGTGGGGCTCAAACCCATGAACTGTGAGGTCATGACCTGAGCCAAAGTCAGACGCTCAACAGACTGAGCCACCCAGACGCCCTGATGTGTGGGTTTTTTTTTTATTTTTTATTTTACAGAGAAAGAGAGAGAGAGCATGCAAGTGGGGGGGGGAGGGGCAGAGGGAGAGAGAGAGAATCTCAAGCAGGCTCCATGCGCAGTGCAAAGTCTGACTCTGAGCTTGATCCCATAACTCTGGGACCATGACCTGAGCTGAAATCAAGAGCCAGTTTCCCAACTGACTGAGCCACCCAGGTGGCCCTGATGTGGTTTTATTTTAAAGTTAAAAAAAGTAATAGTAGCGATCTCCTGGCCTGCCCTGTGTTCCATGCCAAATAAGGGCGAATATATATTTCACCCACCCCTCTGTCCATCCAATGTTTATTGAGCACTTACTATTTCCACTTTCAACACCAGGTACTAGTGATCTGAAAAGGAAAAAATATGGTTGCTGCCAAGGTTCGCAGTTTCGTGGGCAGAGGTACATGGAGCACATGCCTTCCATCAGAGTGTGGTAAGGGATGTAAAGCAGGCCGTGGAAGCCCAAGACAGGGCACCGGCTCTGGCCCGAGGAAGGTGGAGAAGGCTGCTCCTCGCCTGTCTCCCTCACACAGCTTCTGAGGGACTGTCAGTTATGGACCAGTTGAAGTCCTAGCATCATTCTAGCTCTATACAGGTCATAGTGTACCGTGTAAAAACATTTCCACCCATTCTTTTCATCAAAATGACTGCTGGTTCCTTTTCTAGAATATTCTTTCTATATCCCCAAATAACTAATACCAACACTGAGACCCTGTGAGATTAACAGAGAACTCACCCCTGAATGTGATCGTTTTTCAAAAATAAAATAACACCTGTTAGTTCAACAGGTGGTCTTCACTGTGAAGTACACGCATCAAGGAAAGGTGTAGCTGGGCCTGTTGCATAACAGTCCTTGGTCCTAATATAGCAACGTTCATCTGAGAAGCTTAAAGGACTTGACTCACATGACAAGCTGCCTCATTTTGCACTGACTCTTCGACGAAGACAAGATGAGATTTATTACACAGGGGCCTATGTTCCAAATAGAGTATGATGTTCCCTACCCAGGTAACTAGAAAAATATGTCCTGTGACACATTCAGGAGGAACCTAGAGATCCTTTGGTGAGAAGAAAGGAACGAACCCTTGGTTTAGGCCACAGTCCTGCTCCAAGAATTTTTAAAAGTGAAAGGCCTGATCTTGCTTATATAGGACTGATCAAGCTATTATTATAACAAGTAATTGAGGCTCGAAAGCTGAGTGGCTTTTGTGTTCGTGTCTAATCAATGTCAGCTCTCCCCGGGTGATGTCCCCCCTCTTACATTCTCCTTTTTTTTTTTTTTTTTTTAGAATGAGAGAGAGAGAGAGAGAGAGTGTGTGTGTGTGTGTGTGTGTGCGCGCGCGCACTCGAGTGCACCAGTTGGGGAGGGGCAGAGAGAGGGAGAATCCCAGGCAGACTCCGCACTGTCAGTAAGAAGCCCGATATGGGGGTTGAATGTATGAACCAGGCGATCACGACCTAAGCCGAGGTCGGACGCTTAACTGACTGAGCCACCCAGGCACCCTCTCCTTCCTTCTTATTTCTACTGCAGTTTGGTCGAGAGACACTTTGACATCCAGCTGCCCAGCCTCAGTTTCTTTCTGCCCCAACCCACCCTATACATAAGTGTTATAGATTAAATGTATCCTGCCCCCCTGCCAAATTCATATATTGAACCCCATCTCCAATGTGATGGTATTTGGAGAAGGGGACTAGGTCCTAAGAGTGGTGCTCTCATGACTAGGATTAGTGCCCTTATAAAAGAGTCCCAGATAACACTCTTGCCCCCTCCACCATGTGGGGACAGAGCGAGAAGCTATCATCTAGGAACCAGAAAGTGGGCTCTTGCTAGACACCAAATCTGCCAACATCTTGATCTTGGCTTTCCAGCCTCCCAACACTGTTAGAAATAAATGCCCAGTCCCTGAAATTCTAATATAGCAGCCCAAGCTAAGACAGCAACAAGGACAGACTTCCATCAAAATCATGGAGAGGCATTTCCTCTTGTCACTCCCCTGCTAAGAAATCTTTAGTTGCTGCTCAGTGCTTACAAATAAAGTTCAAATGCTTCATTGTCCATAATCAGCCCCAATCGACCTTTTCAACCTACCTTTTAATCTCCCGCTATTTTTCTAAACAGACATTTAAACACCATGGTCAACAGATGGGCAGCCCCATGACCTCCAGGACTGGTGCCTTGCTCATTCACCACTGTATCTCTGCATTGTGGGTTTTCCTGAGTGAATAAATGAACCATCCTCGCCAGCCACTATTTCCCAAACTCATTGCTTCCAAAAGCGCCTTGGCCATTCCTACTCCCTAAGCCCCATGTACCCACATCCTAGGTGTCTTCTCCCTCATTCCCACCGCCAGAAACCATCTTTCCCTTCCTCTCTGATTTTCTGAATCCTCTCCACGTCTCCAGGTTTGGCTCTAGTTCCAAATTTATTTATTTATTTTAAATTTTTTTAACCTTTATTCATGTTTGAGAGACAGACAGAGCATGAGTGGCGGAGGGGCAGAGAGAGAGGGAGACATAGATTCTGAAGCAGGCTCCAGGCTCTGAGCTGTCAGCACAGTGCCTGACGTGCGGCCCGAACTCACAAACAGAGAGATCATGACTTGAGCTGAAGTTGGACACTCAACCAACTGAGCCACCCAGGCGCTCCCTTTTTTTTTTTTAATTTTTAAAAAAAATTTTTTCTAGTTCCAAATTTAAAGGCTTCCAGAACTTTCTAGCCTACCATATCTTCCTCCTTAGAAGAGCTACTGCACTTTTGGTACCACTCATGCATTTACTCCACATTTAGTAAGACGGAACAGAACACAGGCCCTGCAGTAAGAGCTCAGAGTCTCACAGTCTAGATTTACTACATATTGCTTCATGTTGGGTTAACGATCTTGTCTCCTCAGTTTATTTATTTATTTTTGAGACAGAGAGAGAGAGAGAGAGACAGAGGGAATGAGCAGAGGAATGGCAGAGAGAGAGAGGGAGAGAGAGAATCCCAAACAGGCTCTGCGCTGTCAGCATGGAGCCTGATAAGGGGATCCATCTCATGAATCATGAGATCATGACCGAGCTGAACACTTAATCGAAGGAGTCACCCAGGTGCCCCGGCAGAGGCCATGTTTTAAACTGATTTGTCCCCTCCCTCCCCTTGCCCCCTGGTCCTTAGCATTGTGTTCAATAAACATCCTTTCCCCCTCCCCAATAAACATCTTCTGAATTACTAAAATAATAATTTGACTTGGTATTTCCCCCCTCTGTGGTTTTCTTCCTCCCCCCAGCTAAAATAATGTCCTGCTGCCTATTCGCGATACTTAGGGGATGGCTCTCATTACCCTTATTTTATCAATGAGGAGACTGAAACACAGAACGGTGAAGTAACTTGTTCCAGACTGCAAGTGAGTCATGGTTGCTTCATTCAAAATAGAGGCTGAACCGTTTTGGAACCAAAGACAGCTCTATTTCCATGGTGCCAGAATGCAGAACTCTCTCTCGCAGACGCTGAGCATCAGCTGTGCCCTATTACGCACACATATAGACTTCCATCAAAATCATGGAGAGGAAGAGGTGTATGTTGGAAGTCACAGTTTGGTTTGTGCAGCATAATTAATATTCTTCTATTCAAGATCAAGTTGTATGAAAGGTAATGTCTGATAGATTCCAACACTTCCCAGGGAGGAAAGAGTGGGTGGCAGCTGGTGAGATGCAACATGTTTCTTTTCATAGAACAATTCTTGTGAAAGAAATGGCATTGCTGCCTTTTTCTATTTTCAGCCCAAAGTAACACTTAACTAATCTAATTATTATTCAAGAGAAGGTGTGTAGCTGCAAAGCTTCCTTTGCAAGTTTTGCAAAAGTAACATACAGTAGAGGATGGGAATGAGAGGGCGGCTGCAAAAATGAGTTCACACAAAAGGCTTACAGTTTCAATTTGGAATATGGATAAAAGGATATTTACAGCATATCTGTGGGGCATGAATACAGGAAAAACAGACCCTCAGGTACCCAACAACCCAGCTTAACAACTAGAAGAGTACCAATGGTCCCGAAGTCTCCTAGCCACACTAAGTCGCTAGAAATAATAGGATGGGCTGCCAGCAGTTAAAAAATCAGGACATTTCACATAAAAAACCCGGATATAAGCTTCTTCTTTTTCTTCCTCCTCTTCTTCTTCTTCTTCTTCTTCTTCTTCTTCTTCTTCTTCTTCTTCTTCTTCTTCTTCTTCTTCTTCTTCTTTTTTTGGTAGGTTTATTTATTTTGAGAGAGACAGAGACAGCACAAGTAGGGGAGGGGCAGAGAGAGAGAGAGAGAGAGAGAGAATCCTAAAGAGACTCCGCGCCATCAGCACAGAGCCCGATGGAGGGCTCAAACTCACAAAGCTGTGAAGTCGTGGCCTGAGCTGAAACCAAGAGTCAGACCCTTAATTGCCTGAGCCACCCAGGTGCCCCTATCCAGTTTCCTTTGAAAAACCTGCATTCCTGTAGGGAAATAATGGATCAGGTCACTCCTCCAGTTCAGCGCTTCCTTCATCCACATGACCCGTCTGGCCCCAAGGCATCTGAGTTCATAACCCCTGGTATGTGTGTTTGCCTTCTGAGTCGGCTTTTTCTCCTTTGACACAATTCAGGACCTCCCTTTCCCTAGTTCTTCTGCCTCCGCTCCGGGGCATTTCTTTTCTGGGTGGGACGGCACCTTTAAGTGGCACTAGGCTCCTTGGAGATCCACAGATGAGAAGAGACTGTCTCGGCTCTCGGCCGACGTGAGCTGTGTACGTCCTAGTGAGCTGTGTACAATCGCATATTACGGAAGACAGGCAACAGTGGGAAAGGGAACAGGGTGTTGGAGCACAAAGCAGGCAGAAAGTATGTTAGTCGGGGTTCTCGGAGAAATGGAACCGCTAGGATCTATCCATGTACCTACCTATCTATCTGGCGATTGATGTTAAGAAACGGGCTCGCATGACGATGGGGCTGGCCAGTCTGAAATCCGCAGGGTAGGCTGATAGGCTAGAGCCCCAGGGAAGAGAAGATGTTGCAGCCTGAGTCCAAAGGCTGTCTGCGAACAGAATTCCAATCTTCCTTGGGGAGCCACGGCCTCTCTCTCTTAAGGCCTTCAATTGCTGGGACCACGACTCCCCTACATTACGGGAGGGTCATCTGCTCTCCTCAAAGTCCACTGACTTGACTGTTAATCTTATCTGAAAAGTACCTTCATGGCAACACCTGGACGGAGCCTGACCAAATATCTGGGTACCATGGTCTGGCCAAGTTGACATATTAAAATTCATTCTCACAAACTAAATGACTGCGTGTGTGCGTGTGTGTGGGTGGACGGATGTGTGTGCGCGTGCGTGTGCGTGCAGGTGCCTGTGAAGATTCAGGTAGGAATTTAAGAGGCGGGAACACAGGGGAAGAAGTTTTCGTGAGGAGGGAACACTGTGAACAAAGGATTGGAGGCAGGGTTAGTGCTGAGTATGCTCAGAGAATAATGAGCGTTAAGCGTGAGGATAGTGCTGGGTGTCATGACTGCGGGCAAAGTGGACAGATGGGGGGCAATGGTGGGGGACAGGAGAAAATGGGATGGGACCTTGAATGCAGTCAGTTGGGGGGGGGTTGTCAAAGTGTTTTGAACAGGGAAGTGGTACAGTAGGACTGTTTTAAGAAAACCTTGGGCAGGGGTGCCCGGGTGGCTCAGTCGGTTAAGTGTCTGACTTTGGCTCAGGTCATGGTCTCGTGGTTTGTAAGTTTGAGCCCCAGGTTGGGTTCTCCGCTGTCAATACAGAGCCCACTTCAGTTCCTCTGCCCTGCTCTCTCTGCCTCTCCTCTGCTCGCGTGTGCTCTCCCTTTTTCTCTCAAAAACAAATAAACATTTAAAAAATTAAAAAAAAAAAGAAAATCTTGAACAGATGCATAAAGGGTAGGGCAGAGGGGAAAGAGTGAAGCAGGAAGGGCAGTGAGGAAGTTTCTGGGAGAATCAAGAGCAGGCTTGAGCAGAGCTTGAACTATCAGGGAGAATTCTTGTAAATGTGTATATTGTTCTTAAATCGGCACTCATGTGAGGGAGAGAGAGAGAGGGATTGCTCACTACTGATATAAAGGTAAATAAAAGCCTGAACTAGGCAGTGAGACAAGAAGACCAGTTTGACCGTGAGATCATGACCTGAGCCGAAGTCGGCCGCTTAACCGACTGAGCCACCCAGGCGCCCCAAGAAGACCAGTTTGAGAGGCATAAGGTGGGAAGGAGGAAGGGTCTGTTTATGGACAGCGGGTAGGCTCAGAAGAGAAATGGAGTCGGAGTCCAAAAAATCACTGGGGTTTTAAGTCTGTGTGGGAGAAATGATGATACTACTATCTGAGATAAACACCAGAGGCACAAGTTGTTTGGGAGGCAATGGGGGAATCCAGTTTAGATCTTGCTGAGTTTGAGGTGTAGGAGGGGCCCTGGCTTTATGTGCGTGGCTTGACCCCCAGCAGTGTCCACCCATTCCTCCCTCACTCCCCCTTCCCCCTCCCCGCCCCCCATCCCCTGCCGGGCCCGTGAATGACAGCGTGCCCTTGGGCCTTCCGTCTGTACCTTGGGTTGAGGGGGGGGAACGTACCTCGTACCTCCCTTCTAGAGCTGCCGCGAGGATTCGATGAGCTAATAACACGTGTGAAGAATTTAGAACAGTGCTTCTAAGCAGGCACAGAAAAACAGACTGTTGAAAATGCAGCCCCGTCTTCCCAGAAAATTTAAAAGAAGAGTTCCAAAGCACTTTCCAGGAGGGCTCATCTGCCCTGTGTGGGTGGTGACACTCACAGACTGCAATTAAACTGAATTTCCATGATGAATCTTTCCTGCTTTTTGGTTCATAACATTGGGATGGCCAACGTGAAGGAAGACTTCGCAGAGGAGGGTTCGGGGTTCTACCTAAGCACACAATTCTGCATTAATAGAGTGGGTTGGACAGGAAGTAGGGTTCTGACTCCAATTACAATGTTTTTTGGGTTTTTTTTTGTTTTTTGTTTTTACACCATCAAGTAATTCTCTGACAGCAGCTGGGAGCCCTACATTCGGATCCTTTCTGACGTTATCTACCTGGAGACAGCGTCAGATCCCACGGTCCTATAAGATTGCCCCCCTTCCCCCACTTCGGATGCCACAAATCCAGATTATCACCTGTGCTTCTGACCAATCAGCAATACATTGGAGGTTCCAACAACCCCCACTTTCGGTATGATTAATTTGCTAGAGCGACTCACAGAACTCAGAGAAATATGTCACTTAATAGGTCACCGGTTTGTTATCAAAGGATAACTCGGAACGGCCAGATGGAAGAAACACATAGGGCAAGATAGGGGAGAAAGGGCAGGGAGGCTCCAGGCCCTTTCCAGGCCCTCCAGTCTCCCCACATCTCCACGTGCTTTGCTCACCAACCCAGAAGCTCTCTGAACCAGTCTTCGTGGGTGTTTATGCAGGCTTATGACGTAGGCACGATTAAATCACTGGCCATTGGGGATTGAATTAAACCTCCAGCTCCCCACCCCCTCTCACGTCAGGGGGTTGGGATTGAGAGGCCTGACTCGCCAACCAGCCCCCATCCTTCGGCACTTTCCAGAAGTCACTTCGTTAACATAACAAAAGCCCTTTATCGCTCACTCTCCTCACAGGAAATTCCAAGGGTTTTAGGAGCTCTGTGCCAGGAACCGGGGTCGAAGACCAAATATGTATTTCTTATTCTAAATCACAGTATCGTTGACAGTCATAACCAGAGGTCCTTAAGGAAATAAAAATTCGAAAGTCGAAAAGGTCTAAAAATCTTTAAAAACGATTAAACCCAGTAGCTAGCAATAATCACTAAGTAGGAAGGTGTAGGGAAAGAATTAATTCGTTTAAGGAAGTACAGAGTGTGTAAGTCCAACACAGGACCGCCGTGAGGTTATGGCCAAGGTCTGCATCGCCCGCACTCGGGAGAGAGAAACTGCTAAAAATGCCATCACCTAAGATGCAGCATGGAGTCTTGAAGGCACGTGACCCTCTTCGTTTATTTCTGAGGGTCCTTTTCTTCTCTCCCAAGGCTAGCAGCTTCATTGCCCTTGTTCCTCTGGTTCAGAGCCTCTACCCACGGCTTCCCTATTTATCTCTTGTATCGCCTAGTCGCTTTGCATGAATGAAGGCAGAAGTACACTAGATTTTTCTGTTTGAAAATATTTTTAGCAATGTTAGTGGTAGAGAAGATGCCCTCCGATATAATTTTGTTTTTCATCTTGACATCTTTGTGGAAGGAAAGTGGATTCCAGGCCAGATTTGCTATCTGGGGATGTAAGAATTATCTTAAAACGTGCCCGATTTTGAATGTATCGGCTCTCGCCCTTGGAGAATAAGGGCGTAGAGCAATAGCTCAAAGTCTAAGACTCCTCTTTTCCCTTTAGAACTTTATCAGCCTTCATAGTAACATTTTCCTAATCACAGTTGACCCTGGCCAGTTGAAAATCCCTGCGTAATTCCGGACTCCCCTAAAACTTAATTACTAATAGCCTACTGTTGACCAGAAGCCTTTCTGATAGCATAAACAGTTGATTAACACATTTTATATGTTATGTGTATGACATATTGTATTGTTACAATAAAGTAAGTTAGAGAAAATAAAATGTTATTAAGAAAATCATAAGGAAGGGGCGTCTCGCTGGCTCACTTGGTAGAGCATGCGACTCTTGATCTCGGGGTTGTGAGGGCAAGCCCCATGTTGGGCGTAGAACTCACTTTAAAAAAAAATCATAAGGAAAAGAAAATACATTTACAGTACTGTAAAAAACAAAAACAAAACAAAAAAAACCACACGCGCACAAAAACAAAGAAACAAAACATGAATAAATGGACCGCGCAGTTCACACCCCTGTTGCTCAGGGGTTAACTGTACTGTAAATTAGCTGGGGAAGCTGATCTGCTTTATTGGGAGCCCAAAACGAAAACTCAAAAAGGCTATTACACTTTAAAACATAAAAGGAGACTCAGTGGGCATTGCTTTTACCTCCACACCTGTAATTATCCTTCTGATTACAGGGGAGTTCCGCCCTCCTTGAACTTTATTCCACACTAAAGCGAGTATGGGTCAGTTAGACCCAGGAGACCTTTTCTCTGGACCCTGCAGGAAAACGACTGGTAATCATGAGGTTCACTAAAGGCTCTGAGGTTTCTATCTCTTAGAATCCCTTTTCCTACTGCTTTTCTTCACGCTGCAGAATAGTGTGATTATCTTTCTGCAAGGTTTTAGGTTACTTAAGCACATTATTTATTTGCGCCACGGTAATGTGATTTCAGTTTATCTCAGTCTCAGAGAATAGTGATGAAATTTACTTAAAACCATTTGCGGAAGCAAAATGACCCCTTAACGTGCTCTCCGTTACAACTTGCCCAAGGTGGGCATTTGCACTATTTACTCGTCATCAAACATCTATTGAGCAGTTCCGGGGTGTGACAAGTGCCCTCCCCTCCATGGGCTCACGCACGACTGCGGTACAACGCGGCAAATGTAACAGTGGCTTGAGCAGCAGACTTCAGGAGTCCTGTGTCAGAGCAACTCACTCTGCTGGGTGTGTGTGGGGGGGTTTGAGACAATTGGGAGGAAAAAAAGTGTATATGTACATGAATCTACCATGTACTAATTTCTTACTTTCATGCACTAGCCCTTGAATTCCAACCACCTTTTGAAACGGAAACGAATTTTTTAAAGTTATTTATTTATTTTTTTTAGTAATCACTACAGCCAACGTGGGGCTCAAACCCATGACCCCAAGATCAAGAGTCGCACACTGTTCCGGCTAAGCTAGACAGGCATCCTGAGACGGAACTATTTCTCATCTAACTTGACAGACAAGGGAACTGAGGTACTGAGATGTCAAGGAATCCGAACTGTTGGTTCCAGGATCTGCAGTTTCTAGGGTTTTGTCTGCTCAGCTGCCTCAAGGGATTGGGGGGTCGGGGGTGGTACAAATTGTATATTTGCCTCAATACGGGCCATCAACTTAACACTGTCTGGGAATGTAAGGAAGTGAGAATGCAAAAAAAGTTTCCCTGGTTTCAGCTTTTCCTAACCCTTTTTAGGTCACTTCAGATGAAATTTGCAAATGACTGCCGTGTGGAGAAGATATGCAAATGACCGCTTAGTGGAAACGTCCTTTGGAGTGCTATGGAAGTTGGCTCTTTTAGCTACCTGAAGTGCGCGCATCATTCTTTTTCGGAGTGAATGTGTTTGGAGACAAAGCTTTGTATGTTTCCCTACTTCTTTACCAATTTGATATTTCGATTATAACATATTGATTAACAAAACACCCTGGTGGTTTGAACTGAGTATGCCTAGGAGCAGGGGTTAATTGAAAATAGGAAACCGCTGTATATTTTAATTCTTTTAAGTATTCCCATGGCAGTGCCCTGTACGCTGGCTCTACTGAAAAGTAAAAGAAAGCCCAGAACCAGGGATATATCAGTACGTCCCATTGTTGCTGATGCGGTTTGAATGGTCAGAACTATCACCTTTCGAATGTTTACCCTGGTCTGTATGAAAAGGAAGCTGAAGCCAAACCAAGCAGAAACACCTCACTAATGCTCCGTGGGAATTCAGGAATCTTAGGGCCGAAAGGGACCTTAATGATCGCTAAGCTTAATGGTTCTCAAGGGGGCATTGTGGAAATCTGTATTTTTGGTTGTCACTATTACTATCATGGCTACTGGCATTTAGGGGGCAGGGACCAGGCATGCTAGATGTTTTACAATGCTGGTCCATCTGATACTGCAAAGAATCGATCCGCTGGACATTCATGTAAGTGAAAAACTAGTATATTTTTGCTGTTTTCGATACACACCGAATTCTCTAGCATTGTAAATACTTTAACAATGGAGTAAAGATTGTATTGTTTCGTTTCAAACACCAGCAAGAATTCATCATTTTGAAAAAGAAGGTCACCAATGGCAACGCTGTTCTTGGTACTTGAGGTGGGAAAGCGCTTTCAGTTTGCGTCTGTGACTGCGCTGCGCAGGTGTCTATCATGTTAGTGTCCTTGATATTAAAATACATGGTCTTATTATCATCGTTTTGTTTCTATTCTGCAGTGAGGTAACGTTTTTTGAACTTGTGTATTGTTAGGTTTAGGTTATATTATCTAGGATTTGCTGTTTCGGCACGGTTAAAAGGGGAGTTAACAAACAGTAGACATAAAGAACTGAGTCTTTTACAGGGTTATGTAGTCCAGCAAAGTCCTTATATAGATGAGGAAATGGAGACCCAAAGCAGTTAAGCAACTTGCCCCAGGACACAAGTGTTAATATTATCTCCCTATCTCGTCAGAATTTCAGTTTCAATTTTAAAAATCGGAAAGGGAGAGAAGTTACGTGGTAATTTATGTGACGAGCCCGAGCTATTTGAATTCTGGCAGCAGAAGACCCTTTGAGGGATGGTGAAAAACCGCGTATTATTTATCAGTCCGAGGGTTAGAAGAGAAGGGAGAAGCGTTTAAAAGAACCACGTATACGCGGCTGCTCACTTAAAGCTAGGGTCCAGACTATTCAAGACATTTTCTTCTATTTAAGGGCCTGTGGTACTCAAGCAAGAACTAGGGGTGGCTTGCTTCGGAGAGGGCTACAAGAAGGGGTTCCTCCTACGGCAGAAACCCATTTCCTCCCATTCCTCATCTACCGCATTGGCCTGAGGGTCACCCCCACTCCAAGCCGATAACGCCGTATCATTTCCTCCCGCAGGCCTTGACTGCACCCAGCTACAGACACTGCGACTCTCTAGGAGAGCCGTTTGCAAGCCCCAGGGTCCCCTAGCTTTGGGGGAAGCAGCGCACCGAAGGCCACCGGCCCTGAGCGGCTGAACGCCCCGCGGGAGGAAACTAGGGGCTTAATGTAGCCGTTGTTCCCACGGAGGGCCGGGGTTTCGGGGTCCCGGGAGGGTACGCAAGCGACGGCTCAAGTTCAGCGCTTGATTGTCTCATTGTTTCCTCACCGCGGGTGGTGAGGGAGCTCGAGGAGCGCGCTCACGTCAGGAGGGTGGATCAGGAGGGGCTATTGCGTTCCCAGGCGGCGCCCCTGCTGCCTAGGCAACCGCGCAGTTAAAGTGTCCCGCCAGCAGCACCGGTCCCCAGATCACCTCCGCTATCACCCTGACCACAACTCCGGTCACCATTCCGCCCTCCTTCCTCCTCCTCTCCCCCCTCCTCCTTTTCCCCTTCTTTCCTTCTCCTTTGCCCCTCTTCCCTCTCCGATCCCCTCTCCCCCCATCCCCACCCTGCACTCCGAGCACTCAATTGAGGCCAAGGTTTGCTCCACAAAATGGCCACCGTGAGCGACACCTGCGGTCACGTGACCCGCCGTCCTCCCGGCTTCGGGCTTTCTTTCGCCTAACTCCGATTTCGAAGAACCTGCCCGCGGAACAGCAAGGGCTGATTAGTTCGGAGAAATCTCCCGACGTCTCCAAGTCCGAGGACTTAGAGGGAAAAGAGAGCGAGTGTGCAGTTCAAAGGAACAGCAAAAACTAGGGGCCTAGAGAGAAAAAAGGGAAAGAGGCCTAGGTTAAATCTTAAGACCTCCTAGGAGGCGCAAAAGGGGACACGACGAGTTATCGCGAGATCTCAAGAACTCAAAGACTTAGGCTAGAGTATTAGCGTAGAACAGGGGAACTGAAGCTGAGGCAAACTAGGGCAGCATTCGGCGCTCTGAACTCTAAGGTAGAACGACGAGCCAGGGACGAGATTACTTAGGAAATCACGCGAGGTTTGGACTGAACGAACGCGCAGTAGCTAGGCAGAAGTCACAACGACAGGGGGGGGGTTCGGGTGTAAGAGGGAGGGGCTACGTCTTACGTGCTGACGTAGAAGCCCTTCGAGTGGGTATATTAGGTCCGTGGCCGCGCTGTGCGTTCCAGAGCCGCAGTTCTCCCGTGAGAGCCCCTTCGCGGTGAATCAAAAACACTCGGTTAGCAGCGGAAGACTCCGAGTTCTCGGTACTCTTCAGGGATGAGTCATGTGGCGGTGGAAAATGCGCTCGGGCTGGACCAGCAGGTGAGCTGCAAGGAACCTACCGGGGTGGTTGCTGACCTAAACTTGGCTTGTGGCGCAGCGCTAACTGGCACTCTTAGTTCCCCTAGCCTGGGTACTTCGGGCTGGCTATTGTCAGTGATTTGGAGATATGGAGGAACGGGGAGGTGGTAGGAATGCTGGTTATGGCTGTCTCTCGGGCCGGGGCCCCGGCTTGGCCCGCGGTATTGTCCCCGGGCCGAGCACAATGGCGGCTTTTGTGTGTGCGTGCGCAGGCGGGCGGAGGGGGAGGGGGTGCGCGCGCTCTCGCGGAGACGCGCACGCGCGAACCTCGACTGGTTAGTGACCCACGGGTGGTGGGGGGGGCGGTGCATGGGGCGGCTGTGCGGGAATGGGGACCATTTTGGCCTCGAAGCCTTTCGACTCTTTGCGTTCGGTGACTGGATTCCTGTCCCAGAGACCCTGCGGCGTTCGTGTTTGTGCGCGCGCGCGCGCGGCGGCAGTGGTGTGTGTGTGTGTGTGCGCGCGCGCGCGCGTGTGAGCCCGTGTGAGCCGGAGGGACGCAGCCCTGGAATGTGGGAGGGGGCGGCGCGGGGGGTGGCCTTCGCTCGGGGTAATGGCGGCGGCCTTCTTTGTGTGGGGCTGGGTGGCTGGGCGGCGCTGCGGCCCACTAGCGGGAGAGAGTGGGCCACGGGCCGGCTAGGGCTTGGAAAGAAGGATGGAACGGGCATCTTGTTCCTCCCGGGCTTCCTTCCGCAGGCTTTTTCGCTCCAGCCCAGTTTCCGCAGGGGCATCGCATGCCGGGTGCCGCGGTCGCTGAGGCCGCGTTTCCGGAGTGGAAAGTTTTGTGACGCAGAAGATTCGGGGAGGAGTGGGGGGGGGGAAAGGGGAGGGAGTAATGGGTCTCTGCGTGCGCGGTAGCGCTGGGCTCTAGATAGAGATTGAACGCGGTGGGGAGACATTAGGGAGGTTAGAGACCTGGAGTGGCCCCTTTTCCTTACTTGCTCCACATAGTGTGTGGCGATTTAGCCGAGGGCCGCGCGTTGTTTTGGGTGGTACCACGGGTTGTATGACTGACTGTTCCGTGTTAGTGACGTTTGATCCAGGAATCGGCCTGAGGAAAAATACCCGGAATGTAGCTTGGGGGAAATAAACAGTTTTGTTGTTGACTTGTTGCTGCCTGTGGAGTGAGATTGTGAAATAGGTCAGAGCCCTGGGTCTGTCATCTTAACTGGAGTCCCTTCTTCTAAGGGTTTGGGGGTAGATTAACGGAGGACCCGCTTCCGTGGCAGGAAGTCTGTTATCCCTCTGCAATAGAGGCACCATGCTACAGATAAGCTTTTCGGTGGGATGTTTGGAGACCTTTAAGTAAACTTCTGCTTACCCTAAACTCCAGAAAAATCCCGAAACGAAGTTTAGTGACACAAATTGATAGTAGATTTTAATGTAGTCGTGTGTAATATATTTTTACAGATTTAACGACCGGTTTCTCCGGGAGCGTTTTTTTCTTCTATTAATGAATCAATTGCATTAAATCCTTCCAAATTGCTGACACGTCATATATTGACTAAAGCACATAGAAAATCTGTTGTCAACAGCACAGGATATCCCATTTTTAACGTAATGACAAAACTTAATTGTAATAAGTACATAAAGAGTTTTTGTTCTTCTAGCGCTTTAAAGTATCAGTCTTTCGAATAACAAAGTATTAGCATTTTTGCTAATAAAAATTATGAAAGCGAGATGCCTAAAATTAGGTCTTATATTTATTTTCTTTTAAGATTTAGCATCTCCTTCCAATTTTCAATGACTCACTAAATTGATGATGCTTATAATTTGACAGTATCAGTCTTGAGCTTTTAGCAGAAGACTTGTACCACTTTTGCAAACAGGTGGCATCAGTACTGTGTGATGTGGTCTTTTGTGGCTTTCTTAAAAAAATTTCTTTTGACAGGTGTAGTTTTTTCCTGGTATTGCTTGTAAGTAGTTTCTGGTTAGTCATTACAGAATGCGATGAATATAGCAGGTCTCTTTGTACAATGTTGAGGCTTTGAGCTTCCAGTGTAAGGGGGTGAGTAGAAATGGAGATTAAAGACTGTGAAATGTGTCCTATTCTTTAAAAGTATTGATGCCAGTTGTCCCATTTATGTCCAAAGTCTTCTGAACTCAATCTCAATCTTAAAAATGGGAGAAGAAATAGGTGGTACCTAATTCAGAGAGTTTTTTTTTTTTTTTTAAGTTTATTTTGAGAGAGAGAGGGGGAGACAGACTCCACATTGTCAGTGCAGAGTTCCATGTGGGATTCAAACCTTGATTGAGATCATGACCATCCAGGTGCCCCCACAAAGTTGTTCTTAACAGTGCTACCCTAATTAAAAATACTTGTACGATATTTAGGGGATAAAAGAACTAAGAAATGATTAATTAAAATTTTGTTTTGTTTTTCAGGTGTGCCCTGTAGGTTTAAAGTAATTCCAAGCAGAAAGTTGATGGTATTGGGAATATGTGTCAGATATGATGGGAGTAAAAATGAATTCTTTGCCTATTTGACATTTTAAAATAATTTTAATTTCTTGGAGCTTGTATTTCAGAAAACGTTACAGGGAAAATTCATTTTGAATTGAATGACTTAAATTTGGACCCAGTTTCTACTGGGTAACACCAGCATCGTAGTGCGCTGCTTTCCATAGTATAAGCAGTTTGTGCTATTTTGTGTTTGCTTAGAATTTTACAGTCTTCAAAATGCATTCTTCATTAACATTTTCATTAAGAGTTTCACATCAGCCCCATGAAGCAGGCAGGGCAACTAGTGCTAGTCAATGCTAGAGGGAAAGATTAGTTTTTTTCTTCGTAATATTTCAGCACACAGGTGGCTAACCATTTAACTCTGTTCTCCTAGTTTGCTGGCCTAGACCTGAACTCTTCAGATAATCAGAGTGGAGGAAGTACAGCAAGCAGTAAGTAAACCATTTTATGGATTTCTTGAATATTAGAGCTTTAATAACAATGTTCCATTGGACTTATTTTAACTCTTTAAGAATTTCCTTTCCAATTTTTACTGCATAGTTATTACATAGTCAATGTTAAGTAGAATTATGTAGTGTACTTAGTGATCAATCTAAAGCATTGTGGCCTTTGGGTAATAATAAAAGGGACTCATTTTTCTGAGTAAAAAAAATAATTAAAAAGAACTTGATACAACACACAAATTATCTTTGCAAGAGTTTGATTATGTCCGTTATGAATCTTGAGCCCAGCTTAGAGGTAGTGGGAATGTGCTTATCCCTATTAGAGTGAATCTACAGAATTAAATTCAATAGAAGGAACATTCTTTTTTTTTTTTTAAGTTTATTTTGAGAGAGAGCACAAGTGCGGGAGGAGCAGAGAGAGGAGAGAGCAAGAATGAATCCCTAGCAGGCTCCTCACTGTCCACACAGAGCTACATGTGGGGCTGAACTCGCGAACTGGGAGATGACCTGAGCCGAAGTTGGACGCTTAACTGACTGAGCCACCCAGGCACCCCGATGAATGGAACATTCTTGTTCATCAGCTACAGCTAATAACCCTTTCCTGTGAGGAACATGAGACTTACTGATAGAACAAGGCTATATTGAATCTTGAAGTGGTAGTTAGGATTTTAAATGCTGAATTGCATCATTCTCTGGAAAAGGAGTTAGATATAAAAGTTTTATTTGATTTTATTAGAGAGTTGTTTCGTTTGAGACTTGTTAGAGATTAGTATTAAAGCATAGGGATTGATTATTTGGCAATAGATGTGCTTCGGGTCCCTTTAGGTCAGCTCTCTTCCTATTAACAACTCCTACCAAAAAAGGGGGAGGGGAATGGCTACAGGCTGTAGGGTCTAAAAGCATTTTTTCATTGTGTTCGGTGGTAAAGGACATGGCAAAGGCCTCAGTGGGCACAAAGTTCCTTGGTATTTTTTAGATTTCATTTTGTCACGCTAAAGATCTCTTAGGAGTTGATCATCCTAATAGAGATCTTTAATATTTAGTTCAATCCAAAAGTGGAAAAGGAAGTTAAATTGCAGATTTATTAGTAATAAAGCAGGTTGATTTTCCTTTACTTGGTGGATATAGTTAATTTGCTTTTGTTTCTCATCCATTATCTAGACTGTATTTCTTGCCTGCATACTTCTGTAAGCAGCAACAGTTGACTGTAGACTCCTCAAGCCCCAAGTTAAAACTCTCAATTCCTTGAAATCATCTCCCTATTGCAATTTTTCCTTATGTGTATTCTGTGTTTTGGAACTTACCAGGTTAGAAAGAAAAAAGCCTCTTAGTGACTAATTGCGGGATTCATTACATAGAAGTTTTAGGTTATTACAGCAATACTTAACGTTGTAACTGTGTTTATGACAGTTCTCAAATAATAGCAGGCCTTTAAAAAAATTGTATTAATCACTAGTAGCAAGTTACATTTGTGGATATCAGTGATTAGGTTCCAAGTCAAATTTTTATTTACCAATCTTTTTTCCTCCTCCTCTCTCCTTTTAAAGTTCTTAAAAAGCAATAAATACCCTCCCCCCACCCCCATTTCCAAGTAAGTTAGATTGGTAGGCTAGGTATTAAAAAAATTTTTTCTAGGACCTCTATTTTTTAAGTTTTCTTTCTTTATTAGCATGAGCAGGGGAGGGGCAGAGAGAGAATCCCAAACAGGCTCTGCACCCTCAGTGCAGAGTCCGACACAAGGCTTGAACCCATGAACCATGAGATCATGACTTGAACTGAAAGCTAAGAGTCAGATGCTTAATTGACTGAGCCACTCGGGCCCCCAGGACCATTTTTTAATAGCACAAAGTTGGTAAAAAGCTTTAAGTTTTGGCATTTAATTTTATATTCTTTCTTTTAGAAGGACGCTATATTCCTCCTCACTTAAGGAACAGAGAAGCTACTAAAGGTAAGTCTTTTGAGCAGGTTGGTAGACGTAATTCTTGTTGTGTTTAGAAGTCAGAGTCTAGGGAAAAATAAGGCACTTTGGAAAGTCTGTAAACATTGTGCTCTCCTGTGCCTCTGTTAGAATTGGTTCAGATATTAGGACTTAACTCTGGAAAAACTCGTCTAAGTCACACAGTGGAAAATTCTCTATTTCCTATGTCAGATTCCTCTGGACAAGGGCATGGTTTCATACAATTTTAGTAGTGTCCTGCTTTGTAATCTGTGTTGAAATCATTGATATCATGATTTGAATTTGAAAAAGGTGAGTAGGTGTCCTACTATGTAAACCAAATTGCATGGTGATAACCCATTATTTGTTTTACAGAGCAGTTAAGAGAAAGATGAGTTATTGCCGAATAGGTAACAGGTTATAGCATTGGGCATGCTCCCAGTAAGTTGGGAGTGATTCTGTGGTTTCATCTTCTTGCCCTTAACTGCTTGATTTGAAAAGTTTTGTCTAAAATGTATTACACACCTGGTCTTTTCTGGTTGTGTTTGTAATGTAGTGATGACTAGTAGATACCTCATTATGGGACACTCGTTTGGATGCTGTATATTCTGTAAAATAGGTGATCTGAGATTTGGAGGGAAAGTGAAGGTTTTGAAAACTATGTAAAGGTCAAGAAGAAAGATGATAAGGCAGAATTGGAAGGGTGCAGAAGTCCACAGGAGCATGTGGTTTGCTATCATTCCTCCATGTGCATATGCAGTCTGTATATATTAGCTTTGCTGTCCTTGATGATACATGGATATAAAATCTGTATTGTAATGTCTTAACATATCATCATTCTTAGTTATTGCAGAGTTTGTGTTTATATCGTCACGGGGGTTCTCTCGTTCGTAGAGTGTTCTAGCTGAAATTGGCCTCCCACATATATTTAGTGCTTTTCCTTCTTACATTGGGGTGACAGATCAAAGGGAAGGGGCAGTATCACAGAGATTTTAGAAGTGAAAGAGCTCTTAGAAATCTAATTCAGCTCTTTATTGCTTGCTGAGGTGTTGCTCATCTGGCTGGCTAATGGTAGAGGCATAAGGCTGAATAAAAGTAACTTGTAAATGATCTCTGTTTAATAAGTGCTGCTGAAACTAGTTTAAACCATTTACTGGTCTTTAAACCCCTCTACCTCTTCGGCTAATTTACACCTTTCTCATTCCCTCTTACCGAATGTTGATAGTCGTACCCTAGGAATCTGTCCACACTCACAGTGTAGGGATAAAGATTTTCCTGGTATTTGTGATTCTTGTCTGTATTTCGTGTGAACAGAGCATTGTTCTACTTTTTACTATTGAAACTGGAAAATAATGTATTAAATCAGGTAATCTGACACCTTTAGGAATGTCTTAAATATCACATCTGAGAAACATTGAAACTGTGATAACTGTTTCCCAGTAAACTTGTTCATACCTATAAAATGAATGGAATTAATTGTGGTGGTCCTGTAACTATACCCTAATCATTGTTTGTAGGTAAAGCTGTTGACTCTTTTAGAGGTGGTATTCATTTAGAACACTTTAGACTGTTAAATTGCTTGGTTTAGTGCACAATATTTTCTAGTGGAGAAAATCTTAAAAATTTTGTGTGCCATTGTAAACCAGCTGTAAATCTTGGTTCTCTTCTAGTATCATGATAGGAATATTTCCATTGTCCTTCCAGTTTGCAAGGATAAGATAAACTTAGTGGAGGGCTTCAAATTCAGAAACCTAGGTATTGTAAATTTCTATTTAATACAATAAAATGGGTTTGCTTTTTTTTATTGAAGGATTCTACGATAAAGACAGTTCAGGGTGGAGTTCTAGTAAAGATAAGGATGCATACAGCAGTTTTGGATCTCGTAGTGATTCAAGAGGGAAGTCTAGTTTCTTTAGTGATCGTGGAAGTGGATCAAGGGGAAGGTATGTGATTTTTATTGATCTTTTCACCTTATGTATGTGCAACTTAGGAATTGGTCTTTAATTTGATAAGTACTTGTTCTTGTACTCTTCCCATTAAGCATGATGCTTTTTTCCTTTAATAGATCTCTTATTTGGATGTTAAGCATTGTATCTGTAATCCTATTTTCTTAGCTATAAGAGGTCTTAACTAAGTTGAATTTGTTCCATAGAAATTAGATGAGAATAGGAACGTGCCCCCGGGCGCATTGAAATCAGTTATTTTTATAATTAATCTAGTTTTACTTATATTTAAAGTGGTAAGTTTATTTAGTGAATGGCCTAATTTGGTTGAGATTTTTGTGAATATTCTTTATGACAATTTTTAAACACCTTATATTTTTGATTACACAAGTGGTGAACTGACCTCATGCGCCTAATAGCTGTGGTTAGTCCTGTGTGTCCTGATTTTTCGCAAACAGGCCTAAAACTAAAAACATCTTAATTCAGGTAAGGATTATTTTCTACCTTTTATCCAAAGTTTGTCACACAGGTGAATTGATTGTCCTTTTAAATGACATCCTAGTATAACTGGGACAATTGATATTTGGTGTGCTATTTTCTTCTTTTTCCTACCACTAAAATATATTTGGATGAGAACTTTAAATGAAAATACAAGTTATGTGCTGATACCAAATATTTAAGACTCGGTTCTTAATTTTAGCATGTATGAGGCCTGTGTAGGCTGTATAATTTTATAGAAACAAGGATACTTATTTTAGAACGTAAAAGCTATGTAAATGATACATTTGATCTGATTAATTAAAGGGCCTTATTTGTCAAATAAGAGTGAGCAAAATTGGAGTTAGCCATAATGAGTAATTCAGCTTCTCTCCAAGTACAGGTCTAGAGTAGTGACAGTAATCTGATAATGGTTAAATGATATGATTCTGATTAGTTGCTTATGCTGTTCAGGTTTGATGATCGTGGACGGAGTGACTATGACGGCATTGGCAGCCGTGGTGACAGAAGTGGCTTTGGCAAATTTGAACGCGGTGGAAATAGTCGCTGGTGTGACAAATCAGATGAAGATGATTGGTCAAAACCACTCCCACCAAGTGAACGCTTGGAACAGTAAGTTTTTGAAATGTATGTTAATTGTGATAAAGCCTCATTAGCTGGTATAACAAACAAACTTAACCAGTCTTTTGATTTCAGGGAACTCTTTTCTGGAGGTAACACTGGGATTAACTTTGAGAAATACGATGACATTCCAGTTGAGGCAACAGGCAACAACTGTCCTCCACACATTGAAAGCGTAAGTGTTTTTGACTTGACTTGATATTTTAAGACAGGGAAGTGTAAATCTTCTCACAGCACATCAGAATAAGGTGGGCTTCCAAAAAGCAAATACAGATCATGCCTACTTGAATAATACTTCAGTTACATTAAAAACCTGCGTCATTGATTTGTGGAAAGGGAAAGATCGTGTTCAGTGTCCCCATTACTAATAATTGGAAATAGAAAATGGGTCAAATATAGGAAGACTCCAGATTTCTTCAGTGTAGAGTAAGCCTGGGGACTGATTTTCTTCAAAGTATAATGTAGTTTTACTTAAAGCAGCTAGAAAGTACAAATCTGGTGTTAAGGGTTTTCCTCCCCACTGTATCAGTATAAAACAAAAATGGCTCTGGGATAGTATTTCTAGGAATTTAACCCCTTTGAATTTCTTGACAGTTCAGCGATGTTGAGATGGGAGAAATTATTATGGGAAACATTGAGCTTACTCGTTATACTCGCCCAACTCCAGTGCAAAAGCATGCTATTCCTATTATCAAAGAGAAAAGAGACTTGATGGCTTGTGCCCAGACAGGTAAGTATACTTGATAAAAGTAAAAAGTGGTCAAGAATACCTTAATTGGGTTTACTCTTGTAAAACTAGTACAAAAAAAAAAAAACACACACGGGATATCTAAGTTTCGTGGGGAAGCTTGAGTGTTAAGATGTAGCCTAACTGGTATATTTTGATACAGGTATGGAGTACCTGGCTGGTATTTCTTGTCTTTAGACCTTTGGATTTTGTTATCTTTAGTGTTCCAATAAGATGCCTGATAGGGCATCTTGGGGAGGCCTATAGAAAGCCCTCAGCCTGTTAATTGCTGCAGTAGGGTTAGATTATTGTCATGGCAGTGGTGGGAAATCAGCACTACAACATCATTTTTTTTCAAGTTTATTAATTTAGAGAGAGAGGGAGGGAACATGAGCAGGAGAGGTTCAGAGAGAGAGAGAGACAGAAAAAATCCCAAGCAGACTCCCCACTGTCAATGCAGAGCTTGATGCAGGGCTTGAACTCACGAACCGTGAGATTGATAATAAGATCAGAATAGTCTGTAATCCATAGGAATGTGGCCAAGGGAAAGAAAGGTGCCTTCGTGGTAAAGGAGCACCTACCATCTTTTTGGAATGGGGAGAGTTATGGTCTCTAAATTGAGCACAGGCTTTGCTATATCTGTGATTTTGACCAATTTTTGAAGGAGGTGGCAACGCCCTCATTAAAAATAGATATAATTATCTGATATCTTTCCTTCTCTGTGGAAGAGTGAAAATATCATCCTTTGTACACCAGAATATATATAGTGTGTGTGTGTGTGTGTATATACAGTATATATATATATATATATATACATACAATATATATATATACACACACGTGTTAGAAATTGAAATTGACATCACTTTTGAGGCAAAATTTCTGTTCTCTTTACAAACACAAATGCAAAGAAGTGAATACTACATTGTTATTGATCAGAGCTTGGTATACTTTCTCTGTAAGGGAGCAAAATAAACACTTGGTTTTATGGTTATATGGCCACATAGTCTCTGTTGCCAATCTACTCGTTTCTGCTGTTGTAGTGCGAAAGCATCTATAGACCACGTGTAAATGATTGGGCATGGCTGTATTCCAATAAAGCTTTATTTACAGAGATACATAGGGCCTTGGTTTGCTGACTTCTGTTACAGATGGGTCAAAGAAGTCATTTCTTGGTATTTTTAACTTGACCGTTAAGTTTTAGAAAATTTATTGGGATATAAAGTAAAACCACTAATTAACTAGTAATAGGGCAGTTAAAAACCTGTTCTCTACCAATACTTATTCAAAAATATTAAGCAGGTCTTTCTTTTTCTGAGTATGCTTTCTTTTAAACAGGATCTGGAAAAACTGCAGCATTTCTTTTGCCCATCTTGAGTCAGATTTATTCAGATGGTCCAGGCGAGGCTCTGAGAGCCATGAAGGTACATATTTGTTACGTGGGACATTATTCTTTTTAAATAAGCTTTACGCCCAACCTGGGGCTTGACGTCACTACCCCAAAATCAAGAGTTGCACACCGTACCGACTGAACCTGCTAGGTGCCCCCAAATGCGCCATTATAGTAGAACTTTGTAGTACCTACACTTTGTAGGTAGCTGTTGAGAACTTTCTAAATGGCACATCTACTTACTCCAAAGTATTTAATGAAAAACAGTTTTTAAGTATAATCTGTAAACTACAGAAGGGAATTACTTTGTAATGGTCCTTCAAAAGAGGATATTAAGAGTTTAACTTACAAATTATTTCTTAGGAAAATGGAAGGTATGGGCGTCGCAAACAGTACCCAATCTCCTTGGTATTAGCACCAACTAGAGAATTGGCAGTACAGATCTATGAGGAAGCCAGAAAAGTAAGTACACACTTCAGGGATTATTGGCTTTCTCATTGATTCTGTTGAAATGTTTAGGATGATGAAAAAGTGTTGGCCTTGAAGTTGATAAAATTTCTTTGCTTGTAGTTTTCATACCGATCTAGAGTTCGACCTTGCGTGGTTTATGGTGGTGCTGATATTGGTCAACAGATTCGAGACTTAGAGCGTGGATGCCACTTGTTAGTAGCTACTCCAGGACGTCTAGTGGATATGATGGAAAGAGGCAAGATTGGATTGGACTTCTGCAAGTATGTTAATTTTTAAATGCATAAAATGTAATATTTTTTAAATTGCTGGCCATTAGTTTTGTTGACTTACCAGCGTTGTTTAACTTTTAAGATCCAGAAGTGATTTATTTTAGTGCTCTAACTTTTATGAGAAGTTTGCTAATTGTAGTTTTAATGTTGAGAAGTTGGTGACCTTTTAGTAGAAGCTAAGAATGACTGGACTGGGACAGAGAAGTGTAGTAAGAGCTAGTTTTGCTTGTAAATGATTTATTTTGTGGCACAAGTCCTGTGGTGTGTCTCATGTACGTGTGTTAAATCCTACAGTGTGAGGAATTTAGCCATCAATGAATATAGGATTATATGTAGATAATAGCTGTACTAAAACTAAAACTATCTTCTCAAATTTTAAACTGGATATTTTTATGACAGATACTTGGTGTTAGATGAAGCTGATCGGATGTTGGATATGGGGTTTGAACCTCAGATACGTAGAATAGTTGAACAAGATACCATGCCTCCAAAGGGAGTTCGCCACACTATGATGTTTAGTGCTACTTTCCCTAAGGAAATACAGGTATTGTGTGATGCTGCAAGTTTTATTTTCTGGGGGAATTTGTTGGTCTCAGTAGGTGATGATAATTTTTCTCTTTCAGATGCTTGCTCGTGATTTCTTGGATGAGTATATCTTTTTGGCTGTAGGAAGAGTTGGCTCTACCTCTGAGAACATCACACAGAAAGTAGTTTGGGTGGAAGAGTCTGACAAACGGTCGTTTTTGCTTGACCTTCTAAATGCAACAGGTAAAATTACAAATACTTTAAGCATCGCTCTGGTGATTTAGGTAATGGGAATCCATTTGGATCACCTTTATTGCTTTTCCTCCCCGTTTAAAACATCCCGTTAAAAGTATTTATTTGCCTCTGTTTGGATGTTTACTAAATGTAAAGAGAACTAAGTCCCTGTTAGTGACAAATACCTGGCAATTTTTCACAATCAGGCAAGGATTCATTGACCTTAGTGTTTGTGGAGACCAAAAAGGGTGCAGATTCTCTGGAGGATTTCTTATACCATGAAGGGTATGCTTGTACCAGTATCCATGGAGACCGATCTCAGAGAGACCGTGAAGAGGCACTTCACCAGTTCCGCTCAGGAAAAAGCCCAATTCTGGTGGCTACCGCAGTATGTATATACTACAATCTTATTTTCAAGTTGCCCATGTTCAACTTTGGCTTTAAGCATGCCATATGTAACGAAAGTTACCTTCCAGGTAGCAGCAAGAGGACTGGACATTTCAAATGTGAAACATGTTATCAATTTTGACTTGCCAAGTGATATTGAGGAGTACGTACATCGCATTGGCCGTACCGGACGCGTAGGAAACCTTGGTAAGTATTTGATTACTTGATGGTCTGGTGGTGGTTTTTCAGTGGGATGCATGCAGCAAAGAGCTTTTCAGGATCTTAAATTTAAGAATTCTATTACTAAGGAGTGCTGTTAAAATCTATCTCAGCAATAGAAGTGACTTGTGATCTCTTTTTAGCGTTCTACATAATATTCTAAGGAGCATAAGAATACTATGCTTTTATGGAAGACTTTAATTTATGTACTTTTTGGGACTGGTTTAGGCCTTGCCACCTCATTCTTTAATGAAAGGAACATAAATATCACCAAGGATTTGTTGGATCTTCTTGTTGAAGCTAAACAAGAAGTGCCATCTTGGTTAGAAAACATGGCCTACGAACACCACTACAAGGGTAGCAGTCGTGGACGCTCTAAGAGGTGAGGCATACGGGTGGCATATAAAGAATGAAGTGGGTGCTATGTCCAAAGTTAACTTTTCAAGTACTTCGTGGAACAGCCTTCATTTTCTTAGGTTGCCTGGATCCTTTGGGTAAGGGGTGTTAGAAGGGGTTGTCACAAAGTTAATGCCAGCCAGCCTTTAAAATCGCATTAGGGAAAACAGGGCTGGATGAGGAATTGTTTGAATCAGAAAATCAGAAATTGACCATTGGGAGGTTTTAACAACTGACTTATCCAATGGGATCCCCTCTTCCTTTGAACCACCAACACGTTCTATCGTTGTAGTAGTAGATTCAGTGGAGGTTTCGGTGCCCGAGACTACCGACAAAGCAGCGGTGCCAGCAGTTCCAGCTTCAGCAGCAGCCGCGCCAGCAGCAGCCGCAGCGGGGGAGGCGGCCACGGCAGCAGCAGAGGGTTTGGTGGAGGTGATGTTCATTTTTAACCACCTGTCTTTGGGGAGGGCTTCTTCCTTGTAGTCCTCTCTTTTCAAAGCATAGTTGAAAAACACAGAGGAAGTTTGGCCCCATAGATTGCTTTTCGTAATTTGATGTCAAAGTACTTAAGGGAATGCTTGTATTTAATAGTGGATGACGTAATTAATTTCTCTCTTTTTCAAATCTCTCATTAGGTGGCTATGGAGGCTTTTACAACAGTGATGGATACGGAGGAAATTATAACTCCCAGGGGGTTGACTGGTGGGGTAACTGAACCTGCTTTACAGTAGGTCACCCTGCCAAACAAGCTAATATGGAAACCACATGTAACTTAGCCAGACTATACCTTGTGTAGCTTCAAGAACTCGCAGTACATTACCAGCTGTGATTCTCCACTGAAATTTTTTTTTTAAGGGAGCTCAAGGTCACATGAAGAAATGAAAGTAACAATCAGCAGCCCTGTTCAGAAGATGGTTCGAAGACTTCATTGCTGTAGTTTGGATTAACTCCCCTCCCGCCAACCCCCATCCCAAACTGCATTTATAATTTTGTGACTGAGGATCATTTGTTTGTTAATGTACTGTGCCTTTAACTTTAGACAACTTTTTATTTTGATGTCCTGTTGGCTCAGTAATGCTCAAGATATCAATTGTTTTGACAAAATAAATTTACTGAACTTGGGCTAAAATCAAACCTTGGCACACAGGTGTGATACAACTTAACAGGAATCATCGATTCATCCATAAATATTATAAGGAAAAAACTTATGCGGTAGCCTGCATTAGGGCTTTCTGATACTTGCAGATTGGGGGAAAACAAACAACAAACGTCTTGAAGCATATTAATGGAATTAGTTTCTAATGTGGCAAACTGTATTAAGTTAAAGTTCTGATTTGCTCACTCTATCCTGGATAGGTATTTAGAACCTGATAGTCTTTAAACAAGCCATTCCAGTCATGATGAGGTGATGTATGAATACATGCATACATTCAAAGCACTGTTTTCAAAGTTAATGCAAGTAAATACAGCAATTCCTCTTTCAATGTTTAGGCAGATCATTATGAGCTAGCCAAATGTGGGCATATTCTTACAGGGAAAGTTTAAAGGTCTGATAACTTGAAATAGGTTTTTAGGAGAATTCATCTACTTAGACTTTTTAAATGCCTGCCATAAAGGAAATTGAAATGGTAGAATGGCTGACCACAGCAATGACCAGCCCTCCTTGGGGCCCTGGGTGATTTTTGGTCTAATAACGCATGCTAGTGTTGATGTTTTTTGGTCAAGAGGGTATGAACAGGAAGAATTAATGCAGCAGGCTTTATTTTAAATGCCGATTCACATTACTCTGTTCAAGCTGCGTTAAGATGTTAAACTGGCTTACTATAGACTTTGTAAAAATGGCTCCAGAAGAGTAACAAACTGAAATCTTTGAGATCACACAGGTTGGAAATATGTACATAACTGCACAAGGTGTCAATTCTGCTATACAGTGCAGTTGTAGTCAGTTTTAGTTGCATAGGTTTCCATTGTATTTATAGTCTGTTTATGCTAAATCTGGCCAAAGATGAGCATTGTCCACCACTAAAATGCCTCTGCCACTTTGAATTCTGTGCTAATTTTGTGGCCAGAATGCGGTGATCAAAACGCTCAATCTTTTTACAGTGGCATAGGAAGACGGCAAAAATTTCCTAAAGTGCAATAGATTTTCAAGTGTATTGTGCCTTGTTCTAAAACTTTTATTAAGTAGGTGCACTTGACAGTATTGAGGTCATTTGTTATGGTGCTATTTCAATTAGTCTAGGTTTAGGCCCTTGTACATTTTGCCCATAACTTTTTACAAAGTACTTCTTTTATTGCACATTCAGAGAATTTTATATATATGTCTTGTGTGCGTGTCCTTAAACTTCCAATCTTATTTTGTCTCTTGGAGATTGTTGAACGCAGCTTGTCTAGGAAGGGGATGGGACTAGATTCTAAAATTTATTTGGGACCACGGGAATAATAGTTGGGAAGAAAACTATTTGCACACGACAGATTTCTAGATACTTTTTGCTGCTAGTTTTATGTAATATTTATTGAACATTTTGACAAATATTTATTTTTGTAAGCCTAAAAGTGATTCTTTGAAAGTTTAAAGAAACTTGACCAAAAGACAGTACAAAAACACTGGCACTTGAATGTTGAATGTCACCGTATGCGTGAAATTATATATTTCGGGGTAGTGTGAGCTTTTAATGTTAAGTCATATTAAACTCTTAAGTCAAATTAAGCAGACCCGGCATTGGCAGTGTAGCCATAACTTTCTGATGTTAGTAAAAACAAAATTGGCGACTTGAAATTAAATCATGCCAAGGTTTTGATACACTTGTCTTAAGATATTAATGAAACACTTCAAAACACTGATAAGAAGTGTCCAGATTCTCAGATGTTTGTTGCGTGAGTTTTGTTTAGTTGTGTGTATTTTTTTTTCAGTGAATGTCTGGCACATTGCAATCCTCAAACATGTGGTTATCTTTGTTGTATTGGCATTTTCAGTGACTTGTACATTCAGCGATAGCATTTGAGCAAGTTTTATCAGCAAGCAATATTTTCAGTTAATAAATAAGGTTTCAAAAATCACATAAGAATGGGTTTAAACTTGCTGAATGTAAAGATTGAACCTCAAGTCACTGTAGCTTTAGTAATTGCTTATTGTATTAGTTTAGATGCTAGCACTGCATGTGCTGTGCATATTCTGATTTTATTAAAATAAAAAGTTGAACTGCACAGTCTCCTTTGTTGTTGTCAATTGTGGTTTATTATTATAGGTGAAAATAAAGTTGTGCTCTTGCCTGAAGAATTGTAAGGTGTAATTTTTTTGGTTTTGCTGTCCAGTGCTAATTCTGAGATGCCTCTTGGGAGACAGAATGACTGATGCCATAAAGATTTTGTTGCAGTAGATGGAAACTTGCAAAGTCCTTGGGTGGACGTACAGCATTGTATTGCAAGTCAGTTTGTACTTCAAGCAACTCAGTGTGGGTGGGAATCTCTGTTCTTTGAAGCACTCGATTTGTAGGACATTTGGATAATGGAAGAATGTGTTGGGTAAAAATCAAATGGTCTAGTAATCCAAGTGATGGTGAATGCTTAGGAATGCACAATGTTTGCTGGGGTGGGGGGCTGGCTGGATCAGTCAGTAGAGCATGCAGTTCAGGCTCTGGGTTGTGAGTTCAAGTCTCATGTAGGACATGGAGCCCACTTTAAAAAAGTATTTGGGGTTAGGGTGATTTCTGGCATGGCCACCTCCTTACCTACCCTTTGGTTTCTTTGCTAGCCTCCATTACTGCACGTTGCTTCGGGCAGCTGCTACCAATTAACAAGAGGGTATGTGAACCAGAACTGAATAGACCCCTTATAAGCAATTAGGTGGAACCATATGAAAGGACTCCTGTTTTGGGAGTCAAACGTGCTCAAATGTTGGCAATTGACTATGATTAAACCTAAGGAAAGTACTTGGTTTAGCTTTTAAGAGTTCTTTGCAGTATCATTAAGAACAATTTTCTTTCTTTTTTTTTGGTATTGTATAAGAATACTTGATTCTGGATAGTTAACATTGTTCAGAGTCATCTCAAAGCAGCAAGCCTAAATTTGTAGGGCAGAATTTTGAAGCATATTAGTTTTGGAGACGGGAAAGGAAGGGAAGTTGGAGTTTAGTCCAAAGTGTGGAAAGAGGGGTGCCTGGGTGGCTCAGTCGGTTGAGCATCCGATTTTGGCTCAGGTCATGATCTCACATTTCTATGAGTTCAAGCCCCACATTGGGCTTGCCCTAAGTGCAGAGCCCGCTTCAGATCTCTCCCTTTCTCTCTGCCCCTCACCCACTTGCGCACTCAAAAGTGTAGAAAGACAGGTTATGTTAGGACAGCTAGTTGGAGAAGCTAATGGAGTGAAATTGGATTCTAAGAGTTCAAGGTCTCTGATGTAAGTGGGGGGCGGGGGGGGGGGCGCCTCTGTGGCTCAGTCGGTTAAGCATCCAACTTCAGCTCAGGTGTGATCTCATGGTTTGTGAGTTTGAGCCCTGCCTCAGATTGGGCTTTGTGCTGACAGCTCGGAACCTTGGGGCCTGCTTCAGATTTTGTGTCTCCCTCTCTGCCTCTCCTTCACTTGCGCTCTGTCTCTCTCAAAAATAAACATTAAAAAAAAAAGTGAACACAAGCCATCCGGGGGGACTAAATTCTTAGATTATTTCTAGGCTAGCAGTATTAAGATTATAGTAGGTTTATTTGCATACTATGTAAATTTTTTGTAGTTTAAACGACATGTTTAAATATATACTTAAATGCTTTTGTCACTCTCCGCCTCCCTTCACCCCCATTAATGTTTTGGTAATGGTTTGTTCTTAACCATCTCTTGGCTGAATTTCAACACCATATAATTTTTTTCAAAAAAATGTTTGAAAATGTTCAGTGTCTGCTTGAACCTGTATAAATGTTTTTTTCTATGATGGGTGGCCGTTTCCCTTGCCCCTATGCTCCTAAGTGACCTGGTTTGACCCATCACAGGCTTACTCTTTGAACTAACTACCATATCTGGGTGTTGACACTGGTCTTACCTGCCTTGCCACTGGAAAGCTGAAATTCCATTCACTGCATTTTAGGAATATCTTGGGCTTTTTTCTCTTCTTGCTGAACAAGATTCCGAATGTGTTGAAACCTGCTTTGCTTTGTATCTTGTCCCCATTTTCAGTTCATCTATTTTTCAGCATGTTTAGTCTGTTTCTAATGTGGTTTCCTCTATAGTGACTGTTCTCCATTTCTTTCCTCAGTTTCGTTGTTGACCGCCGCCCCTCGAGTTTTTCCCACCGATACCTGACCGGGTTGTCTTCAGGATAGTTTGACACCGGACACTATGTTCAATTATGGTGTGGAAGAATATATCCTGACCCGGACACATGTTTATTATGGGAGAAAACACCATAAAACAGATAAGCACATTAGCTCTAAGAGGAGGAGATGTCTCAAAACAGGTGTTAAACGTAGAATTACCACATGACTCAGCAATTTTACTCCTAGGAGAATTCTACCCAGGAGAGGCGAAACCAAGTCGACAGGGTACTGTTTGCATGCGAATGTTCGTAGCATTCATAATAATCCAAGAGTGGAAACCACCCAAATGCCAATCAGCTGGTGGATGGACAAACAAAATGTGTATACATAGAATGGAATGCTGTTTGGCAATAAAAAGAAGGAAGTACTGACGCTATCTCTATCCTCTGGGGACATGACATTAGACCCCTAATTTCCTCTCCCCTCTTCAAAGGATCATTAGGTGGGCCTGTTAGTACTATGACACATGTCTGTATTTCTGACTTAGGGTTTTCTGTGGGTGTCTGTCCAGTTTCAGTCCTGATTTTATTGTGTTAGCAGATATAGTCATGGTTTATAATTTGAGGGTTCCTGTTTTCTTTGTTACACTGAAGATGACATTTTTTGACTTTTTTTTAAAGTAGGCTCCATGCCCAACGTGGGGCTTGAACTCACAACCCCGAGATCAAGAATTGCATACTCTACTGACTGGGCTGGCCAGGCGCCCTGACATTTTACTTTTTAAGAGCTAAGGAGAGTGAAAATGCCTCTCCCATCTTTGGAAGAAAGGATTTCCTCATTCTTCCTTTTTCACTCTTCTTTGTTTAATTTTTAAAAATATTCATATATTTTTGAGAAAAGAGACCGAGTGTGAGTAGGGAAGGGGCAGAGAAAGAGAGGGAGACACAAAATTTGAAGCAGGCTCCAGGCTCTGAGCTGTCAGCACAGAGCCCGATGGAGGGCTCGAACCCATAAACCTCAAGATCATGACCTGAGCCAAAGTTGGAGGCTCAACAGACTGAGCCACTCTGGCATCCCCTTTTTCACTTTTAATTCTACTCCATACTCACCTAGATTTTCAACAGCCCATCTCATTTGCCTGACATCAGTGGATTAGTTGAATGCAGAATGGTCTCTGAACCTCCAATTCCAGACCCAGTCACCTGATAGGATCTAGTAGGTTATCTGGTAGACATTTGGAGTGCTGAAGTTGGTTTAGGACTCATTGAAAAACTGTTTGGGGTTTGCTGAGTGTTGGGGAATGTAGCAACGAATTCAAATGTACTCCTTGCCCTCTTGGAACCTAGTTTTTCTTTTGTGGTTCCCTAACTCGATGTTGGCAACAGAAGAATCTGGGAAATGATTCTATGGCAACTCTCCTAATAGAATCCATCCCTGGGTTCACTCAGGAATCTGTTTGGCATTTGCTTTTGTTTCGAATTTCCCCAGGCAATTTTGATGCAGCAAGCTTAGGTGAGGACTCTGCTGTTCTCTCCCCTTTATCTGTTCCAAAACTTCCAATTACCATGACGGTGTTTAAGGTACTTCATGGCAGAAGCTTCTCTATATTCCAAATTATGATAGATACTGCAGTCAAACTAATGGTGGTCTACCAAGTTGGTCCTGTGGTGTGGTACCTTTGCAGCTTTTAACTTATTTCCCATACCTTATACTGTAGCTGAATATGATGCTATTGTGCAGACACATCCTGCCTTTGCCTTAGTTTTTGTTCACTCTGTTCCTTCTAACTAGAGTTGCGGCTGAGTATTTAATTCGATAGATAGTATTCAGAATACTGAGCTGCCATTTACAATTATTAGCAACGTAGAGAAAATAATTGCTCTAATGGGTTGAGGAAGGAGTAGGTTTCAACGGGCGTGTGCAGAATCAGTTCAACTATTCGGAAAATACATAGAAAACTAAAAGGAAATCTGCAAACGTAGTGACAGTTCTTGCTTCTGGTTGAAACGAAACGGTTTTCTGCTGCTTCATAATTTCCTGTACCGAGCAAATTTTATACAATTATATTTTCTAATAAAACAGAAGTTTTTAACTGTTTTAGTGTGAAATGATTATAAATTCACAGGCAGTTGTGAAATAGTACAGAGAGGTCATGTGTACCTTTCACACAGTTTCCACAGGCCTCATCCTGACTTCACCAGTTTTGTGTGTGTGTGTGTGTGTGTGTGTGTGTGTGTGGTTCTATGCAGTTTTACCCCATGTTGATTTCTGTAGCAACCTCCACAGAACTCTTCTATCACCACCATCTCCCACGTGCTACCTCTTTATAGTCACACCTGCCCCCCCTTCCTGCTTCTCCACCCTGTCACTAGCCCCTGGCAACCGCTCATCTGTTTTCCATTTCTAAAATGTCATTTCGAAATTGTTAACATAAATGGAACTGCGCAGTATGTGACCTTTTGAGATTGGCTTGTTGTCACTCAGCAGAGTGTCCTTGAGAGGCGTCCAAGTTGTTGCACATCGTTTGTTTCTTTACTGCTGAGTGGTATGGACGTTTTCCATAGTTTGTTTATTCGCCCGTTGAAGGATAGTTGGCTTGTTTCCAGTTTTTGACCATTACAAGTCAAGGTTGCTATGAACATGCATGTACAGATTTTTGTGTGGACATAAATTTTCATTTTTCTGGCATAAATGCAATTGGTGGATCATATGGTAAGTATATGTTTACTTTGAGAACTCGCTAACCCGTTTTCCTGAGTGGCTATACCATTTTACGTTCCCACCAGCGATGCACGAGAGGTCCAGTTTCTGTGCATCCTCACCAGCATTTGGTATTGTCATGTTTTATTTTGGCCGTTCTAATTGGTGCATGGTGGCATCTCCTTATGGTCTTAATTTGCATTTCCCTATGGGCTAGTGATGTTGAACTTCTTTTCATGTGCTTATTTGCCATCCTTATATTCTCGCTCGTAAAATATATGTGTCCGTGGCCCCTTGTAAAATAATTGATTGTTTTTTACTGCTGAGGTTTCTTTTTAAGTTACCGAAATATAGTTGACATACAATGTTATGTTAGTTTCGGGAACTTGACAATTCTGTACATTACACGGTGCTCACCGCGGTAAGTGTAGCTACCACTGTCACCATACGAAGTTATTACAACAGTATTCCCTAATGCTGTTACTTTACATCTCCAGGACCTATTTGTTTTATAAGTTTGTGCCTTTTAATCCCCTTCACCTATTTCCTTCGCTTCCTCCCAACCCTCTCCCCTCTGGCAACCAGTAGTTCTCTGTACTTATGAGCCCGTTTCTGTTTGTTCGTTTGTTTTGTCCTGCTGAGTTTTGAGAGTTCTCTGTATATTCTAGGTATAAGTCCTTTGTCAGATGTGTGATTGGCAAATATCTTTTCCCAGTCTGTATCTTGTCTATTTTTCTTCTTCTTCTTCTTACTTTATTTTAATTCCAGTGTAATTAACATACGGCATTATATTAGTGTCAGGTGTACAATATAGTGATTCAACACTTCCAGGGCTCATCAAGATGGGTGTACTCTTGGGACCCCTGGCTGGCTCAGTCAGAAAAACTGACTCAGGGTCATGAGTTTGAGCCCCTGGGTTTGAACGTTGGGTGTAGAGATTACTTTTTAAAAAAAAAAAAAAAAGGTAAGTGTACTCTTAATCCTCATCACCTATTTCACCCATCCCTCTTCCCACCTCCTCCCTGTTAATCCTCTGTTTTCTATAGTCGAGAGTCTGTTTTTTGGTTTGTTTCTCTCTTTCTTCCCTTTGTTTTGCTTCTTACATTCCACATATGAGTGAAATCGTATGGTATTTGTCTTTTTCTAACTGGCTTATTTCACTTAACATTATACTGTCTAGATCCATCCACATTGTTGCAAATGGCAAGATTTCATTTTTATGGCTGAATAATATTCCTTTGTATATACCATTTCTTTATCCACTCATCTATCAATGGACACTCAGCTTATTTTTCTTCTTAACAGGGTCTTTTGCGGAGCAAACATTAAAAAACATTTTTAAAGTTTTTATTTATTTATTTTGGGAGAGAGAGAGAGAGAATGAGAGGGGGAGGGGCAGAGAGAGGGAGAGAGAATCCCCAGCAGTCTCTGCTCTGAGCCCAACAAGGGGCTTGAACTTATGAACTATGAAATCATGACCTGAGCTAAGATCAAGAGTCAGACTCTCGGGGCACTTGGGTGGCTCAGTCAGTTGGGCATTCAACTTTGGCTCAGGTCATGATCTCATGGTTCAAGAGTTTGAGCCCTGCATCGGGCTCTGTGCTGGCAACTCAGGCCTGGAGCCTACTTCAGATTCTGTGTCTCCTTCTCTCTCTGCCCCTCCCCCACATGCACTCTGTGTCTGTCTCTCTCAAAAATAAACATTAAAAAAAAAAACATTAGGGGCACCTGGGTGGCTCAGTCGGTTGAGTATCCGACTTCAGCTCAGGTCATGATCTCACAGTTCGTGGGTTCAAGCCCCACATCGGGCTCTGTGCTGACAGCTCAGAGCCTGGAGTCGGCTTCAGATTCTGTCTCTCTGTCTCTCTCTCTCTGCCCCTTCCCCGCTCATGCTCTGTCTCTCAAAAAATAAACATTAAAAAAGTTTTTTGAAAAAAAAAACATAAAAAAAAAAGAGAGAGACTCTTAACCAACTGAGCCACCCAGGCTCCCCCTTTTTAATTTTTTAAAAACATTTTAAAATTCGGGACACCTGAGTGGCTCAGTCAAGTGTCCAACTTTGGTTCAGGTCATGACTCAGTTTTTGAGTTCGAGCACCATGTCAGGCTTTCTGCTGTCAGCACAGAGCCTGCTTCATATCCTCTGTCCCCCACTCCCTCTCCTCCCCCACTTGCGCTTTCTTCTCTCTCAAAATAAATAAAAAACATTTTTAAGTTTGATGCAATCCAATTACCAATATTTCCTTTTGTGGATTGTGATTTTGGTGTCATGTCTAAGGACACTTAGCCTTGGTCCTAAAGATTTTCTAGTTTTCCTGATAATTGTATAATTTTACATTTAAATCTATGATTCACTTCGAGTCCATTTTTAAGGCGTGAGGTTTAGTTTAAGGTTCATTTTTTAATCGATGGATGTCCAGTTGCTCTAGCACCATTTGTTGAAAAGACCCTCCTTCCCTTATTGAAATGCACCTTTGTCAAAACTCAGTTGACCATCCTTGTGCGTGTGGGTCTATTTTGGGTTCTCTTCTGTTTCATTGATCTATGTGTCTATCCCTCCACCAATGCCACACTGTTTCCATTACTTCTAGCTATATAGTAGGTCTTAAAATTGGTTAGAGTGATTCCTCCCACTTTATTCTTTTTCAAATTTGTTTTAGTTATTCTAGGTCCTCTGTCTTTTCAGATAAATTTTAGAATAAGCTTTTCTTTTTCTTTTTCTCTAAGCAATCTCTACGCCCAATGTGGGGCTCGAATTTACAACCCCGAGATCAAGAGTCACATGCTCTCCCACCTGAGCAAGCCAGGTGCCCCTAGAATAAGATTTTCTTTACAAAAAATCTTGCTGGGGTTTTGATGGTAATTGTGCTGAACCACTAGGTCAGTTTGGGGGAGAAGTGACATCTTTTACTACGTTGAGTCTAAAATGTATGCATATATTTATAAATATTTTTTAAAGTTTATTTTTATTTTGAGAGAGAGAGAGAGAGAGAGAGAGAGAGAGAGAGAATGTGAGTGGGGGAGGGGCAGAAGGAGAAAGAGAGAGAGAGAGAATCTCGAGCAGGCTCCATGCTGTCAGCACAGAGCCCGATGTGGGGATCGAATGCACAAACCGTGAACCTGAACCAAAATCGAGTCGGACACTTAACCGATGAGCCACCCAGGTGCCCCAAGCTGAAAACATATTTTTAAGTTGTGAACTCAGAATATCCAGCCAACAGAAAAATCATCTGTTACTTCCTCCACGGAGCGCTCCTATTTATTCGTCCTAGCATCGAGCTCTTTGTGTGGAGCATGTCCATGGAGTAGGTGCCTCTGTGAAACGCCACATTTTGTGAAGGAAGTTCATGTAGGAATATACGAAGGAGCCCAGCTGCTGCTCCTGACAGCCTAGGTATTTCAGAGCACCCCTTCTGCTGAAGACAACCGTAAAAATGCATGTAAGTGTAATGCAGGCATTCCCCTTCTGATCCAGTAAGCACCTTCTGGAAAGTTTCCTGTTAGGAACGGGCTTCCCAAAAGTCAAGTCAGTAACTATGCAGAAAAGACAATATTCAGTTAATCTTAAACTTGGAAGAAACCTTACACCTTTTTAGTTTCATCTCCTTAAAACTCATCATTTTGAGAGTGCTTGGGAGTCTTACTTGAATATTAATTCTCGGCATGCATTGAACTTAATTACCATAATGTCCCAGAATTATAATAACAAAATTTTAATGTCAGTTTTCATCAGGGGAACGATGTCCTTGGATTGTACTGTGGTGACTTCCTGTAGAAGTTCTTTAGTTGGCATACACCCAGGCAAAGCCTTCTTTTTTCACGGGAGGCACAGAAGCTGCCATGTGCAATTTGCAAGTCTGTTTATTCTGTGGAGTTCTTTTTTTTTTTTTTTTTAATGTTTATTCATTTTTGAAAGAGAGCACATGTGCGCGAGTGGGGGAAGGGCAGAGAGAGAGGGAGAGAGACAGACTATGAAGCAGGCTCTGCACCGTCAGTGTGGAGCTGGATGTGGGGCTTGAACCCATGAACTTTGAGATCATGACCTGAGCGCAAATCAAGAGTCGGAGGCTTCATGGACTGAGCCACCCAGGTGCCCTTGTTTGGTGGATTTCTAAGAGATCTACAACGTTAACAGTATTCCTTATAATAGGACCTGCAGGATATATTTATTTTGGGTATCGGTGTCGCAAATAGGCTTTGTTTCTAAGAAACATGTTTTTCTCTTGCAAGCAATGAGAACTACTTTGGCCTACTTACTCCTAGGAATGAGGTCTGTGGCATTTATTAACCATACCCCGGTTGAATCTTAGCTTACTCATTTCTCTCTTCCGACTTTTCTCATTTTCTTGCGCAGGGGTCTGAAACTTGCCTCCAAATTTTGGAGTGAAATAAGGTATAAATATATAAAGCAAAACCTAATGCTATTTTTTGTCTGTTTCAGTTCGTTACCACAGGAAGGAACATCTCGATGTGGAAATTCAGATTCAACAAGGATAATTTAAAAAGAAAAAGTGTGCGTCGATTCGATTTTGGCAATGCAGCAACCTAGGTAATCCTATTTATTTCCTGCTTTGGAGTTGAGTAGGGTACAGCTCTTGGGTTTCATCTGATTCTATTGGGAAGTTAGGTTTATGTTCCTGTCTCTGGTTTTCCAAAAACTAGCTTATCATGACTGGATGGCCCCTATGATTGTGTTCTCTACTGGGAGAGAGCTGACAACTAACCAGTTTTGTTGTGTGGACACAGCTATAGGCTTATATGCTTTAGTGATCAAGTAGCCAAAGCAAAGGTGTTTTTTACAGACAGTAACTGAAAGTAAGGATGTATTTGGTAACAGTAAGTATGTATTTGGTAAGAGTAAGGATGTATTTTGGTAACCCTAAGCAAAGAGAGGAACTGGCATCACCCATGGCCAAATTTGTACTTGGTCTTTCTTTTTTTTTTAAATTTTTAAAATGTTTATTTATTTTTGAGAGAGAGAGTGAAAGAGAGAGAGAGAGAGGGAGAGAACATGAATGGGAGATGAGCAGAGAGCAAGGTAAAAAGAGAGAGTCCCAAGTAGGCTTCTCACTGTCAGCACAGAGCCTGACGCGGGGCTCCAAGTCATGAGCCATGAGATCATGACCAGAGCCAAAGTCAGACACTTAACTGACGAAGCCACACAGGTACCCTAATACTTTGTCTTCTCTTAGATGCTTTTCATTGCCTCCCAATGGAGGAAGTTTGGAATACTCCCAGTTTAGGGCCTGACTTTCTAGCTAAGCCTTTCTTAACCACTTAGGGCTGAGGTGGCCTCTCATCATCTGTATTTCCCTCTCTTCTGGATCATTCCCTTAACATCACCCATCTCAAAGCCCCATCTTTATTTTGTTTCTTAACATTTATTTATTTATTTATTTATTTATTTATTTATTTATTTAATTTATTTGTTTTTAAAATACTTTTTAATGTCTATTTATTTTTGAGACAGAAAGAGACAGAGCATGAGCCGGGGAGGGGCAGAGAGAGAGAGGGAGACACAGAATCAGAAGCAGGCTCCAGGCCCCGAGCTGTCAGCACAGAGCCCGACGCGGGGCATGAACTCACAGACCGTGAGATCATGACCTGAGCCTAAGCCAGATGGACATCTAACCAACTGAGCCACCCAAGCGCCCCTATTTATTTATTTTTGAGAGACAGAGCACGAGTAGGGAAGGGGCAGAGAGAGGGAGACACAGAATCCGGAGCAGGTTCCAGATGTGGGGCTTGAACTCACGGACTACGAAATCATGACCTGAGCCGAAGTCCGATGCTTAACCGACTGAGCCACCCAGACGCCCCTCAGAGCCCCATCTTGATCTCATGTTGCTCTCCAGCTTGCGGCTCCATTTTCCTCTAGCCGTCCCCCTGCAAAACCTCAAATTCACTGTGTCTACTTCCTCACCTCTTTCCTTATTCTTTTCCCCAAGTCAGCTTTTTTGCTCCATCATTCCACTGAAGTGGTTCTAACCAAAGTCACAGTCACCTATTCCGTGTCATCTTAGTGGGCCCTTCAAGCAGCACTTGCCACCGAGCACTTCCTGGCTGACCCGTTTGTCCCAAGGTTTCCCAGAGCTCACACTTCCCTGGTTTTTCCTCCTCCTCGAGTCTCACTGGATGCAACCATTAAGCAGCCCCTCCATCTCCAGTCTCTCCCTTTGCGCTTCTACCCATTTTCATAGCTTTCGATGTCGTCTTTTAATTATTTAATATTTTACCCAGATAATACACTGACTTATTTTAAGAATCATGTGATACATGAAGTTATACAGTGAAGTCTTATTCCCACTTGCCCCCATCCCAACCAGTGACCACATATTATTTATGTATCCTCCCGGAGTGCCCTTATGCAAAGGTAAGCACATTTGAAAATATTCTCTCCCCATTTTACACTATAGGGGTGCCTGGATGGCTCAGTCGGTTAAGGGTCCAACATCGGCTCAGGTCACGACCTCACAGTTCGTGGGTTTGAGCCCCGAATTGGGCTCTGTGCTCACAGCTCAGAGCCTAGAGCCTGCTTCAGGTTCTGTGTCTCCCTCTCTGCCCCTCCCCTGCTCACACTCTGTCTCTTTCTCTCTCTCCCAAAAATAAACATTAAAAAACCCCCAAAAAACCACACTACAGGGGTACCTGGGTGGCTCAGTTGATAGAGCATGTGACTTTTTTTTTTTTAAAGTTTGTTTATTTTGAGAGAGAGAGGAAGAGAGCACAAGCAAGGGAGGGGTAGAGAGAGAGGGAGACAGAAAATCCCAAGCAGGCTTCATGCTGTCAGTGAAGAGCCCGATGTGGTACTCGAACCCACAAACCGTGGGATCATGACCTGAGCCAAAATCAAGAGATGGATGCTTAACCCACTGAGCCATCCAGCCGCCCCTGGCATGTGACTCTTGTTCTCAGGGTTGTGAGTTTGAGCCCCACATTGGACACAGAGCTTACTTAGAAAAAAATAGATAGCACGCCATATTGTTCCATACCTTTTTTCTACTAAACAATATCTAAGGGGAATTTTGCATGTCAATACCTAGAATCCATTATTTTTTACCGTTGTGTAATCAGAATATTCTATTGTGTAGCTATACCATAATTATGCAACCATCCTATTGATGAACATATAGGTTGTTTTCCATCATTTGCTATTTCCAACGATACTGCATTGAATGATGAATTTTGTACACAGAAGTACATTCATTGAAAAAAAAAGTATAGCCGTTGAAATTTGGGTACATATGGTTAAGTTCCCTACAGGAGTTGTATCAATTTGTACTGCCACCAGCAATGTACAAGAATGCTTCTTTTTCCATAGTTTTGTGTATAAGCCTGTTGGCAAACTTGTGTTTTGGCTAATGTAATTGGTACTGTTTTTTTAGCTGGATAGTTTTAATTTATAGTTCTCTTCTGAGTGAGCTCAAACACCTTCCCATGTGTTAGAGGGTATTTGTAGTTATTTTTCTGTTAACTATTCACAATGATCTTTGGCTGATTTTTCTTTAGTGTTATTAGTCTATTTTTTTAAATGTTTATTTTTAAAAAAATTTTTTTAACGTTTATTTATTTTTGAGAGACATAGAGACAGAGCGTGAGCAGGGGAAGGGCAGAGAGAGAGGGAGACACAGAATCCGAAGCAGGCTCCAGGCTCTGGTGAGCCATCAGCACAGAGCCCGATGTGGGGCTCGAACTCACAGACTGTGAGATCATGATCCGAGCTGAAGTCCGCTGCTTAACCGACTGAACCACCCAGGCGCCCCTATTTTTTAAATGTTTATTTATTTATTTTTGAGAGAGAGAGAGAGAGAGAGAGAGAGAGAGAGAGAGAGCGCACAAGCAGGGGAGGGGCAGAGAGAGAGGGAGACACAGAATCCGAAGCAGGCTCCAGGCTCTGACCTGAGCCAAAGTTGGATGCTTAATCATCTGAGCCATCCAGGCGCCCCCGGTCTATTTCGTATGTTTGATTTGCTGAAGCTCTATATTAAGAAGATTAGCTCTTCGTTATAGCAGTAGCCAAATTGTTTTTGTTTGTTTGCTTGTTTGTTTGTTTGTTTACATTTGGCCATTGTGTTTCACTCTGGTTATGGTGTTTTGGTTTTTGACAACACAGGTTTAAAAAAAAATTTTTTTTTTAATTTATTTATTTTGAGAGAGTGAGCATGTGTGCGCAAGCAGGGAAGGGATAGAGAGAGAGGGAAAGAGAATTCCCAAGCAGGCTCTGTGCTGCCAATGCAGAGCCTGACTCAGGGCTTGATGCCACGAACCGTGATATTATGCCTTGAGCCGAAATCAAGAGTCAGTCACTCAACCACCTGAGCCACCCAAAGGCCACCCTAATTTGTTTTTAATTAAGTAATCTCTACACCCAACCTGGGCCTCAAACTCACGACCCCGAGATCAAGAATCACATGCTCTACTGACTGAGCCCATCAGGAGCCCTTTGCTTGCTTATTTTTTAGAAACAACATTCACAGGGGTGCCTGGGTGGCTCAGTTGATTGAGCATCCCACTGTTGATTTTGATTCAGGTCATGATCTCACTCTTTGTGAGTTCGAGCCCTCTGTCAGGCTCTGCGCTGACAGCAAGAATCCTGCTTGGGATTCTCTCTCTTCCTCTCTCACTGCCCCTCCCCAGCTCCCGCATGGTCTTTCTCTCAAAATAAATAAAAAAACTTAAAAAATAAAAACAAAATAAAAACCCAACTATGCATGATAGTTAAAAAAAAAAAAAAAGAAAAAGAAGAAAACAGGGGCACCTCAGCGGCTCAGTTGGTTGAGTGTCTGACTTCGGCTCAGATCATGATCTCACAGTTTGTGAGTTTGAACCCCGCGTCAGGCTCTGTGCTGACAGCTCAGAGCCTGGAGTCTGCTTCAGATTCTGTATCTCTCTCTCTCTGCCCCTCCCCTGCTCACGCTTTGTCTCTCTCTCTTTCTCTCTCTCAAAAATAAATAAACATTAAAAAAAAAGAAAACGGAAGAGATACCAGAGAGCTCCCTCTCTCTCACCATCACGTGAGGACACCGAGAGAAGGCTGCAAGCCAGGACAAGAGCCGTCACCAGAACCTGACCATGCTGGCAGCCTGATCTCCAATTTCCAGCCTCTAAGAACTTTGAGAAATTTTCTGTTGTCAAAGCCAGCTGGTCTAGGGTATTTTGTAATGGTGGACCTAGCTGACTGATACTTCCCTTCAGGTAACAACTGCCTTCACCACCTAAGTTTGAGGAGTATGGTTCATCAGAGCTGCTGAAAGGCCAAGGGTTCTGAGAGCCATGGGAGAGGTTCCCTGACCCAGCACATCCGCTCCTGGGTATATACCCAACCGAGATGCAAATATACATTTTCCCAAAGGCGTAAATGGTCATGGCAGTGTTCTTTGTACTAACGCTAAGCCGGAAACTGCCCGAGTGCCTGCCACTGACAGGGAACAGAGAGATAGATGGCGTATTCAGACAGTGGAATACTGTACAGCAACGACAATAAATGAACCAGCCATTGATACAACAGGGCTGAATCTCGTAATGTTGAGCGGAAAAAAAAAAAATCAAACAAACACGAGTCCATAGTGTATGTTTCCATTTATAGGTAGTTCAAAAACCGGCAAAAGGAATCCACGATATTAGAAGTCAAGATAGTGGTTGTGCTTCGCTAAAAGTTTTTAAATCCATGCTAACAAGTGGTTTACAGGGTATGAAGATGTCGCAGGGATGGTTGAGAGACCCTCGGCAGCCTTCTCAGCACCCCCTGTCTTGAGCTTGCATCGTTAGTCAATGAGTTGACTTCCTGGAAAATGAGACTCTCGTCCCCCATTCCACACAGCCAGGCAGGGGGGTTGGGGTGGCCAAGTGGGAAGCACCACTTAGTTATTTTTTTTAGCTCGGGTGATTTTCCAGAGTCATCTCCCAACCATCAACATTCTGGACCGAGCCCTGGAGTCTGAGGTGCAAGGATGCTAGTGCCAGGCTAGAAACTGCCCCTGGGGAGGGAGGGGCCCCCAACCTGTCAAACTGGGTGGGCAGGGTGCCTCGTGAGGAACAGCTACCTCTAATCCATCTGTGCTTCAAAGGAGCGGGGCCTGGAACGGGGCTGAAGACAAAGCTTCTGGAAGGTCAGCGTGGAGGCTCTTGAGTCCAATTCTCACTGTCCCTCGATCCCAGCCTGGGACTGGGTGAGGTCCGAGGGCTGACCCTAAGCATGCTAGAGCCAACAAAACGTGCACCATGACCTTTTCTGTGGGTTTCTCTCTCCAGTTCAAAGCCCTTTCTCAAACAGGCTCTATCCCCAGGACACGGCCCTGGGGACACAGGCCAGACAGCTGCGTGGCTTCTGTTCTTCAAGGGTAACCCAGTAGGCTCAAATGGGGCGAGGACACCCTTGCTCATGGTTCCTCGGAGTTCTGGGAAGTTTCTCAGTCCTCTTTACCAGAATACTCTTGACTCTTCCAGTCAGGAACAGAGCTCCCCCACACACTACTGGGACTGGAGCTCCGCTGTCTAAAAGCAGAGGACTGCAGAGCAGGCACGGGGCAGAGGCCTGCCTGGAGAGCCCCCTCTAGCCACATTCTCACTGGCTTCTGTAAGTGGGAGGCTGAGGAGCTGGGTGACTCATCCTATTTCTGGGAAGGAGGGAATCAAAGATTCCTCTGGGCTTCTTTATTTATGACTGAGAACTGGATGATGAGGTGACATGAGACATATACAAAGCTTTGACAAAATTTAGCGGCTAGTGAGGAATCCATTCATTGTTCTTTCTTTAAAAAATTTTTTTTAATGTTTATTTCTATTTAGAGGGAGAGAGACAGAGCTTGAGCAGGGGAGGGGTAGAGAGACAGAGACAGAATCTGAAGCAGGTTCCAGGCTCAGAGCTGCGAGCACAGAGCCCGACGTGGGGCTCGAACCCACAAACTGCGAGATCATGACCTGAGCCAACATCGGATGCCCAACTGACTGAGCCACCCAGGTTCCCCATTCATTTTCCTCTTCACACACACACACACACACACACACACACACACACACACACACACACACCTTAATATTCCAAAGCCGCAGACGAACTTACACCATGTGCTTATTCCCCAGCCAAGGAATACAATTCCAGGAAGCAGAAGGGAGGCCCGCCGTAGGATGGGAACGGCTGTTTATCCTCCATGACTATTTCCACATAGACCCGTTTCGGGGATTTGCTGTTCTGTAGGTCGCAGAAAGGAAACAACCCCCCAGTTCTGCCCAAGACAAAGAAAAGCTGGGTCTCTGCTCTGACCTGCCCTATAGGGAGCCTGTGCAGGGCCAGAAAGCCAACGGCCTCATGTTGCTCAAGGAACTAAGGTTTCACTCCGTTCAACACACACACACACACACACACACACACACACACACACACACACCCCATCTTCCTGTTCCTGGGGACCGAGATTCTGAGTAACAACTCTCAGCTTCTGCCCACACAAATAGCTTCATCTGGATTTGCAACAAGATCCTGGACATTGGGCTTTGATGTGAATTCTCACCCTTTTATTTCCGCACATGTCCTCTTGATGTTGTAAAAGTGTGTGTGTGTTGGGGGGGGGTTGGGTAGGTACTAGAATCACTGTGGGACAGGAAGTTATGTAGGCAAAAAAAAAAAAAAAAAAAAAGACGAAGCTTTGCTGTGAGGACAGATGTAGCCACACCTCAGTCTGAAAGGTCCTTCCAGAGAGAAAAGGAAATGGACAGCAGAAGTCATATGTCCCATGCCACCCGAGCCTCAGGGAGGTCTGGGTGAAATGGAAACTTCCTGTTTTTTCTAGTCCATTAAAGTCACAGGGGCAGGGATTTAAACCATGGCGGCTGCACTTGGAAAGAATCAGAACGGCTGTATCAGTCCGGAAAACTGGCGTCGCCTGTCCCGTCAACAAAGCCCTCCTGTTCCTACCCGAGCACAAGACAGAGATAATACTATAATAATGCATAGGAGTTACCCAAAACTTGCACCAGATGGTTTCGATGAACTAATTTTAACCTCCTGGCCTCCTCCTGGGGGTAGAGATGAGAAGCAGACACAATCCTCAGGTTTTCAGCACATCACAGCCATCCTGGGGAGGCTAAAAGACCCGGTCACGGTCAAACGGCAACTCAAAGGCTGAGTCAGGGCCTGGCTTGGTCTCAGCCCTCCCTCTACCCCAGCTACTTCCTCCTAAATGTCTCTCTCTAAGCACTCGGTCTCTTGGGCCCTGAGTTTCAGCACCGGGGCCATCATGATTATTTCCTTGGCAATGCTCGTAAGCACGCCATCCCCACCCTGGGGCTCTCTGTGGAAGGTGGTCGAACCCCAGGCCACCCAACACCTCCGAGGAGTCCCGGGGGATTCTCAGGATGGTAAACAAGGAGGGCTTCCAGAGCTTAGCACAGGGTGCTCAAACTCGGTCAGACCTGTGCAACAATGATAAAAATCCATGGGCCAAGGTCGCGGAGAAACTGGCACCCTCGTTCACCGCTGGTGGCACTGTTAAATGGAGTGGCCGTGGTAGAAAACAGCTTGGCAGAGCCTCGAAAGATTAAGCATAGAGTTACCCTAGAACCAACAATTCCACTCCCAGGTGCCTACCCAAGGGAAGTGAGAACATATGCTCACACAAACACGTGTACACAAGTGTTCACAGGGGCATTATGCGTGACAGCCTCGGAGTGGAACCGACCGCAATGTCCACTAACTGACGAATGGATAAGCAGAATGTGGCCTATCTGGGGGCGCCTGGGTGGCTCGGTCGGTTAAGCGTCTGACTCTCGATTTCAGTTCAGGTCATGATCTCACGGTTCATGGGTTCGAACCCCGTGCTGGGCTCCCCACTGACAGCGTGGAGCCTGCTCGGGATTCTCTCTCTCCCTCTCTCTCTGCCCCTCCCCCACTCACGTTGTCTCTGTCTCTCTCGAAATAAAGAAATAAACTAAAAAAAATGTAGTCTATCTTCACAACGAAATGGTATTCAGAAATTAAAAGGAATGAAGGCTTGGCACCTGCTATGACATGCGGGAACCTTGAAAACATGATGCCGAGTAAAGAAGTCAGACGCAAAGGCCCACATCTTGCATGACCCTATTTATATGCAATGTTCAGAACAAGCAAATGCACAGAGACAGAAAGTAAATCAGAGGTTGCCAGAGGCTGGAGGAAGCGGGGGGATGGGGAGGGACTTCTAATGGGTTTGGAATTTCCTTTGGGGGTGATGAAAATGCTCTAAAATTAGATAGTGGTGATGGTTGCAAAACTCTGTGAGTGTTCTACAAACCACTGAATCGTATGCCATAAAAGGGTGAATTTTATCCTACATAAATTGTACCTCAGTTAAGCTATTGCCAAAACAAACAAACAAACAAACAAACAAAAAACGTGCCCGGGCCCACCCTCAGAGATTCTGGTTTAGCAAGTATGAGATGGGACTTGGGCACCTGCCTTTTTCTTTTCTTTTCTTTTCTTTTTTTAAGGTTTATTTATTTTGAGAGAGAAAGAAAGAGACAGCACAAGTAGGGGAGGAACAGAGAGAGAGAGAGAGAGAGAGAATCCCAAGTGCTGTTAGCACAGAGCCCAAGGCAGGACTCTAACTCATGAATCGTGAGACGATGACTTGAGCAGAAATCAAGAGTTGGACGCTTAACTGACTGAGCCACCCAGGCGCCTCAGCACCTGGCTTTTTCTAAAGTACCCTAAATGTCAGGGAGGGAGTGCTTTGCAAAGAATTGTATGACATCACACAAGTTCCCAAAGAGCTAGCTCACGGTCACACTGGGGCAACACAGGAGTCTCTTAGGGGACAGTTCAGTGTCACACTATGTGATCCTAGAAGGGAGGACATAAGAAGCTGAGGAGAGAGAGGACAGTTTGGGTCAAGGTGACCTGGGAAGGGTGGGCAGGATTTACCAAGGACAGAGGGCCGAATTCCAGGCAGGATTGACAAAGGTCCGGAGGTGGTGGCAATGAGCTTGCCATGGTTTGGGGTCTGTTTGAACTGACCTGGAGGGTGAAATTGGGGGTGTCGGGGAATTGGAGCCTCGGAGAAGTGGGCTGGGGTCCTCCATGAGTGCCAGCCGGGAAGCACTGAGGTGGGAGATGCAGAGCCAACGATTACAACGATGCAAAGAAAGCAGAGTTTTAGGAGGAATAATCTGGCATTTACGTAAATATGTGGGCAAGGACTGGCAGGAAAAGGCCGATTGAAAAGCTGGGACTGGAGCGGCCTGGGCGGTTCAGTCAGTTAAGCGTCCGACTCTTGATCTCAGCTCAGGTCATGATCTCACAGTCTGTGGGTTTGAGCCCCGTGTCAGGTTCTGCCCTGACAGTGAGGAGCCTGCTTGGGATTCTCTCTTTCTCCCTCTCTCTCTGCCCCTCCCTTGCTTGCATACTCTCTCAAAATAAATAAACTTAAAAAAAAAAAAAAGAGAGAGAGAGAGAGAGGGAGAGAGATTCCTGGGGCAGGAATCAAGAAATAAAGTAGGGAGGGTCTGTGCCAGGGGCTTGACAGGATCTTGGAGAGGAATTTAAAGAGGAAATTAGCAGGAGAGTGGACAATGGAGAATGAGGGAAAGAGTAGAATCAGAAAGAAGCCTATATGGTCGTGTGCACAAAAGGAGGAAACATGGTTGCTTCCCGACTCAGAGCACGACCTGGTTTCAATCCTGGCTCTCCCACTATTAGCTCTGTGACATGGGGCAAGTCACACAACCTCTCTGCGCTTTATTCTTTATTCTTCTAAGGGTAAAATTCAAATAACAATAGTAATGACCCCATAGGTTGTCCTGATGAGTAACTGAGAAAATCCATATGAAACAGAGGGGACACTTTGAAGAATTCAAGGGAGTTTGTCCCTCTTGAGTTTCTGTATTGGCCACCTCCTCCTTGGAAAGTCTGAGGAGACATTTGTTTGGCAGTGGGAAAGGTTTTTCCAAATTTCTTGAGTGAGTTAAAAATTAATCCTAAGTAAAAACAGGCAAGTGGGGCTACATGAAACTAAGAAGCTTCTGCACAACAAAGGAAACCCTCAGCAAAATGAAAAGGCGCCCTACTGAATGGGAGAAAATATTTGCAAATCATATATCTCATAAGGGGCTAGCATCCAAAATAAACAAAGAATTCATATACCTCGATAGCAAAAAATCCCCGAATAATCCAATTAAAAATGGGAAGAGGATCTGAATAGACATTTTTCTGGGGCGACTGGGTGGCTCAGTCAGTTAAGTGTCTGACTTTGGCTCAGGTCATGATGTCATAGTTTGTGGGTTCAGGCCCTGCATCGGGCTCCACAATGTGGAGCCGGATTGGAATTCTCTCTTTCCTTCTCTCTCTGCCCTCCCCCCACTCGCGCTTTCTCTCTCTCTCTCTCTCTCAAAAATAAATAAATAAACTAAAAAAAAAAAAGACATTTTCCCAAAGAAGGCATATAGATGGCCAACAGGTACATGAGAAGGTGCTCAATGTCACTCATCGTCAGGGAAATGCAAATCAAAACCACAAGGGGGTATCACCTCAGTCCTGTTAGAAAGGCTACTATCAAAAAGACAAGAAATAACAAGCGTTGGTGAGGATATGGAGAAAAAGGAACCCTCGTGCACTGTTGGGAATATAAATCAGTGCAGCCACTGAGGAAAACAGTGTGGTGGTTCCTCAGAAAATTAAAAACGGAACTACCCTATGATCCAGCAATCCCATGTCTGGGTATTTATCTGGAAAACAAAAAACAAAAAAACAAAAAAAACCACAACACACCAATTTGAAAAGATACACGCACCTCCGTGTTGATTGCAGCATTATTTATTAATTATTTATAATAGCCGAATGTGGAAGCAGCCCAAGTATCCAACGGATAAAGGGAGAGAGAAAATGTGGCATACGTGTATATATAAGGGAATATCATTGTGCCATAAAAAAGAATGAAATCTTGTCATTTGGGACAACAATGCAGGTGGATTGAGGGCATTAGGCTAGCTGAGGGAAGTCAGAGAAAGACAAATACCATACGATCTCACTTATATGTGGAATCTAAAAACAAAACAAAACACAAAATAACCAAGCTCATAGATACGGAAAACAGATTAATGTTTGCCAGAGGTGGGGGATGGGGGCTGGGTGAAATGGTACAAACTTTCAGTTATAAAATAAATAAATCATGGGGATGTGATGTACAGCATGGTGACTATAATTAGTAATACGGTATTGCATATTTTTTAAGATTTTATTTTATTTTTTTAAAGTTTATTTTGAGAGAGAGAGAGGGAGAGAAAGTGAGCATGAGCAGGGGAGAGGCAGAGAGAGAGGGAGAGAGAGAGAATTCCAAGCAGGCTCCTTGCTGTCAGCACAGAGTCTGATGGAGGGCTCCATCTCACAAACTGTGAGATCATGACCTGAGCCGAGATCAAGAGGCAGACACTTAACTGACTGAGCCACCACCCGCGCACCCCAGATTTTATTTTATTTTTTTAGTAATCTCTACACCCAACATGGGGTTTGAACTCATGATGTTGAGATCAAGAGTCACATGCTCCTCTGCCTGAGCCAGCCAGGCACCCTTGTATTGCATATTTGAAAGTTGCCAAGAGAGTAGATCTTAAAAGTTCTTATCACGGGGCGCCTGGGTGGCTCAGTTGGCTAAGCACCGGCCTTCAGCTCAGGTCATGATCTCAGGATTTGGGCCCGTGTCAGGCTCTGTGCTGACAGCTCAGAGCCTGGAGCCTGCTTCGGGTTCTGTGTCTCCTTCTTTCTCTGTCCCTCCCCCACTCCCACTCTGTCTCTGTCTCTCTCTCTCTCAAAATGGATAAACATTAAAAAAATTAAAAAAAATTTTTAACGTTTATTTTTGAGAGTCATAGAGACAGAGTATGAGCAGGGGGAGGGCAGAGAGAGAGGGAGACACAGAATCTGAAGCAGGCTCCAGGCTCTGAGCTGTCAGCACAGAGCTCGACGGGGGCCTTGAACTCATAGACTGTGAGATCATGACCTGAGCCGAAGTCGGCCGCTTAACCAACTGAGCCACCCAGGCGCCCCCTTTTTAAAATTTTTTTTTTTTAAAAAGTTCTTACCACAAGGAAAAAATTTGTAGCTATGTATATGATGGATGTTACCTAGACTTATTATGGTGATCATTTCGTAATATATACACCTATCAAATCATTATGTAGCACACCTGAAACTAATGTAATGTCGTATATCAGTTATACCTCAATAAAAAAAAATTGATTCTGGAGAATTCAGATCCCACTAGTTCTTCCATGATGGAGAGACGTTACCCCTTCCATCAATATTGGTTAGGTCGTTGCTTTTGAGCAGGAAGATATGACCTAGAGGAAGTGAAAGCCCAACATTTGTCCCATCTGGTCCCCAGGAACTGTGGGAAGAAACATGGAGGCAGGGCCAAGAGAGGCGTGGCAGTGGGTCCCAAGGTTACTTTTCTGGGCTTATGGCCAGAGAAAGGGTGAAAAGTTGGAGAAGTTGAACGGGAAGCCAGAAGCAGGAGGCCTTTGGTCAAATTCACCTTTGGGACCCTGAGAGGAGACTGTGTCCTGCATTGTCCCCTGCCGCCAAACACACACAGAGGGGCCACATGGTAATGTCCAGGCACTGCAGCATGGTGAGATAGAGCCGGGGGTGTGTGTGGCTGTCCAGGGTTTCCCTCCTGTGCTGCATGGCTTATAAAGAAATTTCTGTTCTGGCTGGATTTAGACCAAGAACAGGGAGTCAGGCTAAAGGTAGAAATGTAGGAATCAACATATATTGAACCTCTAGAAAGTTCCACCCTGGGAAATATAGAAAGAGTGGTACAAAGGTGAATGACATTTTGAGCTCTCAAAAAATGATCCCTGAGGGGCACCTGGGTAGCTCAGTCGGTTGGACGTCCGACTCTTGATTTTGGCTCAGGTCATGATCTCACGGTTCCTGAGCTCAAGCCCCGCATCAGTCTCTGTGCTGACAGCACGGAGCCCACTTGAGATTCTCTGTCTCCCTCTCTCTTGCTCTTGCCCCTCCCCTGCCCTTGCTCTCTCAAAAATAAATAAATAAATATTGAAAAAATGATCGTTGAACCCAAGCTTGGTGAACTCACTGACGAAAAGGTGAAGAGACCCATCCATTAGAGAAGACTAGGTCAGAAGCCTCAGAGTACCCCCAGCCAAGGGGAGCACAAAACTCAGTCACTGAAGAGACTGGAAGTGTAGCAGGAAAACAGGAGAAGTGCTGTGTCAAAGAATCTGAGGGAGGCCACAGCTTCAATGACTGATGTTCAGGACTGTACGTGGGTGGTGCACGCCCACTGTGTTGGGCGGCCAAGTTAGGCTAATTCATGTGGTAAGAGCCGTGTTCGTTGCATGCCTCTGGGCATTGTGCTTGCCTTACATTTCACGATGGGCAAACTGAATTCTCTAGGCCTTGAATGTGCTCTTTTCTCGTTTTAATTTTTTAAAAACTGTTTTTATTTTTGAGAGAGAGAGAGACAGCCTAGCTGGGGAAGGGCAGAGAGAGAGGGAGACACAGAATCCGAAGCAGGCTCCAGGCTCTGAGCTGTCAGCACAGAGCCCAACACGGGGCTCCAACTCAGAAGCCGTGAGATCATGATCCGAGCCAAAGTTGAACGCCCAGTTGACTGAGCCACCCAGGCGCCCCGAATGTGTTTTTTTTCTGAGGGGACTGTACTCCTCTTGGATCCCAGGCTGACAGGAAAGAAGGGGAGTCCCCTCTTGGAAGGCCACCCGGGCCCTTACTGGTAGAGTCCCTGCTGAAGCCACACCTATTGTAGGGGGAGAGGTGACTCAGGGCCTTCAACAGCCCTGGGGAGCACTCCCCGTCATCAAGGAGCCTGGGTCCTGGCTGCCGGCCAGAGGACAAGGGAGCAACTCATTTTCCTTCCACTTCCGTGGTTGCGACCTGGGCAGGGTGGCCAATTCCAAGTGCCAGAGTGGCGGAGGCCGTGGGAGCGCCCAAGGGCGGGTGGGCAGGTCACTTGTGCGGGCAGGCCTGCCCGGTCCAGATCCCTGAACTGGGCCAGGAGGGCGTGTCAGGCAATTAACTGAGGACGACGGTGGCTGGGCACACAACCCCTGATTTCCACACAACTTGCTGCTTCTTGTTCGTCCTGTCTGGGGTCATTTTAGTTTTGCCTTGGTTGTTACTTTCCATAGCACTTGGACTGAAAAAGGAAATGAAAAAGAAATAGTCTCTCTATTTGGACTCAGAGAGAAGTTTGGGGATGGATTGTCGAGGCCCTGGTTGAGAAGGGAATAATGGGGACGTCATTTCCTGAGACCACGAGAAATGACAGAAATGACAAATAATGGCGTATTTATCCCTGTGACACAAGGTAGATATGGACAGTCTCATTTACCAAGCTGTTTTGAGACTTCTAATATTTTTTAAAATTAACTTATTTATTTTGAGAGAGAAAGAGAAACAGTGTGAGTAGGGGGGAGGGGCAGAGAGATGGACAGAGAGAGAGAATCCCAAACAGGCTCCAAGCTGCCAGCACAGAGCCTGACATAGGGCTTGAACTCATGACACTGAGATTGTGACCTGAAGCAAAACCAAGAGTTGGATGCTTAACCGACTGAGCCGCCCAGGCGCCCCAAAGCCGCTATAATTAGATCCTAGCATGACGAAGATCAGTCTCCCCCAGTGCTCGTTGACAACAACTCAAGCTTGTTCACTCCTTTCTTCCCCCCTTTCTTCCTTCAATAGCTTTTGAGCTGCTTGTAGCTGGGGATGCAGAGATGAAAACCACGGTCTGTAGGGCCCAGGAGGGAGAAAATAACCATTTACCACTGCGTGTGCTAGCGTTAGGCTCGGTGCCACAGAATGCTGTCGGCGGCCTGTCCTGTCTCCCCTGACCCACATCCTGCGGCTGTGAGGGGCAGGTGACCGCTCTACCTGGAGGCCTGCCTCTCAGCTTCCCAGCCAAAGCACCTGGAGGCACGACCGGAAGTGTGAGTGGGGGTTAGCAAAAGGGCATGGAAGTTGGTAGAGAAACGTCCCAGCCTCCTGGTCCTCCAGTGTGACAGTTTCGAGGCATGTTCCCGGACTCTCAGAGGATCCCTAGAAGGCCTGAGTCCCGGTTTCCCAGGTTGCTAATCAACCATAAACATATCCTTTATTGGCGTCCCTCTGTGTCTCACTTTCCCTGTCAAAGAGAATAAAAGCACAGTTCTTTTTTTTTTAATTTTTAAAGTTTATTCATGTATTTTGAGAGAGAGAGAGAGAGAGCGCGCGCGTGCGTGAGAGAGCAGGGGAGGGACAGAGAGAGGAGAGAGAGAATCCCAAGCAGGCTCCAGGCTCTGAGCTGTCAGCACAGGGCCTTCTGGATGTGGGCCTCCAACTTACCAACGTGAGATCCTGACCTGAGCCGAAACTAAGAGTCGGTCGCTTAACCAACTGAGCCACCCAGGTGCCCCCAAAGTACAATTCTTTAAAGGAAGGAAATCACTTGTGATTCCTGGGGTCGCCTAAGCTATTTGCCTCCAAAGCCTTATCTTGCGGTTTGCTTTGGGGGGGGAGGGCAAACAAAGACAAGCGGGATGTGAACTCGGGCGCTATGGGGGCCCAGAGGAGGGACCCCTAAGCCAGAAATTGTATGAGGTTCACCAAACAAAAAGCCTTGAACCGAGTCAGACGAGAAGCCTGAGCTGATGAGAGGCCGACAGGTGGAAAAGTTGTAGGTATGAGAAACCGCGGGGAGTTGCAGATAGAACCACCGGCCTGCAGGGGGCGCGAGTGCGGGCTGTCGGGGTGGGCGGGCACGGCTCTTCCGCATAGCGGGGCCTGCAGTGGGCTTTCAACCTCTCGTATCTCTCAACATCGGGTGGTCTGTTCTCCCTCAAATCTTTTCTCACTTTCAAAATCGGTTGGTCGTGAGCAAACACTCTACCCAGCCTTCTAACCCCACTGGCGCCGCCGGAAAAAAAGACAGCAGCTAATACTGAAACTCCACCTTTTTAGCAAGGTTGACAAATCTTCCAAGGGGGCGCCTGGCTGCCGCAGTGAGTAGAGCTTGCGACTTTTGATCTCGGGGTTGTGAGTTCGAGCCCTTCCTTGGTCGTAGAGATTACCTAAAAATAAAACCTTAAAAAAAAAAAAAAAAGAAATCTTCGATTAACATAGGAACAAAACCACAGCGGCATCCTACTTTATAAGGGAAGGAAGGTGGATAAAGCAGCAATAAGCGCTGGCTTATTCCGGCGGTAAGTATTTATGGGGCACCTGCTGGCAGCCAGATGGGCGCACACTCAGCACACGGAAATGGCAGGGTGTCCTTGTCACAGAGGATGTCTCTGTCGGCACTTGCAAGTGGACCTTTGTCTAAAAATGAGCCGTAGCGTTGATACCAAGGAGAAATATTTAGTTGAACAGAGGGCGAGTGGCAGTTAAATCTTGCCTTAGTCTTTTCTAGTTTTCTCCCTTCCTTCTTTCTTTCGCCTTACCTCCTTTATTTATTTTTTGTTAAATGTTCATTTATTTATCTGAGAGAGAGAGAGCGTGTGCAAGCAGGGGAGGGGCAGAGAGAGAGAGAGGGAGAGCGAGAATTCCAAGCAGGCTCCTCGCTTTCAGTGCGGACCCTGATGGGGTTTGATCCCACAACCCTGAGACCATGACCTGAGCTGAAATGAAGAGTTGGCCGCTCAACGGACTGAGGCACCGAGACGCCCCTCCTTACTCCCTTTAAAGAAATGTAGTTTTATTCCCTTCAAGTACCCGCAAGGGCAGAGCTAATCTTGTTCTTTCATTTGTATTTCTTTTTCTGAACTGCTGATGCACACACCATCTTTGTTCTGGAAAGAGAGAACAAGGTAATATGGAAACAGTCGTCCTTCTTCTGTCCACTAGTCAATGGATCACCTCCCGTAAAGGTAACCTTGTGTTTCTTGTGTCTCTTCCAGAAATATCCTATGCATTTATGACCATGTAACGGTGATATTTTTCTCTTTTAATTTTTTTTGGCTACAGACAAATAGTAGCATTCTATACACCATCTAAACCTTATGTTTTCACCTAAAAGTAATTCCTGGAGGTGATTTCAGCATCAGGGTGTCTAGCGTGGCCTCATTTGGGGAGCCACACCACCGTGTATTTGGCTAGCCTACCATTGATAGATGTATAGGTTGCAGGCAGTCTTTTGCCGTTAGCAACAATGCTGCAGTGAATATCCTTGTTTATAGGTCATCGGGCACATGTGTGAGTGTATCTGTAGGATGAATTCTTAAAGAAGGAGTCGTTGAGTCAAAGGGATGAGCAACTTTAATTTTCATAGATATTGCCAATTCGCCCTCCATAGATGTTATACGTATTTACATGACAACCAGCAATAAATTTCTCCACACCCTTTTAAACACAGCATATGAGCTTTCTATGGCCACATGACAAATTGCCTCAAACTCAGTGGCTTAAAACAACACCCACTTCTTAGCTCACAGTCCTGTAGGGCAGAAGTCTGGCACGGCCTGGCTGGGTTCTCGGCTCAGGGTATTATAAGGTTAAAACCGAAGTGTCGGCCAGACTGAATCTTGCCTGGAGACTCTAGGGGAAAATCTGCCTCCAAGCTTGTTTTTGTTTTCGGTGAAAGTCAGTGCCTGTGGTTGTAGGACTGAGGTCTGCCTCTCTTGCAGGCTGGTCAGCTTTGGGCTGCACTCATCTACTAGAGGTTGCTGGCATTCTTTGCCACATGGCCCCCTCCATCTTCAAGTGAACAACAGTGCATCAAATCCTTCTTATGCTTTGGAACTCTGACTTCCCTGTCTCTGACCTCTAGGCCTAAATTTATTTATTTATTTATTCATTTTTGTAAGTTTATTTATTTATTTGAGAGAAACAGAGACAGCACGAATGGGGGACTGGCAGAGAGAAGGAGAGAGAGAGAGAAAGAGAGAGAGAGAGAGAATCTCAAGCAAGCTCTGCACTACCAGCATAGAGCCCGACTTGGGGCTTGAACTCATGAAATCATGAGATCATGACCTGAGCTGAAACCAGACGCTTAACTGACTGAACCACCCAGGCGTTCCTCATTTTTTTTTTTAAAGTAAACTCTATGCCAAATATGGGGCTTGAACTCATGACCCTAAGATCAAGAGTTGCAGGCTCTATTCACTGAGCCAGCCAGGTGCCCCTAGACCTAGATTTAGAGGGTTTATGTGATTAGCTCAGGCCCACCCAGATCATCTTAAGGTCATCTGATTTGGAAACTTAATTACATCTGCAAAATCTGATTCACAGCGACACCTAGATTAGTGTGAATTACTGGGAGAGGTTGTGTGTACACCAGGGGGTGGCAGTTTGGGGGACCAATTCTGCCTGCTACACATAGTGTTATGAAACTTTTTGATCTTTGCCAATGTGACAGATGACAATGGAATTTATTGGGTATTTCTCTTAGTATGCCTTCAAATATTTTATTTTTTTAAACATTTGTTTATTTTGAGAGAGAGAGAGAGAGTGAGAAGGGGAGGGGAAGAGAGAGAGAGAGAAAGAGAGAGAGAGAGAATCCCAAGCAGGCTCCTCGCTGTCAGTGCAGAGTCTGATGTGGGGCTCGAACCTACAAAATGTGAGATCATGACTTAAGCTGAAACCAAGAATCAGACGCTTAAGCGATTGAGCCACCCAGGTACCCCTATTTCCTATTTCTTTCTTTCTTTTCTTTTTATTTATTTATTTATTTTTTGGTGAATGCTATCTGCTAATATTCTCTGCCCCTTCTTTCTACTGGGTTCTTGGTCTTTTTCTTTTTTTATTGGATGAGCTCTTTATAGGTTAAGGATATTTCCTACCTTAATGACTTTGTTTGTCCTATTTATTTTGCCTGGAACCCCACCCTCCTTCTCCAGCCTCCAGAAACACCATTCATTCTTTACAGCTCAGAATTCAAACCCACATTTACCCAGAGGGCTGTGCCTGACTATAATGTGTGCTCCTCAACTCCATTCGACTCTTTTCTTATGCCATTCATTGCTTTATTTTTGTTGGTTAATCTTGGTTCCCCAGCTGGGATGTTGAGCTTCTTTACTGCAGGGATCCACAGAGATTCAAGTGTAAGACTGAGCATGTGGTATGCACAGAATTAGCCTCTGTAAACTGAAAAATTGATGCCTTAAACTGGAAGTTAAAAATTTCAACCTTTGTCTCCACATTTCCTCTGTTCATTATAAATATATGTCACCATACACCTCAGATAGCTCTGTCTTTGTGACTTCCATCCATTTTTATAGTTGTTTTTTAAGGTTTTTTGTTTTTTTTTTTAGTAATTTCTATGCCCAGCATGGGGCTCAAACTCACAACCCTAAGATCACGAGTCGCATGCTCTTCCGACCAAACCAGCCAGGTGCCCCCATTTTTAAAATTATTAAGTGATATTAGAGCACGTTTCTCTTTGACATGGCTTAGTTTGTGAAATTTGTCTCCAAATCCATAATATTTAAAAAAAAATTTTTTTTAACGTTTATTTACTTTTGAGACATAGAAACAGAGCATGAGCAGGAGAAGGGCAGAGAGAGAGGGAGACACAGAATCCAAAGCAGGCTCCAGGCTCTGAGCTGTCAGCACAGAGCCCGACGCGGGGCTCGAACCCACAGACTGTAAGATCATGACCTGAGCCAAAGTCGGCCGCCCAACCGACTGAGCCACCCAGGCGTCCCCATAATATTTTTTAATTTGATTTGATTTAACATTAATAGAAGATTTTATCAGAGAATATGTGTTCATTTTTTAAAGGAGTTAAGTGGAACTGAGAGTTTCATGATGAGTCAGGCCAACCACCCTGTCCCAGCCTTCCCTGCCTCCTTGACTTCTCTTCCAAAGGAGGTATTTTCAGCCCTTTCTCTTTCTCCTCATATATATATCCTTGTTTCTAATTAATACATGATTTAAAAAAGATTTTACTTATTTTCTAAAGTTTATTTATTTTGAGAGAGAGAGAGAAAGAGCGGGTGAGAGCATGGGGGAGGGGCAGAGAGAGAGAGGGAAAGAGAGAATCCCAGGCAGGCTCCACGCTGACAACAAATAGCCCAACACAGGGCTCAGTGTCATGAACTGTGACATTATGACCTGAGTCGAGATCAAGAGTCGGACGCTTAACCAACTGAGCCAGCCAGGTGCCCCAGTAATTAACACACTTAAAACCACTCTGTTTACTTTTTAAAATTTAGACATCATTTGTGACTTCCTGTCATGGTGATGAAGACTGGGCCTTTTCACATACCCTGATCCCATTTTCCCCTCCTTTTACTCCCCCAACAGGGCTATTTTTACAATTTTTGGTTCTAACAGGTCACCGTTTATATTATTATGACCATGCAAATGCTACTGCTGACCTAGATCGTGCTCCACAGTCACACTTCCTTTCATAACTGGCATTTTTATAAATGTGGGTTTATCAGTAAGGACGACGTAAGCAATAGAAAATCCATTTCACCAACAGTGGCTTAAATAAACCATAAGGCCCTTCCTTCCTCCCTCCCTTCCTTCCTTCCTTCTTTCCTCCCTCCACACCCAACGTGGGGCTTGAACTCACCGCCCTGAGATCAAGAATTGCATGCTCTTCTGACTGAGCCAGCCAAGGCACCCCTCTTTCTTGCTTTTGTAATGAGTATGAAGTAGGTGGGCCAAGGGTTCAGAATCTTGGCAATGTCATCAGAGCCCATTTCCTTCCCTCCTTCCACTTTGCCAGTCTATGTCCTGGTCTTCATACTCAGTTTTGCTCTGAACAGTCACAAGGTGGTTGACATGGCTCGAACAGTCAGATTTTCTTACTACATCATTCAGGAAGAAAAAGAAACTTCTCTTCTCAGGCCTCTTTTTTTATTTTGATTGGGGTGATGAGGGGAGTGGTGGTAATTCTTTTCTCAAAGTTCCAAGTGGACTTACCTTTGTGTCTCATGGGCGAGAATTAGGTCACGTGAACTCCCGGATGCTAGGGAAGCTGGGAAAGCAAGTATCTGGCATTTTTCAGCCTCTGTAATGGAAGAGGAGTTTGGGAATGGGTAGCCAACCAACAGCCCATGCCTGTTAGGGTGTTTTTTCTGCAAGTGACACAAGACTTGATTTAAAATGGCTTAAACAATACTGGGGTTTGTCATCTCATATAAGAAGTCCAGATCTAGGGAATTCCAGGGTTGGTTAATTCAGTGACTCAACGATATCTGCAAAGGTCCAAGCCTTTTCAATCTTTTTGCTATGTTATCCTTAATTGTTGGCTTTGGTCCTCTGGCTTCTTTCCTTATGGTCACAAGAAGGCTGCAGCAGCAAAGATCACAGAGCATCAGTTGGATTAAAGAGAAAATATTCTGGGGGCACCTGGCTGGCTCATTTGGTAGAGCATACGGCTCTTCATCTTGGGGTTTTAAATTTCAGCCCCATGTTGGGTATAGCGATTACCAAGAAAAAATAAAATAAAATGACTTATTTATTTTTATTTACTTTTTTATTTTTATTTTTTATTTTTAATTTTTTTAAAGGGAATGGGGAACTCCTTTTATTTATTTTTAAAATTTATTTTGAGAGAGCATGAGATAGCGTGAACAGGGGAGGGGCAGAGGGAGAAGGAGAGAGAGAATCCCAAGCAGGCTGCACACTGCCAGCGCATAACCCAAGGTGGGGCTCGAACCCATGAACTGCGAGATCATGACCTGAATGGAAACCAAGAGTCAGACACTCAACCAACTGAGCCACCCAGGCACTCCTTTACTTTTTTATTTTTTTTGAAAGAGAGACAGTGTGCAAGTGGAAGAGAGGGGCAGAAGGAGAGAGAAAGAATCTCAAGCTCGAGCCTATGACCGTGGGTTCCATGGAGCTCAATCCCACGACCTTGGGATCATGACCTGAGCCAAAATCAGGTCAGATGCTCAACCAACTGAGCCACTCAGGCGCCCCATAAAATAAAATGATTTAAAAGAGAGAGAGAGAGAGAGAGAGAGAGAAAGAGAGAATGTCCTGTCTTCCAATCCTTTTCTTTCTTTTTTATTCAAATACAGTTAACGTACAGTGTTATATTAGATTTAAAGTGTGCAATATAGAGATTCAACAATTCCAGGCATTACTCAGTGCTCATCATACTAAGTGTACTCTTAATCTCCTTCACCTATTTCACCCATCCCCCTACCCACCTCCCCTCTGATAACCACAATTTGTTCTCTATAGTTAAGAGTCTGTTTTTTGGTTTGTCTCTTTTTTTCTTTGTTCATTAGTTTTGTTTCTTAAATTCTGCGTGTGAATGAAATAGTTTAGTATTTGTCATTCTCTGACTGACTTATTTCACTTAGCATTATACCCTCTAGATCCATCCATGTTGTTGCAAATGGCAAGATTTCATTCTTTTTTATGGCTGAGTGGCATTCCATTATTGATAGATAGATAGATAGGTACCATATCTTCCTTATCCACTCATCTAGTGATGGATGCATGGGTTGCTTTTATATATTAGCTATTGTAAATAATGCTGTAATAAACATAGGTGTACATATATCCTTTCGAATTAGTGTTTTTGTTTTCTTTGGGTAAATACCTAGTAGTGGAATTAATGGATTGTACGGTCATTCTATTTTTAATTAAAAAGTTTATTTTTGAGAGACAGCAGAGAGAGTGAGCAGGATAGGGGTAGAGAGAGAGGGGGAGAAAGAATTCCAAGCAGGCTCTGTGCTGCCAGAGCAGAGCCCAATGTGGGGCTCGATCTCACAAACCATGAGATCATGACCTGAACCGAAATCAAGAGTCAGATGCTTAACTGACTGAACCACTCAAGTGCCCTCTATTTTTAATTTTTTGAGGAAACTCAATACTGTTTTCCATGGTGGCTATACCAGCTGGCATTCCCACCAATAGTACATAAGGGTTCTTTTTTTCTCCACATCTTGCCAACACCTGTCGTTTCTTATGTTTTTGATTTTAGCCATTCTGACAGGTGTGAGGTGGTATCTCATTGTGGTACTGATTTGCATTTTCCTGATGATGAGTGATGTTGAGCATCTTTTCATGTGTCTTTTGGCAATCTGTATAGCCTTCTTTGGAAAAATATCTATTCGTGTCCTCTGCCCATTTTAAAATTGGATTCTTTGACATTTTGGTGTTGAGTTGTGTAAGTTCTTTATATATTTAGGATATTAACCCCTTATCAGATATATCATTTACAAATATTTTCTCCCATTGAGTGGCTTGTCTTTTTGTTTTGTTGATAGTTTCCTTGATTGTGCAAAAGCTTTTTATTTTGATGTAGTACTAATAGCTTAGTGTTGCTTTCATTTCTCTTGCCAGAGGAGACATCTATAAAAATGTTTCCATGCCTAATGTCAAAGATATTACTGCCTATGTTTTCTTCTAAGAGTTTTATGGTTTCAGGTCTCACATTTAGGTCTTTAATCCACTTTGAGTTTATTTTGTGCATGGTGTAAGAAAGTGGTCCAGTTTCATTCTTTTGCATGTAGCTGTCTAGTTTTCCCAACGCCATTTTGTTGAAGAGACTGTCTTTTTCCCATTGTATATTCTTGCCTCCTTTATCGTAGTTTAATTGACCATATAATCATGGGTTAATTTCTAGGCTCTCTATTCTGTTTCATTGATCTATGTGTGTATTTTTGTGCCATTACCATACTGTGTTTTGATTACTACAGCTTTGTAGTGTATCTTGAAACTTGGAATTGTGATACCTCTAAATTTGTTCTTTTCAAGAGTTGTTTGGCTATTCTGGAGTCTTTAGTAGTTCCATACAAATTTTTTAGGATTCTTTTTTCTAGTCCTATGAAAAATGCTGTTGGTATTTTGATCGGGATTGCATTCAAGCTTTCAAATGAAAGCAACACTAAGCTAAGTAGATTGCTTTGGGTAGGGTGGACATTTTGACAATATTGGTTCTCCCAGTCCATGAGCATGGAATATCCTTCCATTTGTTTGTGTCCTCTTCAGTTTCTTTCATCAGTGTTTCATAGTTTTCAGAGTACAGTTCTTTCACCTCCTTGGTTAAGTTTATTCCCAGGTATTTTATTTATTTTGGTGTAATTGTAAATGGAATTTTCTTTATTTGTCCTTTTTTTTTTAAAGTTTATTTATTTTGAGAGAGAGAGCATGAGCAGGGCATAGGCAGAGAGGGAGAGAGAGAATCCCAAGCATGCTCTGCACTGTCAGCGTAGAGTCCAATGTGGGGCTTGATCTCACGAACAATGAGAACATAACCTGAGCTGAAATCAGGAGTTGGACGCTTAACCAACTGAGCCACCAACGTTGCCCTCTTCATTTCTCTTTCTGCTACTTCATTCATTGTATAGAAATGCAACAAATTTCCGTATATTGATTTTGTATCCATTCCTGTGCTTTTCTTAAGAGTAAGAAATCTCTTAGAAACTTCACAGCAGGGGCACCTGGGTGGCTCAGTCAGTTAAGTGTCCTACTTTGGCTCAGGTCATGATCTCCTGGTTTGTGGGTTTGAGCCCCACGTGGGGCTCTGTGCTAATAGCACGGGGCCTGCTTCAGATCCTCTGTCTTCCTCTCCCCTGCTGGCTGTCTCTCTCTCTCTTTCAAAAATAAATAAACATTAAAAAAAATTCACAGCAGACTTCTTCTCAGGTCTCAATAACCAGTATTGTGTCATTTGTTTATTAGTAAACCAGTCACCATCAAAGCTAATGAATAATTCACCACGATTGAATTTGACCAATCAGGATTCTCCCTCTGGGGGAGAAGGAGTCCCAACACTCTTGTGGTAGATGAAACTTACATATACTTAAATGAAATCAGAGTTCCATTAGCAAAGAAGAAGGAGGGATGGCTGCTGGGGAGACAGCAAATAATGTCTGTCACACCTTCATTTTTTCCCGGGAGATTGCCTTGATTTTTTTTTTATGCACCAGTTTTTAAAATTTATGACTATTTGAGGCTCTACCAAATTCTAGGCACTATGCTAGGTGTTGGGTATTCTTCTTAAACAACAAAAACTTAGTCTTTTGCTTTATGGACTTTACAGCAAGATCATACAGGTTGGGAACATTGATTGATGGGTAGTTCCCTAAACTGCCATTGGCAACGGTCTCCTGCAATTTTCATTTCGGTCTACATGTACTTGTTTGAAGAACTCAGCTTACTCAACAATTATTTATTCTTCTTTAAAATTTGAAACATTGGGGCGCCTGGGTGGCTCAGTTGGTTAAGAGTCTGACTCTTGATCTCAGCTCAGGTCTTGATCTCAGGTTGTAAGTTCAAGCCCCCTGCTGGGCTCCATGCTGGACATGGAGACTACTTAAAAAAAATTGGGGGGGGGGAGGTGCCTGGGTTGCTTCCTCGGTTAAACATCCAACTCTTGGTTGCAGTTCAGGTCCTGATCTCACGGTTGGTGAATCTGAGCCCCACATCCAGTTCCCCGCTGACAATAGTGTAGAGCCTGCTTGGGATTCTCTCTCTCTCCTCCTCCTCTCTCTGCCCTTACCCCCCGCCTCTTAAAAAATAAATAAACAAAAATAAAACTTAAAAAATTTGAAACATTTTTTTTGGCCTGCCTCCGAGTAATTCATTTGAATTTTTAAGAGAGGCTTTACATCTAAAATTGTCAGTTGATTTTCAGATTCCTCAATATGGATAATCAATGAAACAATCTTACTTCCCTAGAAATTAAAGGATTAATATTCTCATTTTCTCATGATGAGCACCTTTAGGGAGAAGAGCAGAGGGAGAGAGAATCTTAAGCAGGCTCCATGCTCAGCATGGAGCCCAATGTGAGGCTCGATCCCATGACCCTGGGATCATGACCTGAGCTGAAATCAGGAAACAGACGCTCAACTGACTAAGCCAGCCAGGTACCCCAAAGATGTTCCTTTTGACTACTGTTTTCATTGAGAAATAATGGAAATATGAGGACACACTATGATAGAGAAGGAGAAGGGATTTTTCAAAGATTCCATGCTTTTTTCAGATTATCCCATTCAGAACTTTTATTTTTCCCTATTGAAATTAGAATAATGAAGACATCTGGCTGGCTCAGTCGTTAGAAGATCTAACTCTTGATCTTGGGGTCATGAGTTCAAGCCCCATATTGGTGTAGAGATTACTTTAAAAAATAAAATAAAAAGAGGGGCACCTGGGTGGCTCAGTTGGTTAAGCGTCCAGCTTCAGCTCAGGTCATGATCTCACGGTCCGTGGGTTTGAGCCCCACATCGGGCTCTGTGCTGTTGGCTCAGGGCCTGGAGCCTGCTACGTGTTCTGTGTCTCCCCCGCTCTCTGCCCCTTCCCCACTCGCTCTCTGTCTCTCTCTCTCTCTCTCAAAAATAAAACATTAAAAAAATAAAATAAAAAGAAAACCCCCAAGAAATTAGAATAATCAATAGATGCTCTTGAGATTTGCATATACTATCATCAGTAATCAGTAATCGTCTCCAGCAAAAGCTACAAAATTTCAGAAGTTTTCCTTCCTTCTAAACTCTGCTCCAACTTTGTAAGTTTTGCTTCTCCAAAGTCAGTATTTATATCTTGAGTGAACATGCCAGTAGTCTTAGTGGCATGTTTTTTATGGCTCAAAGTAGCGAAAACATTTACTTAATCGGACAACTCCCATAGTAGAATGTAAAGTTCAAGAGCTTTCACGTTAACTGTGGTGTTTTCATGAGATATTTTAGTAATGATACGGACAACTTTTTTGTTTGAATTTCGATAAATCTATCTATGAGATAAAGTTTCACTCAGTGCCATTGGTTAATTCTTATGAGGCTTTGGAAGAAAACTTTTCCACGTGTGTTCCGCTTTTTGTTTGTGCTGATGAAAAATGTAGGTCTTAACTTTGTGAAAATTGATGTTTAATACGATCTGAAGTCATGGCCGCGTCAGGGAAGGGGGTGATCCATTTAAAAGAAAACTGGTTTTTGTCGCTATAAAAGGACGCTTGCATTTTACCAGAACATTGTTATGAAAATTTTTCAAAGATTCCATGCTTTTTTCAGATTATCCCATTCAGAACTTTTATTTTATTTTTCCCTATTGAAATTAGAATAATGAAGACATCTGGCTGGCCTAGTCATTAGAAGATCTAACTCTTGATCTTGGGGTCATGAGTTCAAGCCCCATATTGGTGTAGAGATTACTTTAAAAAATAAAATAAAAAGAGGGGCACCTGGGTGTCTCAGTTGGTTAAGCGGACTTCCATTTCTCAACAGGGAGAGCTGAAGCAGTAGGGGAAGAGGGAGAGTCTTAGGCTGTTTTCTCTGATTATCTCCCTCGGAGCCAACGTCTGTCAGCCCATGCCATATATGCCTCCTTCCCACATTGTAGTGTATCCCATTAAATTTGACATTTATGCCACTTTTCTACTGAGTACAAATGATACAAGGTCAACTTTGTAAAACTAGCGTGTTCTTCTCATGCCTTTTGCACTCATTTTGACACTAAAATTAAAAATCGTAGGGGCCCCTGGGTGGCTCCGTCGGTTAAGCATTGGAATTGGGTTCAGGTCATGATCTCACAGCTCGTGAGTGCGAGTCCCACATCGGGCTCTGTGCTGACAGCTCTGTCTTTCTCTCTCTGCCCCTCCCCTGCTCATGTTCTCTCTCTCTCTCTCAAAGAATAAATAAACATTAAAAAATAAAAAAAAAATTCAAAACTGTATATAAGTGTTCCCGGGAACTCTTCAAACTGCCTGGAACTGTTGACAAAGTTAGCCTAACGGACTCAGGCACACCCCAGCATGGAACATCATGGAACATTCCATGGGTGCCCATGCCTTCTGTTGGTGAGTTGCTCAATACTTCCCAGCCTTGCGCCAGATTTTGTCCCTCTGCACTCCAGCTCCTGATACAGAGTTTTCTCTCTCAGGCCCAGTCCTGCTTTTACCCTGTAGTCTTCTCAAATGATCTTGGCTACCTCGGGCCTGGCGCTCATGGGGCTCACTGTGCTTGGCTCTGCCCCCAGATTTCTCTGCTCCACCTGCATCCTGTAGGTGTCCTTCTCTGGCCTGGCCCCCAGATGGGACCCCCGGCACTGGACTGCCTGACCACTTTTCATCAGGGCAGAGACATTCCCTGTGCTACAGGAACGAGGATGCGGTGGCGTGTCGGGTTTCAGGGCCCGCTCTTAGGGGTGTGCACCATCAGCCCCCTACACGCATGTGCCCCGGCTGAGATCAAACTTGGACATCCACTCCTGATAACTGAGCATCCCTGTAGAACCACCTGCGGGGCTTCCTGATGGACCCACCCGATCCCAGTGTCACGGCCTGACCTGACACACCTCAGTACCTGCATTCACAGACCTCCATTTGCCCTGTTTATCGAAGAGCCTTTCCACCTGCACAGGCCACCCCCTACCTGATTTCCAGCAAGGGCTGCAGTTTAACATAATTATAGCCTTCCCTGGGCACTTCCTGCGCGCCACGCACTGCCCTAAGTGTTTCACACAGATTGTCACCTTAAGCCTAGTTACAACCCTATGAGGTGGGTACTATGTTCAGCCCATTTCACAGATGAGGAAACTGAAGCTTCCAGAGTTTCTGTCACTGGGCCACAGCCATCAGAGCTTTCCAGTTCATGCCCTGCAGCCAGACTGAATGACTCATGGCCCCATGCTAACTTACCACTCAGATAACAAGTAACCTCTAAATGTACCTCTGTCTACCCAGAACATTCCATTCCTTGGTCACTAGAGCTTTCATCCTTATTGTCTCTGAGCCCCACCATAATGCCAGCTGCCCGTTAATATCTAACAAGACTTCCTTGCCCCAGTAGGACAGAGCCCCTGTCAAATTTAATGGGATACACTACAATGTGGGAAGGAGGCATATATGGCATGGGCTGACAGACATTGGCTCCGAGGGAGATAATCAGAGAAAACAGCCTAAGACTCTCCCTCTTCCCCCACTGCTTCAGCTCTCCCTGTTGAGAAATGGAAGTCCGCTTTCTCATCCCATGCAGGCCGAGAGTTTTTCTCAGCTCTGTGGAAGTCCACTGTTGGTGACCTCTGTCCACGCACCCAGGGGCATCTTCTACCACCTTCTGCCTTGGCTGGCTCATTGAGAGTCATTCCTTCCTGTATTCGTTTCCTATGGCTGCTGTAACAAATTTCCACAAACTTGGTGACTTAAAACACCACTAGTTTATCATCTTACAGTTTGGAAAAATTAAAGTCCGGCATCGAGGTGTTGGCTGTGTTCCTTCAGGAGAACTAGAGGGCAGAATGCATTTCCTTGCTTTGTCCAGCTACAGGCCACCTGCGTTCTTCGGCTTACGGCCCCTTCTTCCATCTTCATAGCCTTCAATGTAGCATCTTCCAATCCCTCTCTTTCTTTCGTTGACCTCTGCTTCCATCCCCACATCGCCTTCTCTTACTCTGACCCTCTCGCCTCCCTCTTAGAAGGACCCTTGGGATCATATCGGGCCCAGCCGGATAATCCGGGCTGATCTCCCCATCGTGAGATCCTTGACTTGATCACATCGGCAAAGTCCCTTTTGCCACGTAAGGGCATATGTTCAGGGGTTCCAGGGATTACCATACCTCCCACTACAACAGCCCATCCACTAGAGCTGGGGAGCTGGAGAACACAGGAGAGGAGGTACTGGGTTGTGGCAGAGATGCTGGCTAGCTCTAGTTAATATGTACTGTGGGAAGAGAAGGTAGACCAGAAGCACCCAAGAACACTTGCCATCTTTCTCAGGAAAAGGAAAAGTTCTTTGCTCAGACAAATTTGGAGCAGCCTTGATTCTGCCTTGCCCTGCCCAGCTGCCTAGGTGGGAGAGGGCAGAAGGATGGGGGCTGCCCATAAACCAGGTCGTCTTACCATCCCCCATAAGACGGATGGCCAACAAAGAAAGCTACCACTTCCACATGTACAACCACCCCTGTCCTGTCCATCTCATGCCCCTTGGCTTTGCCCCTGTTTCTATCCCCGCTTCTAACCTGGAGACTTGCCTGCTGACCTTACTTTCTCATCCTTGGCCCCAATGGTTGTTGAACCAGGCCTACCCACCAGCTCTTCTTAACTTCAGTAGAAATCTGTGTACCATCTTTGGTCCCTTGGATATGAACCACCGTACCTCAAGGAGGTAGACATTGCTCAGGAAAAAGAGTCTAGAAATATTCGCCACTATTCTCTTTTTCTCTCCGGCTCCTTGCCCTCAGGCATTCTGACCAGAAAGTGCTGCATACACAATCTTCCCTCAGCAGAATGTGGGTCACTGTGAGCTCCACTTTGTGAATAATTGTGAGGTGGTGTGTGTGTTTTTTTTTCAACCCTGCAATCTCAAAAAAAAATGCTTAATGATTTCATTCATTTAGATATAATTCATCAGGATCCTAGAATTTAAGGGGAAATGATGATTTGTAATGACAAGCAGATAGACTATTTAAAATCAGGGCTCACCCAAAATAGCCAGAACATATGATCAACATCTGGAAAACATCTGCATGGATGGTGTGGTCACAACAAGTACCAGAGGGTTGGAAATTTTAAGAACTATACGGAGGGTTTCTGGGTCCTAAGAACACCCAAACAAAGTCCTCATGGGTTTTATAGCAAAATCATATTCAAGGGGGGATTTTTTTTAAAAAGCACAACCCCTTTTACTATAAAATAAAGCACGGACACAACACAACAAATGTATGGCTAAATGAATTATTGTAAGCCGAACCTCCTTGTAACCACCAATCAGGTCAAGAAGTAGAGCTTTGCCAGGCACCCTAGAAACCCCTTCATGTTTCCCATCCAGACCACAGCCCGCCTCCCCCAGTTGTAACCATGATCCTGACTTCTATGCTAATCACAAAAAACGATAGTTTTACCACCCAACTGTACATTCCTATGTACTGTAGTTCCTATGTACTATAGTTTAGCTTGCCTTTTAAAAACTTTTTGAAATGTTTATTTATTTTAGAGGGAGAGAGTACAAGCAGGGGAGAGGCAGAGAGAAAGGGAGACAGAGGATTCAAAGCAGACTCTGCGCTGACAGCAGAGAGCCCAATGTGGGGTTTGAACTCATGAGCTGTGAGATCACGACCTGAGCTAAAGTTAGACGCTCAACCAACTGAGCTATCCAGATGCCCCACTTCTTAGAAACTTTTATTTAAATGTCTTCTAAGTCATTTTTAACCTACTTACCCCCTCTTCCATTTCTTTCTTTTCCTTATAATTTATCTGTTGAAGAGCCTGAGCCATTTTGTCCTGGAGGGATTCCTGTAGTCCGAACGTCACCCACTTATGCTTGTGGCATCATTCGCCATTTTTTTCTGCCCTCCATCTGAGGAGACTTAGGCTGTGAAAAGGAGGGATGGCAAACGTGACCACTTCAGCAGCTCATCTGTAGTCTTTCCCTAGAAATCTTGTGAATGAGGCTGATGCATATTTGGCGTTCCTCAGCTGTGGGGCACCTGCTTCCTCAGCCCAGTCCATTGGGTTCCCATCAAGCTCAGCTTCCCTCATGGAACTGTCTCCCAGCGCTCCCCACCCCATCCCAGGGCCAAGGGATCTCGTGCATGGGCACGGTTTCCTGGCCTCAGGGAGGTTATGGGAGCAGCTTGCCCTCTCCACTAATGATGCTGTAGAGCCTGCCTGGGTCGGAGCCCGTCTTCCCTGCAAACAGCTTTGCAGCAGGTCAGGCAGCCTCTGTCCGTGGTAAGGCCTCTGGCAGATTGCATCAAAAGTGAGCCCATGCCCCATGAAGCACAGGTGACTATCCAGAGGCATTCTTTGCCACATTCTTTTACTGCACTGTCCTGGATGGGCCCAGAACATAGGCTGGCCTGCTCCAGGCAGCAAAGGGAGCTCCTAATCCAATCTTGCCCTTGGACCTGGGCAAGGGGGCCCTGGTTTGGGCTCCATGCTTTGGAAGGTGCCACCTTACCACAAGAACACACAGAAAACACGCGGTAGAGACTGCATGCGCCCCTCCACCTTGGGATCCAGTGGTCACTGCTGGCACAGTCCTGAGCCCTGAACTGTGCCCTTCTTGGGACAGCTACTCACATGTTCGGGCCCCAGGGAAACGCTTCTGCACAGCATTTGCCCTATGTTCTCCAAACAAAAGGTGATTATGGATGCCATGAAGGTTTGTGGGTTGTGCCTCCTCTGATCTTGGAGATGGCTGCTTGGAGATGGCCCTTTGTTTTTGTTTTGTTTTGTTTTTCTGAATGTTTATTTATTTATTTTGGGGGGGGTGCACGTGTGTGGGGGTGGAGGGGCAGAGAGAGAGGGAGAGAGACAGAAAATTCTTTCTAAGTGTATGGAAATGCAACAGATTTCTATACATTGATTTTACTGAATTAATATATCAGTTCTAGTAGTTTCTTTGGTGGAGTCTTTAGGGTTTTCTATATAGAGTATCATGTCATCTGCAAATAGCAAAGGTTTTACTTCTTCCTTACCAATTTGGATGCTTTTTATTTCTTTTCAGTACTATGTTGAATAAAAGTGGTGAGGGTGGGCATCCCCGTCTTGTTCCTGATCTTAGAGGAAGAGCCCTCAGGTTTTCACCACTGAGTACGATGTTACCTGTGGGTTTTTCATATATGGCCTTTATTATGTGGAGGTATGTTCTTTCAACACATACTTCGTTGAGAGTTTTTATCACGAAGGCATGTTACACTTTGGCAAATGCTTTTTCTGCATCTACTGAAAAGATCATATGGTTCTTATCCTTTCTTTTATTGATGCGATGTATCACATTGATTGATTTGCAAATATTGAACGACTGAAATAGAATATTTTGAGATGGGTTTTTAAAAATTATTTTTTCAAAAAAATTGTTTTCGTGTTTTTATTTTATTTTTGAGAGAGAGAGAGGGAGGGAGAGGGATGAAGGGGCAGAGAGAGAGGGAGACACAGAATCTGAAGCAGGCTCCAGGCTCTGAGCCATCGGCCCAGAGCCTGACGCAGGGCTCGAATTCACCGACCGTGAGATCGTGACCTGAGCCAAAGTTGGATGCTTAACCGACTGAGTCACCCAGGCGCCCCTAAAAATTATTTTTAAGTTTATTTACTTTGAGAGAGAGAGCATGAGTGCAAGTGGGGGAGGAGCAGAGAGAAGGAGAGACAGAATCCCAAGCAAGCTCAGCGCCATCAGCACACAGCCCAGTGTGGGGCTCGAACTCATGAACCATGATATCATGACTCAAGCTTAACTGACTGTGCCACCCAGGTGCTCCTTTAGATGGGTTTTTATAACATATGAATCCCTTATATTTAAAAATACATTTAAGGGGTGCCTGATCGGCTCAGTCAGAATACATGTAAAGGGGCATCTGGGTGGGCAATCGGTTGAGCATCCCAACATTGGCTCAGGTCATGCTCTCATGGTTCGTGAGTTCAAGCACCACATCAGGCTGATAGCGTGGAGCCTGCTTTGGATTCTCCGTCTCCCTCGCTCTCTGCCCCTCCCCCACTAGCTCGTGCACGCTCTCTCTCTCTCTCTCTGTCGCTGTCTCTCGAAAATAAACATTAAAAAAATCTCATGGTGGGGCACCTGGGTGGCTCAGTCAGTTAAGCATCTGACTCTTGATTTTGGCTGAGGTCATGATCTCAAGGTTTGTGAGTCGGAGCCCCTTGTAGGGCTCCATGCTGACAGTGGGGAGCCTGCTTGGGATTCTCTCTCCCTGTCTCTTAGCCTCTCCCCTGCTCTCACCCTCTCTCTCTCAAAATAAGTACGTAAACTTAAAAAAAAAAAAAGCATCTGGGCACCCGGCTGGCTCAGTAGGTAGAGCATGTGACTCTTGATCTCAGGGTCATGAGTTGGAGCCCCACATGGGGCATGGAGGCTGCTTAAAATCAAATAAATAAATAAATAATGGCCTCAATGAGAATGCACAATAATTGAGATCAGCCTCTTTCATGGAGTCACAGGGTGGAAGACCAGCAGCCACCTCCCTCGGTGGGAAGTCCTCGGCAGATTTCCTACTGCTGGATTTCAGCTTCTGGCTCAAAGAAACTGCAGAGAGGGTTCTATAATCCCCTTCAGCAGGGGGCGGGGCTAAGTGTGTGATGAGGCACACCCTGATGAAGCTGGGAACTTGACAGCCCTGAAAAGGGAAGGGAGGGTGGAGATACTTAGCCAGCCGGAAGAACAAAGTTCAGTCTAGGCCCCACCCCGCTTCCTGGCCAGCTGCAGGCCCCTAGCCTCAGCACTTAAAACTTGAATATTTTGTAAATTGGCCCTGACTTGAAGGGAGGTCGCTTCTGTTGGAGGGTGGAAAATGGTATCTCCCAGTGAGGCTGGGGTTAGGGACCAGAGATAGAGCAGCCCCCTCTGTCTCTACCTGGTGGTACAAAGGAAACAGGCTCCTTGCTACTTACCTGAGGCTTTGGTTGCCGCTTGGCCCAACCAGCATTGGCTGCTTCCTGGTTGACATTTAACTTTAGCTGTTTAGCACTGTTGTTTCCTCATGATTGTAAAACTAGAGGAAAACTTGTCAAGCTTACTCTTGCCAAAGTTCTAGATGATTCCTTGCTTTTTTTTTAATGTTTATTTATTTATTTTTGAGAGAGAGAGAGAGAGAGAAGCAGAGAGAGAGGGAGACAGAGAATCCCAAGCAAGCTCTGCACTGTCGTCACAGAGCTCGTTGTGACGCTTGAACTCAGGAACCATGAGATCATGACCTGAGCTGAAACTGAGAGTCCAGTGCTTAACCGACTGAGCCCCCCGGGCGCCCTGACGATTCCTTGCTTCTTGAATTCGTTTTCATATGATCAGGTTCTCATAGCCAGTACCGTCCTTAGATCTTGGCAAGAGGGACCCCTGCCCCAGTCCCCACATTTCAGAGAGCCCCAAAGATCACAAAAATACATCGATTAACAAACATATGGGCACCTCTTGGCTTAGAATCAGCTAGTCGGCATTCGCACTGCCCAGCCCACGATCTTGAATGTACACTCCCGTTACGGACGGTGTCTAGGCCCCAGGAAACACTTCTCCGGCGTTTCCTGTGTCCTTCAAACGGAAGGTGACCATAGCCACATGCTGTAGAGACTCGTAAGTTGTGCTGCAGATGTCAGAGGGGGGCAGTGTTTTGGAGGACGGTTCGAGGGACTGAAGTGCTTGATAAGAGGCAGTATCATCAAACTTGCCAACTCTTTCCTCTTGGAACAATTCATGGTTTTGTAGGTTCTCATTAATTAAAGTGATTTTCACAGCATGGCAGCCGAAGAACATTGGCAATATTGAACCATATTTAAAAACATAAATAATATTTAAAAAACAAATAACATAAAAAACAATTCATATTGCTCTTTTTGTAAAAGAAAGTTTATTTATTTCTGAGAGAGAGAGCACACATGCATGCAAGTGGGCAGACACGAGCAGGGGAGGGCAGAGAGAGGGAGACAGAGGATCTGAAGCAGGCTCCATGTTGACAGCACAGAGCCCGATATGGGGCCCGAACCCACAAACTGTGAGACCATGACCGGAACCGAAGTCGGACGCTTAACTGACTGAGCCATCTTGTATTACTGAGCCCTCGTATTACTCTTAATTTGCTATATATGCAAGTTTGGGCCTAAAGTGTGAAATGTGATACCATTTTTTGTTATATTGTTTTACTGTTACAACCTAGTTAGTAAGAATTAAAATTTCAGAAACTTAAATTTAGTATGTCATCTTAAATAACCTAGGTAAGAATTTGATATATGTTGATTCTACTTCCCATTTAATTAAAAACGTTTTGGGGCACCTGCGTGGCTCAGTCGATTGAGTGTCCAATGCTTGATCTCAACTTGGGTCTTGGTCTCAGGGTCATGAGTTCGAGTCCCACATTGGGCTCTGCAATGGGGCATGAAGACTACTTAAAAAAACAAACAAGTTAGGGGTGCCTGGGTGGCTCAGTTGGTTAAGCGTTGGACTCTTGATTTAGGCTCACATCGTGATCTCATGGTTGTGGGATGGAGCCCCGGGTCAGTCTCCATGCATGGAGCCTGCTTGGGATTCTCTTCCTCTGCCTCCTCCCCAGCTCTCTCTCTCTCTCTCTCTCGGAAAAAAAAAAAAAAAATTAAAAATAATGAATAATAAAAAATAAAAGTTTTTATCGGGGTAAAATACATAGAAGAAAATTTATCACCTTACTAGCCATTTTGAAGTGTATAATTCAGGGGTATTACGTACATTTACATTTTTGTGCAGCCATCACCACCACTCCTTTCCCGAAGTCTTTCTTCATCTTGCAAAGTGGAAAGTCTGAACCCATTAAACACTAACTCCTCCTTCCTCCCTCCTCCAGCCCCTGGCAACCACCGTCATGTAAAGGTAAGACAAAATTTTGAATATTTTAGAAGAGAAGTATTTTTAAAACACACGAAAAGGTTTAAATAATTTGATTTTTACTACCTGCTCTAATTTTAATATTAAAAATTAAAATGACAATCTCCGTACAATTTTAATGCAATTACTTCTTATGAGATAATCGAAAAAATATATATATTTTTTCCTCTATCCCTGGTTTCTGGCACAGAGCTCCTAAAACCCTTGTAAATTCTGAAGTGATAAGAGCACTGGGAGCATATTTTATTTTGTTATGTTATTTTAATTAATTAATTAATTGTATCTTTCATTTTCATATTTGGTCTTTGACCCCAGTTCTTGATGCAGAGTTCCTCGATCCCTTGTAACTTCCCGAGTGACAGCAGTGGCTTTTTTTCTTTAATGTTTATTTAGTTTTGAGAGAGAGACAGAGCATGAGCGAGGGAGGAGCAGAGAGAGAGGGAGAATCCGAAGCAGGCTCCAGTCTCCAAGCTGTCGGCACAGAACCCGACGCGAGGCTCAAACCCGCAAACCATGAGATCATGACCTGAGCCGAAGTTGGCTCAACGGACTTAGCCACCCAGGTGCCCCAGCAGTGTCTTTCGTTTTAATGAAACTTCTGCTGGTGGCTTCTGGATGGGGGCTGGTCACTGGGAAGACCAAACCGTGATTAGAAGTTGGAATTTTTAGCCTCACTCCCTACTCTCCAGAGGGAGGAGAGAGGCTGGAAATGGAGTTAATGATGAATCATGCTTAGATGCGGAAGCCTGCATAAAACCCCCAAAGTACAGTGGCACCTGGGTGGCTTAGCTGGTTAAGCTCCTGACTCTTGATCTCAGCTCAGGTCTTGATCTCAGGGTCGTGAGTTCAAGCCCTGCTTTGGGCTCCACATTGGATGTGGAGCCTCCTTAAAAGAAAACACTACCAAAGTACAGGGTTCAGAGAGCTTCTGGGTTGGTGAGCACGTGGTGGTGGTGCTGGTGGTGGTGATGGGGAGGTAGTGATGCCTGTGGAGAGGTCATGGAAGCCCCGCCCCCTTTCCCATACTTTGTTCTATGCACCTCTTTATTTGGACATTCATATCCCTTATCATACCGTTTTATAATAAACTGGTAAACAGTAAGTAAACCGATTTCCTTAGTTCTGTGAGCCGCTCTAACAAATTAGTCGAACCCAAGAACGGGGTCATAGCATCCTCTGATTTATAGCTGATAGGGCAGAACAGGTGACAAACTGAACTTGTGACAGGCATCTGAAGTGGGGGTGGGGGACAGGCTTGTGGGGTTGAGCCCTTACCCTGTGGGATCCGACACTAGTGTCAGGATGGAGTTAAGTTGCAGCACACCCAGCTCTGATGTCACAGAGGATTGTTGCTGAGGGAAACCCCCACACACGCAGTGTCACAAGTATTGTGAGCGTGGCAGTCGTGTGAGAGTAAAAGAGATACATAGGATGGGGCGCCTGGGTGGCTTAGTCAGTTGAGCGTCCAACTTCGGCACAGGTCATGATCTCACAGTTTGTGGGTTCGAGTTCCACATCAGGGTCTGTGCTGACAGTGCAGAGCCTGCTTGGGATTTCCTCCCTCTCTCTCTCTGTCTCTGTCTCAAAATAAATAAATAAACTTTCAAAAAAAAAAAAAAGATATATAGGAGGGGACTGCTTTTTCTCATGTTAAAATCCTTTAGATAATTACTATCAAGAAAACATAAATCATGTAAACTTTTTGATTATTACAGCATAATTTGTGACTTTGTAAAATAAAGGCAATATAATAACATTATGGAATATATATATTAATATATAAGTTGTATACATCTTTATTTTATTACTCATCCAAACTCAGAATACACAGACATGCACAAACATAACTGATTTTCGCAGTCTTTGATATATATAGTTTTTAAGATTTTATTTTTAGGGGCGCCTGGGTGGCTCAGGCAGGTAAGCTTCAGACTCAGGTCATGATCTTGTGGTTCTTGGGATTATGCCTCGCGCTGGGCCCTGCACTGACAACATGCAACCTGTTTGGGATTCTCTCTCCACCTCCTTTGCCCCTGCCCGACTTGCACTCTCTCTTTCAAAATAAATAAGTAAACTTAAAAAAAAAAAGATTTTATTTTTAAGTGATCTTTACATCTAACATGGGGTTTGAACTCACAACCTTGAAATCAAGACTCTCATGCTCCACCGATTGAACCAGGCAGGCACCCCAGTAGTCTTTGATATTTTACTGACTTTTAGTCATATAAAACATCATAGCTTTACATATATACTTACTAATTTTGTCATTGTGTGGGTGTATTTCCTTTTTTAAAAAGTTTTTTTTTAATGTTTATTTATTTTTGAGAGAGAGAGAGAGCATGAGCAGGGGAGGGGCAGAGATAGAGGGGGACACAAGTGGGCTCTGTGGTGACAGCCCGATGTGGGGCTTGAACTCATGAACCATGAGATTGTGACCTGAGCTGAAGTCAGACACTTAACTGACTGAGCCACCCAGGCGCCCCATATATTTTTTTAATTTTTTAAGTGTTTATTTACTTATTTCGAGAGAGAGAGCAGTGGGGGAGGGACAGGGAGAGAAAGGGAGAGAGAGAATCCCAAACAGGCTCCTCGCTGTCAGCACAGAGCCCAACATGGGGCTCGATCCCACGAACTGTGAGATCATGACCTGAGCCGAAATCAAGAGTCCAACGCTTAACTGCCTGAACCACCCAGGTGCCCCCGTTGTGTGGATGTATTAGTCAAGATAGGAGAATAGAACATATTTTATTCAACAGTTTGCTAGTTTGGTGTATAACTTAGAGTCTTTAGACATATGGTACGGAGACCTCCCTTTGTACTCCTGTCCTGAGGGTTGCCAGATTTAGCAAATAAAAATACAAAAGCCAAGTTAAATTTGAATTGCAAATAAACAATGAATAATTTTTTAGGGTAGTTTGTTCCATGGAGTATATTTGAAATATACTAAAAACAATATTTTGTTTATCTGAAATTTACATTTCTTGGGTGGTTGTCCTCTACTTTATCTGACAGCTGTAACTGAGTGTAGGAGACTTACCTACAACGCAGTCTAATCTGCTATGAATCTTTACTGGAATTCAGCTTTATTTGACCTGGTAGAGTGTTTGTTTTTTAACATTTTATTTATTTATTTTGAGAGAGAGAGAGAGAGCAGGGAAGGGGCTGAGAGAGGGAGAGAGAGAGAATCCGAGGCAGGCTCTGCGCTGTCATCACAGAGCCCAACATGGGGTTTGATTCCACAGATTGTGAGATCATGACCTGGGCTGAAATCAAGAGTTGGACACTCAACCTACTGAGCCACCCAGGCACCCCTAACCTGCTAGGGTTTTTAAAAAAACATTGTGAAGTAAAAAACAAAAAAGTGCCTAAAACTCACACAGGTGATTTAACACATATTTATAAAGCTAACACCTACACCAACAATACCCAGATGAAAAAACAGGACATCGCTCCCACCCCTGAAGGCCCCAGGTGTCCCTTCCAATCATAGTTCTCATCTGTCCTGAAGAAATTATCCCTCTCCTGACTCCTACAGTAATCGTTTCCTTGCTTTTCCTTACATTTTGACTCTTTATGTCTGCATTCTTATTTATTTATTTATTTACTTGCTTGTTTATTTATTTTAGAGAGAGCAAGCAAGAGTGAGGGAGAGGCAGAGGGAGAGAGAGGATCCTAAGCAGGCTCCATGCTCAGCATGGGGCCTGATACAGGGTTTGATCCCATGACCCTTGGATCACGACCCAAGCCAAAATCAAGGGTAGAACGCTCAACTGACTGAGACATCCAGGCGCCCCTGTGTTTGCATTCGAAAGCAATATGATTTAGCAAACAAACGAGAAAACCAGAGACAGACTCATAAATGCAGAGAACAAAGTGGTAGTTGCCAGACAGGAGGGGGGTGGGGGGATGGGTGAAATCAAGATTAAGAGGTACAAACTTCCAGTTATAAATAAGTCACAGGGATGAAAAGTACAGGATAGGAAACATAGTCAATAACATGGTAATAATGTTGTATGGTGACAGATGGTAATTGTACTTACCATGGAGAGCATCATGTAATGTATAGAATTGTTGAATCAGGGGCACCTGGGTGGCTCAGTCAGTTAAGTGTCCAACTTCGGCTCAGGTCATGATCTCGAGGTTCATGAGTTCAAGCCCCACGTTGGGCTCTGTGCTGACAGCTCAGAGCCTGGAGCCTACTATAGATTCTGTCTCCCTCTCTCTCAAAAATAAAACATTAAAAAAAAAAGAATTGTTAAATCATCATGTCGTACACCTGAAACTAGTATAACATTGTATGCAGCTCTACTTCAATTAAAAAAAGAGATAAAACAGTATGGTTTAGCCTCTTTTTTAAAAGTTTATTTAGGGGCACCTGGGTGGCTCAGTTGGTTAAGCGTCCGACTACAACCTAGGTCATGATCTCACTGTTATGAGTTGGAGCCCCACATCAGGCTCTGTGCTGACAGCTCAGAGCCTGGAGCCTGTTTCAGATTCTGTGTCTCCTTCTCTCTCTCTGCCCCTTCCCCACTTGTGCTCTGTCTCTCTCTCTCAAAAATAAATAAACATAAAAAAAATAATAAAAGTTTATTTATTTATTTTGAGAGAGAAAGAGAACGTGCATGAGCAGGGGAGGGGCAGAATCCCAAGCAAGCTCCATGCCTATTGTGGAGCCCGATTCAGGGCTCGATCTCATGACTGTGAGATCATGACCTGAGTCGAAATCAAGAGCAAGAGTCAGACAGTTAAGCAACTGAGCCACCCAGGCACCTCAACCTTTTTTTTTTTTTTAAGTAATTTCTATGCCGAACATGGGGCTCGAAATCACCATCCTGAGATCAAGAGTCGCACATGCTCTTGACTGAGCCAGCCAGGCGTCCCCAAAACTGTGTCATTTTTTATATGTGAGAATATACATTTCCACCTCTTCTTGCTTCTTTTACTTAAATTTAGATATCATAGGCTTTTAGTTTGTGGCTTTCTGAAGCTCCCAGTCCTAGGAAAAGGGAAATATAAAGTAGTCATCCTCAATTTTCTTGATTTTTTCCTTTTATCTTGCCAGTTTTGTGGCATCCATTGGGGTGTTACATCAGCTCAACTCAGTCTACCTATAATTATGGTGTCTGTGTGCAGGAAAAAAGATTTGGAAAGGAGGCAGAAACAGGTCCTGCTGACCTAGACCAATTTTTTCCAAGTGAAATATCTATAATTAGCCCAGTAGTGATATTTTCCTGGAGAAAGAATTGAGTAAATTTAAGAAAAGAGTTTTAAAGTATAACATGCATGTGTGTTGGGGGGGTATTGAAATGCAAGATAATGTAAGAGTTTGGTTCAATATTTATCCACTCCCTTTCTGTAAGAAACATTTTTAGTAATACCAACCCTGTCTCTTGAAGAGAGGAAACTCCTCCAGGAGTAAGGGATATAAAAGTTTTAGAAAGAAACATCGGTAATTAAAAAAGTATTTTGGGGGGTGCCTGGGTGGCTCAGTCGGTTAAGCAGCTGACTACAGCTCAGGTCATGATCTCACGGTCTGTGAGTTCGAGCCCCACGTCGGGCCCTGTGCTGATGGCTCAGATCCTGGAGCCTGCTTCAGATTCTGTGTCTCCCTCTCTCTCTGCCCTTCCCTTGCTCACGCTCTGTCTCTATGTCTCTCGAAAATAAAAAAATAAAAAAGCTAAAAAAAAAAAAAGTATTTTGATTGGAAAAAGCCTTTTATTTATTTATTTATTTATTTATTTTTTAATGTTTATTTATTTTTGAGAGACATAAAGACAGAGCGTGAGCAGGGGAAGGGCAGAAAGAGAGGGAGACACAGAATCAGAAGCAGGCTCCAGGCTCTGAGCCGTCAGCACAGGGCCCGACGTGGGGCTCGAACTTACAGACTGTGAGATCATGGCCTGACCTGAAGTGGGCTGCCTAACCGGCTGAGCCACTCAGGCGCCCCAGAAAAAGCCTTTTAAAACAGGTCCCCAACTGGGAAGCCACAAAGCAAAAAACTGGTAGTTTTGATAATATAATATAAAAAAGTCTATGTAAATCAAAATACCGTAACTAAAGACAAGAGCTAAATACAGACCCCCCAAAATCTTTGAAATACACGTGGCATGCTATATGCTAATTTCCCGAATATACGAAGAGCTTGTACTAATCAATGAGAAAAAGGACCAGTAATCTAACAGGAAATGGGCAAAGGTCAGGAACAGGTAGTTTACAGAAAAAGAAATATAAATGGCTAATAAACATGTGATAAGATGCTCAGTGTAATTTCTAATTTAATAAATGCAAATTAAAACAACCATATTTGCCTGTCTAGTGGTCAAAGCTTTAAAAGTTCAATAGAACCAGGACATGGTAGAAATAGAAGTTCTCATTCTCTCTTGGTAGACGTGCAACTTGGCAGCTCCTTCAGGGAGACAATTTAGCAGTACCTAGCAATTTGGCAACAGCACAGTTTAAAAATGCACGAAACTCTTTAACTCAGCAATTCTACTTCAAACAATTTAGCCTACAGATATTCTGAAACAAGTGGGTACCGATAAATCTAAAAGAATGTTCATTGTCTCATTGCTTGGACTGTCCAGTGATAGAAATTGGTTAAGTAACCAAGTAATTGGTTAAGGCAATACATCTTTACTGTGGTAGAATGAGGTAGGTCTATAGGTGCTGTTGTGTGAAGATCTCTTTTCTGCCCCCCTCCCCCAGGGTAGGGCTGCATTTCCCATCCTCTTTAAAGATAGGTGTGGCCACATGGCTTGTGGCCAGTGATATCTGAGCAGAAGTGACATATGTCCCTTCCGGGTGAACACCTTAAGTGCTGGTGCGTGACATCCCTTCTCCCTGCCCGAGTGATTATGGACACAGATGTTGAGAGGAGTCCTGGGTCCATGATGGACACAAATGTTGAGATGGATCTTGAGTGATTATGATAAGGATGGCCCTATTAATTATCTGGGTTAGTCGGAGTGGGAAATAAACATTTAAGCCACTGAGACTGTGAATGCTTTTCATTACCTCAGCATATTCTAGCCTATCCTGACTAATATGATCTCCAAGGTAATTATTACATGACAAAATCCTAAGTGCAAAAAGAGTGATCTCATTTGTATGCGTGTGTGTTTATCTGCCTAAGAAATTTCTGGAAGGATTCCTGAGTAACAGGGTTTACAATGAAGGTGTTGAAAGGAGGCAGAGAGAGATGGGGAAGGCAATTTCTGCTTTTCACGTTGGAGTTAAGAAAGAAAGAAAAAAACACAACCACCATGACCATGGTTAAGTTTAAATTTAAAACTAGCCAATGTTTCCACAAAAAGATTTCTCCAAGAATATCCATGGCAGCTTTATTCATAGCACCCCCAAACTGGAAATAGCCCAGATGTCCGTGTATAGGAGGATGGAGAAACAGATTGTGATATATTCATACAATGGAATACTTACTCTCCAGCAATGAGAATTGAATGAGCCACACTAAATGTAACCACATGGAAACTTATACGAACATGGCATTGAATAAAAGAAGCCACACACAAAAGAATGTGTTGATGTGTTGTTTAATCCATGTATGTAAAGTATAGAAACTGGCAAAGCTAATTTACGGTGTTAGTAGTCAGGATAGTGGTCATCTAAGGGGGTGAGTGGGTTTTGACTTGGAACGGGCTCCATGGGGGAGCTTCTGGGGTGAGGGCTACAAGGATGTGCTCAGTTTGTGGGGATTCATGGAGCTGTATCTTATTATTTGTACACTTTCCCATCTATAGGCTATATGTCAATTAAAAATTCCAAAACAAGGGAGACCTGAGTGACTCAGTTGGTTAGGCCTCCGACTCCGGCTCAGGTCATGATCTCATGGTTCGTGAGTTCCAGCCTGGCATTGGGCTCTCTGCTGTCAGCATGGACCCTGCTTGGGATCCTCTGTCCCCCGCTCTCTCTGCCCCTCCCCTTCTGATGTGCTCTCTCTCTCAAAAATAAATAAACATTAAAAAAACCTCAAAATGAGGGCACCTGGGTGGCTCAATTGGTTAAGCTCTTGACTTCAGCTCAGGTCATGATCTCATGGTTCATGAGTTTGAGTCCTGCATCAGGCTCCACGCTGACAGTGCAGAGCCTGCTTGAGATTTTCTCTCCCTCTCTCTCTTCCCCTCCCCCGCTCGTGCTCTCTTTCTTTGTCAAAATAAATAAACTAAAAAAAAAAAATTCCAAACACAGTCGTAGTTGATATACAGAATAAACAAATGGGCATCTGGCTCTCTCGGTATAGCAAGTGACTCTTGATCTTGGGGTTTTGTGTTCAAGCCCCACGTTGGATGTAGAGACTACTTAAAAATAAAATCTTACCAAAAAAAGAATAAATAAATAGCAAGAAGGCAATGCTTGGCAGAGCTGGGGTAGGCTGTCCTGGCCCACGGTGCCCTGTTGGCAGCAAATCCTCAAATGCAGGCCCAGGCACGTAGATGCACTGAGGCCCCAGGGGCCCAGTGTCCTAGCCTGAGCCCCCGAATAAAATCCGAGCAGGCTAGCCTCCCTTCACGTGCATGACCTCAGCACCAGCTGCTTATTAGCACTGCATTAAAAAACCCTGCATGGACGTATCTGCTGAGCCTAGTTGGTGACCAGGGCTTTCCAGTGACATCCTTGGCAACCAGATGCAGAAACACAGGCTCGAGCAGGAGCTGCCGGCCTCTTGGCAGAGATGCTTAATTAGCTTCCTGCAGGAGATTTTGTTTTTAATATAAAAGATGATCTAATTTAAGCAATTTTATTGAACAACGAATGAAAAACAATCTTATTGTTTAATCCATTCCCGCATGGTGAGGTTCAGGGCTCTCACCAGGTTAAAACTCCTATCATAAAATACTAAGACATTGTTGGCCTTTTCCTCTGTCATTCTCTCTCAGGTGTACGGTGGAGTTTTCCAAGGGTTATATATGTTTGCAACTCCAAAGCCCTTGGAGGATCTAGCTGTCATCTGTTAAGCCATACATGAGAGATTTGCAAACATGTAAAACAATGCCAGTCTTTTGGCTAATTTTTTTTGTTTTGGAAAATATAGGGCTTTTTTACTCCATAAAAGTATATGATTTAAGTTAATATGTAATGGGTTTCTTCTCATTTTAAATAAAGCTTTTGATTTTATAACTCTATTAAATATTTTTTTTATTTTCTAATTTTAGATGTACGGAAAGGTTGCAAAGCTGGTAGAGTTTTCACGCACCCTTCACCGAGCTTGCCCCTGACGTTAGCATCTTGCATGATGTGTATTAGTCAAAATGAAGGAACCAGTGCCTGTCTACTATCTCTCTTGCTTGTTTTCTTTTTTTTAAGTTTATTTATTTTGGGGGAGAGAGAGAGAGAGACATACTGAGGTGGGGGAGGGGCAAAGAGAGAGAGAGAGAGAGGGAGAGAAAGAACCCCAGGCAGGCTCCACACTGTCAGTGCAGGGCCCGATGCATGGCTCGAACTCATGAACCATGAGATCACGATCTGAGCCAAAATCAAGAGTCAAATGTTTAATCAACTGAGCCACCCAGGTGCCCCTCCCTTGCTTGTTTTGCTTCATATTATTTTATATGAAATTTACATGTTTTTACATGGTCCACATATATCATTAAAATTTTTACTTAGTTACCCGTATTGCCAAATATCATATTGTTTTTATATTTCACTATTATCAGTAGCTTTCATGCTTTTATTCAGTAGAGGTTTTTTGGCATATATATGTGTGGGTTCTTTGGCTTATATTTCTCAGAATAAAATTCCTTTGCCAAAGAGTCTGAATACTTTTACAGTTCTTGTTATGTATGATAATAATTGTGTATATTGCATTATATTTTTCTTGTTTAAAAAATATTCTCTTACAAAGTTATATGAATTGACTCTTTCGACAAAGAGGTGCAGAAACCAAACTCAAAAGAGTTTAAACCTCAAGGGAATTTCTTGTGGGGAGGAGAGAAAGGGGAGTTGTTATTTACTGGGTATAGGGATTCAGTTTGAGATGATGGACAAATTCTGGAGGACAGTGGTGATGGCTACACAGTGATGTGATTATGCTCAAGGCCACTTAAAGTCTTAAAAAGAATTAAAATGGTAAATTTTGTGTTCAATATGTTTTACTGCAATTTTTAATTTTTAAATTTTTATTTTAGAAAGAGAGAGCATGAGCAGGGAGAGAGAGGCAGAGGGAAAGAGAGGGAGAATCTTAAGCAGGCTCCATGTTCAGCACAGAGCCCCATGTGGGGCTCAATCCCATGACCCTAGGATCATGACCTGAGCCAAAATCAAGAGTTGGATGCTCAACTGACTGAGCCACCCAGGCGCCCCATATTTTTACCACAGGTTTTTAAAAGAGGGGGAAGAATTTCTTGGGTCTAGCAACTGGATCTCACTCGCTTCAGCATGGCTGGATCCAGGGGTCCAAGCAATATTATTAGGAGTCTGGCTCTCTCATTCCCATATCTTAGTTCTTTTCTTTATGTGGGTTTCTTTGTGTGGCAATCGAGATGGTCACCAGTGTCACTAGGCTTATGTCCTTAACTTTCAGAATTCTGGAGAATTTACCATGACTCTCTCTCCCCAGTGTCCATATCACTCTGAAAAGCGCTGTGATTGGCCTGCTTGGATAATGTGCCCATTCTAGGAGAATTCACCATCTTTAGGAGGATGAATTACTCTGGCCCCCTGGATCACCTCCTCACCAGAGATCCAAGGGATTGACAGTTCCCCCAAAGTCATGCAAAGTGGGGGAGGGGACGTTCCCCAAAGAAAGAGATGACCCGTTGCCCTTCTCGGGTAAGGCAGAAATGACAGATGGCCACTACATGTGTTCAGGATTTCCTGTGTAACCCAAGCGCTACCAAAGAGAGCATTTGAATATTTCAAAACATTCCTCTGCAATTGGCATTTTGTTTTCGTCATTGAAAAATGTTAATGCCTTGTGGTTTGACCATTTGGTGGATGGTATTTCTGCCTTTCTGTGAATTCCCAATCTAGTAAGTTGAATAAACTCTTCATGTGTGCTAAATTAATGAGAACACGAGTCACTGTGGTCCAATATAGGATCAGAGCTTTTTGCATGTTTGTCTGCGGATGGGATGATCTTCGTACTGCTGGGAAAGGCCTGTATTACCTTGCCCCATCTGAAGTCTGTCCACATGTCTGTCAACCTCGTTACTGTTTATGGAGCTGTTTTCTAGCACGGGCCCTGGAATCCACTGAGCGCCCCCTCCCAATTCTTATTAACTGAGTTTATTCAATCATATAATACTTTCCAATTTATTCTTTGTCTGGGATTTCCTAAAATGGAATGTTGAGGGTTACAATTAAAATAATATCAGATTTTATTTCTTCTTGCCTTTTTTGTCCATCGTCTTTCCCGGACTTTGCTGCCATAGTTTTTGTAACACATACATTTGGTATTTCTTGATTTTCATGATTTCATGTATATTTGGTCCTTATGTCAGGGCCTTATTTATTGTGCTGCCTTTTGCTATGACATCTGCTTTATCTGCTATCAAAATAGTAATCTCAGCTCTTCTTCTGTTCACATAGGAATATACTTACACTGCTACTCTGTTGATTTGTGTGGTTTGTGTGTCTCTTATAGGTAACACTTAGATTTTGTTCTTTTAACAGTCAGTCAGCTGCCTTCCTTTTTTTAAAAAATTTTTTTTTATGTTTATTTTTTGAGAGAGATAGACAGAGACAGCATGAACATGGGAAGGGCAGAGAGAGGGAGACACAGAATCTGAAGCTGCCTCCAGGCTCTCTGAGCTTTCAGCTCAGAGCCTGACATGGGGCTCGAACTCACAAGCCATGAAATCATGACCTGAGCTGAAGTTGGACACTTAACCAATTGAGCCACCCAGGCGCCCCAGCTGCCTTCCTTTTCTAAGAGAATTCAGTCTATTTACATTTAAAACTTTAACTGATGAAATTTTACCAAATCCTATTGCCTTTTAAATTTATTTTTTTTTCTTTTAAAGTAATTTTAATTTTTATCTGTGTTCTCCCTTTTAATTTATGGGCTTTTATATGGGGTAGTTAATTTTATTTCTTTTTTTAAATTTTTTTATTATTATTTATTATTTATTTTTATTTATTTTTTTAAAATTGTATTTCTAAAAAGACTATTTTATTTATTGTTTTTAAAGTTTATTTATTTTGAGAGAGAGAGAGAGAGAATAGCAGGGGAGAGGCAGAGAGAGAGAGAGAGAGAGAGAGAGGATCCCAAGCAGGTCCCTCACTGTCAGCCCAGAACCCGATGCAGGGCTCAGTCTCATGAATCGTGAGATCATGACCTGAGCCGAAATCAAGAGTTGGACATTTAACAGACTAAGACACCTGGGCACCCCAAAAAGATTTTATTTTTAATTAATCTCTATACTCAACATGGGGCCCGAGCTCACAACCCCAAGATCAAGAGCTGCACAGTCTACTGACTGAGTCAGCCAAGGTGGGATACTTTAAACTTCATGTTTCCTTTTGAATTATATCAGAAGATAATCATAACTCATGTGTTTTCCTAGCCTTTTCAACGTATTAGATTTTTACGCAACTTTCTGGTTGTAGCATTTACTTCTATTATTAACCTGGGATACTTTGAATTCTCACACAAGAATGTTAAAAGCCTAGTTTTGGAAACTTTGTTTCCATTCTCTGCCCTCCCACCCCCAATCATGTATGGTTGCTAGACATTCTTATTAAAATTCATTCTGGGGCGCCTGGGTGGCTCAGTCGGTTAAGCACTGACTTCAGCTCAGGTCATGATCTCATGGTTTGTGAGTTCAAGGCCCACATCAGGCTCTGTGCTGACAGCTCAGGGCCTGGAGCCTGCTTCAGATTCTGGGTCTCCCTCTTTCTCTGCCCCTCCCCTGCTCACACTCTGTCTCTCTGTCAAAAGTAAATAAACATTAAAAAATTTAAAAAAAATAAAATTCATTCTGTACCAACTCTTTCTTAAAATATTTACTGATTTATTTTACTTCCCCCCTCCAAATTTGTCCTTTGGTGATGTTCGAATGTACTAGGCTCGCATTTGCATCTTTGCTGTTCGCAAACCTCTGTGTCTCTAAATTTTTTCTCTCTGGATTAAGCCAGACCCACAAAGAGCTGTGTACCTGTTCCCCATTATAGTGGGTGGGCATTTGTAGCATGATGTTTATGGACATTTGCTTTGGCATTATGCCCACCATCCATGTTGAGGACTATATAAGAAGGCACCTGGGGTGCCTGGGTGGCTCAATGGTTTGAGCATCTGACTCGTAATTTCCGCTTGGGTCGCAATCTCAGGGTTGTGAGATTGAACCCCACGTCAGGCTCTGCACGCTGAGCATGGAGCCTGCTTAAGATTCTTTCTCTCTCTCTGCCCATCTCCCTACCCCATCTGTCTCAAATTTAAAAAGACAAACAACAAAAAAAGAAGTAGCCCTGTTTAATTCTTTACTGTATTTGTTAGAGATGATGGAGAGATGGTTTCGAAGGCTGTTTTATTTTGTTGTTGTTTTTAAACATTGCAGCACCCGTATGTATGTATGTGGGCCTGGAGGAGAAAATTTCCCTTAGTAACAGTGGAATCGACTATGTTTTTTTTCTTTGCTTGGGCTGCTTGGACAATCAAATTTGAAAGCCATCTCTAAAAACAATGAGTTTTAGGCATTAACCTTAGCTTCATTCTATTTTTTCTGTCTTATGTTCCTTTCTGTCCAGTTTCTTCTTTGGGTTGAAAAATGTTAGTTATAAAAATTCTTACTGTAGCTAGCCAATGCATTTTATTTTATTATTACTATTTTTGGTGTTGTCTGCGACTAGAATCCCTTTTGGAATGAGATCAGTTTCCAGTGAAAACAAATGATACTGTTCTTATTTATATATATTCCATATCTGCTAAATGGGTATTTCCTGAAAGGGTGGCTAAGCATCTCCAAATTTGTGGCACATCACCCGTGGCCGTCCACTGCACTATGTAGGGCTGTAGTTTTGCTTGATAATCCACTTAAGTGAAATAACACTCTTCAATCTTTATGACAGTCTTCAGTGTGGAGTTCTGTTGTTTCTACCAAAGTCTTATGTTCCAGGAAACCACAGAGATCTCGTTTCTGATACGATACTTGTATAAAAATTTTTAAATGTTTTTATTTATTTTTATAGAGAGAGGGAGAGAGACAGAGAGGAAGAAGGGGAGAGGCAGAGAGAGAGAGGGAGACACAGAATCCAAAGCAGCCTCCAGGCTCTGAGCCGGCAGCAAAGAGCCTGACGTGGGGCTTGAACTCACAGACCGTGAGATCATGACCTGAGCTGAAGTCCGGCGCTTAACCGACTGAGCCACCCAAGCACCCCATCTGATATGTTATTTATAAAATGACCTTAGAGATGGCCTTGGAGAAGCTACATGATTTAGGATTTTTATGTTCAATTTAAGGTTCCTCTTAATATTTGAAAAATAACAATGCTTTTCCGCACTGTCATCCGACTTGGTGGCTGATATGAAGCATTATTAGGCTGATATTTTTGGTAATTGCTGCAGACATGGTTAATTTCTCAAAAGCATTCCTGAGTGATACAGGACAGAATTCTTTTGGGGGCTCAACTGTCTTTGCTTAGAAAAGCAAACTGATTGATGGGCCATTGTGACTGTAGAAAGATAGCCGGGCTGGGGCCACCTGGGAATGAGACAAAGAGAGCCAGACTGCTTTGCATAGCATAAGAAAAGAATTTGAGGGATTTGAGGTGTTTGCTAAGGAGAGGAACAAAGGAGAAAGACATGGCCCACAGGGTGGCTGGAGGTGGAGCCGAGTGGGAGACCTGGCCAGGAGAAGAGTCCCCGGCAGGAAAGGGGTGAGTGGGATGAGGGGAAGATGTATGGCTGGGGGGTATCTAACCATTCTGTTGTAAATGCTCCTCTGAGTTCTTCTGTGAGGTAGCACCCCATTGCTGCCTTCAAATCCTGAGCAAATGTCTTCACACATTCCCAGCAGTCTTGGTGAGGAGAGTTTTTGGAGGTTGAGGAAAAGGGGCTTTGCTTTGTTACATATTAGGGTTGACATGGCGGGGAGAGCAAACGAGGTGAAACGTGGGTGGCAGAGAATTCTGAGCAAGCCGGAAATCCGAACCGGAAGTCCCTAAGTAAAAAGGCACCGTTCTCCTGCCCCACCCCACTATCCGGTGATTCCCCGCAGATACTGGAAAGGGACACAGGGTTTCCCACAGCCACGGAATTTGACACCACTGTATTAGCATTTCAAAGAGCTGCATTACTGTCGCTGGTGTCCGCATTGGCAATGACACCGCATTGGTCAGCTGTTTTCGCAGAGGGCTTGGCGTTTAATGGCTGAAAAGTTGCCAGTCATTCCTTGCTGGGTGTCAGGACACAGGAATCTTGTACCTCTTCACCTCCTGGTGAGGACTTAAAAGGCAAGCACGGGTTTCTGGGGGGTCATTTTTGGAAGCAGTCAAGTTGATTTTCCAAACATGTAATCTCAGCATTTTATTTTATTACTGCTGCCCTCTGGGTTTCTGGCAGGCTTACCGAAAAGATGGCTACTTTCCCTGTTCGTTCACTCTCTTTGCAAAGCAAAAGGTTTCTCTTCCCAGCGCACTTTCACACAGATATGGAGAATCTGTACTTAGTTAACATGTTTTAAAAGTCTAATGAGGAGTCAGTAAGCATTTGGGAACTGCAGCTTTCGGGATGAGAGCAAGGATCTGTGGTTATGACATCATCGCAGTTAATTACCCCTTTGCAAAAATCTGCCTGAATGGAGAAGAGGTGGGTGTGTCTATGTGGGTATTTAATGTGATGATTAAAATATATTAATGATAGTTTTCACTTCCCTAGCATGGAACATCTTAGGATCTTCTTTAAAAGTGCTTCCACAAGCTTTAATTAGCCCTTATAACTCCACTAGGAAGAAGTACAACAGCCCCATTTTATAGAAGAGGAAAGTGAAATAGAAGGCGAAGGGTCCTGTTTGGGGAAGGATTTTGGTAGAATAAAGCTGCCTCCCCACAGCCTTACAATGAGCTCAGCCTTCCTCCTTTGCTTCAACCACGACTCGACATTCACAGGCTTTAGATGAGGAACATGGATTTGATCATACCTTGACACGCGAGACACCTGAGCCCAAACAGCGCATCTTGGGGTCCATGAGAAATTCTTGCTTGTTATAAGCCATCCTCTAAGGCTGTCTGCAACAAACAACAGGAAAGAAGAAAACCAAAACAGTAACTCGAATGGGCCATAAAGCTCAGAAGTTCTGATTCTGTTTCCTCTTTAGCCTTTTGAGTTCTGGGTTATATATGGAACTATTCCAGATCAAAAAAGGAAGGCATGAATGCTAATTATTCCAAATGAAGGACAGTTGATAGGAATGCATGGAAGGAAACATATACTTAGCTATATATCTGAAAGAGGTCAAATGAGGAGCAATTTTCAAACACACACCCAAGTAGAGAGACCTCATGTATTCATTACCAGTTTCCACAGTTATCGACTTTCTGCTATTTTTTTTGTTTCCTTCTCCCCTGCCACTTTTTTTATGGGAATATTTTAAAGCAAATCCCAGACATACCATTTCACCATAAATAATTCTATACTTTTTCCTAATGCATAAGAAATTTAAAAATAGGACATAAAACCACTGTCACACCCACCAGAAAACTAATTCTGTATCTTACCTAATAATCAGTCCATATTTTGTTTGTACTGACTGTTTCAAAATTGTCCAAAGATTGCGTTGTTTGACGTCTGGTTTCTGTTACTTAACAGATCGCCTTTCTTTCCCCTCCTCCCCTATTCCATTAATTTGTTGGAAAAATTGCATCATTTGCCCTGTAGAACTTTCCACAGTCTATGTTTAGCTGATTACATCTTTGGTGTCTTTTCACATATTTCTCCATCCTTCGTATTTCTTTAAATAGTAGCTAGATCTGGAGGCTTGATTAGCTTCAGGTTCTTTCTTTTTTGGCCCCAGATACTTCAGTGATAGTGCTGTGTACTTTCTATTAGGTCCTATCAGGAGGCACCTACTTTCTGGTTGTGCCATTTTGGAGGCGTGTCAAGGATGATAAGTAGGGTCCGTGATTTCATTTCCTCAATCTATCACTTCTGTACTTATTAGCTGTGATTCTTTTACAAAGAAAAACTTTCCCTCATCAACTAGTATATTTGGTTACCTTAAAATATAGTCCATCAAGGAAGGGCAAGATAAATGCCTCTTACCCCTTAGTTATCACCGTTCAGAATAATGCTTTAGTAACCTCTAAAGACTACTGATGAAAGTTTTTTTTCTTTAAGTAGCCTTATAAACTCGTGGATTTAACAAACATTTAGTTTATTTGATGCGTTTTGGTTCATTACAGTCAGTATTCTTACTGATGCCTGGCCCATCAGTAATGCTTCAGTGGAACCACTCAATTTTCATTCTACCCAAGTATCTTCAATGGCTTGTCTTCTGAAATAAGAAGACGTTCCAGGATCGTGTTGTACTTTGCCTGCCCCTGGCCATGGAAGCAACCTTTTCTTCGAGGAGCTCTGGTTCCTTGTACTGGGAATTGAAGAGACACTCACTTTTGATGCAGTGTATAGGGCGATGATTTGAAAATAGTCTCCAAGGAGGTGTATCTTTGGGCAGTGGGCAGCTGTTTGTTGAATGAAATGGCAGGAAGGGACCCTGGGCCAGCTCTTCATTCACAGATAAGCAAACAGGGTATCAGCCACCATCAGAGCTTACGTGGCCGAGTCACGAGGGCACGGCCCTGGGAGACCATCCCAGGGTGTGACCTTTGGCAAGCCAGGCCCTCGCCCTGGCATCCCTTTCAGCAGGACACTTCTGCAGCTCCAGGTGCGTGACTAACGTTTCCGGCACTGACGCGCCCTGGGACTTTCCCGGGCCCCCGCCTGGCAGGCCTTGCTGCTGAGAATGGCGCGGCGGGGGCGGGGAGCAGGTGGGGACTGAGGCTGGGAACCGCCCCGCCCCGGGCTCCGGAGCCTCGGCGCCCTCTGGCGGCCACGCTGGGAGGGGCGGGACTGTCGGGGGCGGGGCTCAGCTCCCGGCTGCCCCGCCTTTTTGCCCCCGGGGTGGGGCTGGGCCGGTGGAAGCAGGCAGAAGCTGCTTAGGTTTCGCAAGGACGTGACCTTAAGGGGTGAAAACCACTGTGTCACGCGTGGTTGCCAACCAGGGCTAGCGAGCCGAACAAGTCCTCCGACGCCCGGGGAGGGGCTGGGGCTGAAACGTCCAGACCTGTGACTCGCTGCCTGTTGCCCGCCCCCCCACCCAGCCCAAGCTGATCACCGAGCTGGGCTGTGATGGGAAGGCTGGAAGTGACAGTACAGAGGAATTTGCTAAGAGAGAATAAAGGAGCTAGGTGCTTTAGCCACAAAATACATTCAGTCAAGGTAGTTTAGGGGTGCCTGGCAAGAAGTGGAGGGGCTACCTCCCCCTCTTCATGCAGGCAGCGGGAGTGGCCAGAGAATAGGGATCCTTTGTTTCCCTGTCTTGCTAGGGTCCCAGAAAAGCCCAGGGATTGGGAGGCAAGGGGACTGGGTCCTAGCTTCACCTTTACCTGTCACCCTTGGAGAGCAGGTCACTTAACCTTTGTGGGCCTCAGTTTCCCCTCTTGGAGAATAATGGTCTGGAGTAGATCATGGAATGTCTCAAGTACTATAAGGCATGGGAAGTGAGGAAGCCTGTCCTGAGACCACCCAGTAAGTCAGAGAAAGAGGCAGGACCCGGGGCCAAGGATGTCACCCTAGTCTCTTCCTATAGCTTCCCCACAAATTCTCACATGGACTTCATTAATAAACATTTGTGCACCTCCACGTGTGTGCCAAACAGAGGCTCATCCCTGATGTTTGTGGGACCTGGAGCAAGAGTATATACAGAGGGCCACATGCATATGTCTAAATATTCAAAAGTTACAAATCAGGGGCGCCTCGGTGGCTCAGTTGGTTGAGCATGGGACTCTTACTTTCCACTCAGGTCATGATCCCAGGGTTGTGGGATCCAGCTGTTAGCACTGAGGGTGGAGCCTGCTTACGATTCTCTCTCTCCTCTGTCCTCTCCCCACTCGTGTTCTCTCTGTCTCTAAATAAATAAATAGTCTTTAGAAAGTTATGAATCAAGCTAACCAAGTGTTAAATATATTCTATCCTCCTATCTTTTTTTTTTTAATTTTTCTTTAATGTTTATTTATTTCCGAGAGACACAGAGGCACAGCATGAACAGGGAAAGGGCAGAGAGAGAAGGAGACACAGAATCGGAAGCAGGCTCCAGGCTCCGAGCCGTCAGCACAGAGCCCAACGCGGGGCTCGAACTCACAGACCGTGAGATCATGACCCGAGCCGAAGTCGGCCGCCCAACCGACTGAGCCACCCAGGCGCCCCTCTATCCTCCTATCTTGACAGATATACCTCCATAACAATCTGGAAAGCCGGGTTCAAGTTTGGAATTCTTATGTTCCTCAGCATTCAGAGCTGGAACATAGTGGCAGAGAGAGCAGCGCCAGCTCAAGGCCTGTGGTGTGACTTCCTTCTCTTCCCAGCCCGGGGCCATCCCACACCACGAAGGTGCTTTCCCACACATGTCCCCACGTGCAGTCAGCTGCCTGCCCCTTAAAAGGCCACTTCTCGAGGGTGGACTAAGAAAAGTGGGTTCTCCCTCCATCTTGCCCAGTCTAAAGGCGATCTTGGCATTGCGAGAACACAGACTTAGATCAAGCACAGCCCTGGACCAAACACTATAAATGGCAAGGCCTGTGGGCAAAAAGGTGGTGGTGGGGGGTACCAGGAAGGGGCTCCTTTCTTAGAGGAAGTAGCATTTGTGCTAAGGCTGCCAGGAACTTCAGCAGGTGGAGAAGTGAGGAAAGGCACAAAGGCTGGGGGGCCGGCCATCCAGGGTCAGAGTGTCTGTGAATTGTGACCGCAGTGCAGAAAGGCTGGAGGTGAAGCTGGGGCCTCCGAATAACAGGCGAAGCCTCCAGTGTCACTGTACCACGTAGGGTGCACCCACCAGCTGTGGAGCCCCTGAGATGTGACCTCACCCATCAGAACAGAACGAGAGAACCTCCAGCTCATCCCAGAGCAGCTCTGCCTAGAGCAAAAATCCCAACATGCCTCCGCGCCTCAGTAATTGGCGCTTCTTCTTTTTTTTTAAATTTTTTAAAATATGTATTTTAATTTTGAGAGAGAGAGAGACAGAGCATGAGTGGGGGAGGGGCAGAGAGAGAGGGAGACACAGGATCTGAAGCAGGCTCCAGGCTCTGAGCTGTCAGCGCAGAGCCCGATGCAGGGCTCAGACGCACGAACTGCGAGATCATGACCTGAGCCGAAATTGGATGGATGCTTAACTGACTGAGCCACCTAGGCACCCCGGTAATTGGCCCTTCTTTACCCATTCCAAATTGGGAAGTCTTAGCTACTCCCAGCTTTCATAAGAAATTCTGCCCCTCGATTTGCTGTAAGAAATGACCCTGGAGGGGCACCTGGGTGGCTCAGTTGGTTAAGCGGCCGACTTCGGCTCGGGTCATGATCTCACGGTCTGTGAGTTCGAGCCCCGTGTCGGGCTCTGTGCTGATGGCTCAGAGCCTGGAGCCTGCTTCGGATTCTGTGTCTCCCTCTCTCTCTGCCCTTCCCTTGCTCATACTCTGTCTTTATGTCTCTCAAAAATAAATAAACGTTAAAATTTAAAAAAAAAAAAAAAGAAATGACCCTGGAAAGAAGTTTCTTTAGGAATCGGTGCATCTCCATCATTTTGCCTGGTAGCCAGAGGCTGGAGAATAAGCAGCCTCTTATTGCCTCTGGGAGCAGCCCTCTACCAAGGGTGGGCATTGGTGGATCAATGCCCCAGCTCCCTGCCCTGCAGTTGAGACAATTCTGAGATGAGTGCTCTCCACTATTTCCCAGAGTTAGGCACGGGATTAGGCTCTGCTTGCCCACACTGCCCAACTAGCTTGTTAACACCATTGATTTCCGGAGCGCCTGGGTGGCTCAGTCGGTTTAGCATCCGACTCTTGGTTTCAGCTCAGGTCGTGATCTCACAGTTCCCGAGTTTGAGCCCCTGATAGAGCTCTGCGTTGACCTCAAGGAGCCTGCTTAGGATTCTGTCTCCCTCTCTCTCTGCTCCTCTCTCCTTTCCCTCTCCCCAGCTCATGCTTGTCCCCCAGTTGGAGTCAGTGGCTCCCTCTCTCTCTCTCTCTCAAAATAAATAAACTTTAAAACACAAAAAAACCCACACCATTCCCCACTCTCCGGCTGGTGCTTCTGGGAATCACCTCCCAAGGGAGAGTTGACCTTTGAATGACATGGGGGTTAAGGTGGTTGAAAAATCCCTGTATACCTTTTGACTCCCCCAAAACTTTACTAATAGCCTGCTGTTGACCAGAAGCCTTACCGATAGCAGTCGTGTATATATTTATGTTCTATGTGTTCTATGCCATATTTTTACCATGTAAAGCTAGAGAAAAGAAAATGTTACGGAAATCATAAAGAAGAGAAAATACATTGACAGTACTGTACTGTGTTTGTTGGAAAAGAATCCTCATATAAATGGACCCGCACATTTCCAACCCATGTTCTTCAACGGTTGACTGCACTTCCATTTGTATCTTTGTCTCAAGATCTGTTTCTGGGGGATCTTGAACCAAACATAAGGACATTTCATGTTGAAGCTGGGCCTGCGGTTTCTCATCTGTAAATAAAGGCATTGAATGAAGTGATCACCAGTTCCTTCCAGGGCTCTGCCGGGAGGTTGGGTTTGTCTCATCTGCCTTGTATGAAATGAAATAGGGCACCTTGGGGCGCCTGGTCGGCTCAGTTGGAAGAGCATTCGACTCTGATCTCGGAGTCGTGAGTTTGAGCCTCACATTGGGCGTCGGGATTACGTAAATAAAAATAAGAACTAAAAAAATAATAAATAAAAAAAATAAAGGGCACCTTGCTTTGTTTCCCTGGGAGTCAAGTTTAACGTGCCTCTGCCCTCTGTCCCCGCGGGATGGTCTTGTCTCCATGTGGTGTGCGTCTGCCTGTGCAAGCAGGAGGGGTCAGAGGCAGAGAAACAGAAAAAATCTGGCTCAGTATCCAAGCCCCCTCTGAGAGTGCACATGGGAGGCTGCCGAACGTCTGAAACCACAAATTGGCAGGCAGGAGGGATTGTGTCTTTTCCTTTTATGAGTGGTCCCTTGCTGTGTCCCTGCTGGCGGCCCCCAAACTGGTGCGGCAGGAATTACAAAGAACACCTGGGCTTCCCACCCCTCCTCTGCTGATGGAAGCTTTTCTAGAAAGTCACCTGCAAAGGCAGAGTGTTGCATCCTGGGCCACTTCTGTTTCACATGCTTGCTTACATACTCCTCCCTTTTCCTGCCCCTTCTTATCAGCTACCAACTGCATCGCAACAGAGTCGGCACGGGCGCCAACTGCCCGGTCAAGCACAGCGTGGCTGGGGACTGGGCTACCTTGATCTTTGGAAAACAGGGTCCTATTTGAAGTTTCTCCTTGAGGGCATGCCAGTCAGTTGCATTTCCTGTGACAGTTCCTCCCCCCTTGCTTTTGTTATTTATTTATTATTATTATTTTTAATATTTATTTAGTTTCGAGAGAGAGAGAGAGAGAGAGTGCATGCGTGTGCGTGAGCGCGCACACAAGTTGGGGAGGGACAGAGAAAGAAGGGGTCCGAGGATCCAAAGCGGGTACTGAGCTGACAGCAGAGGACAGGGCTCGAACCTACAAACCATGAGATCATGACCTGAGCTGAAATCCAATGCTCAACTGAATGAGCCACCCAGGCGCCCTTCCGCCTCTTGCTTTTAACCCCTTGGGAACAAGGTTTTGATGACAAAGCTGCTTGTCCCCCATTTGGAGTCAGTGGTATTAGCTGGCCCCGTGGTTGGGTCCCTTCCTTCCTCCCCTGAGAGTCTCTGATTGCTCCTTCCTTTCCACTGGGGAGAAGTGTCTGATTTCATAGGCAGAGAAGGTCTTCATCAGGAAGATCCTTGGCTCAGAGCAACAGGCCCACTAGCCTGGAGAACTCTGAAGGCAAGATGGATCCAATAAGCCATGGGCAAGGACCGTAGGTGCAGACAGGCTGTTCTTACAGCCACGTTTCAGCCTTTGGCCTTCTGCTGGGGGAAGAGGCTTCCTTGGGCCAAGGTCTGGAAGGAAGGCTGGAAGAAAATCTTGAACACCAGTGGTCACCAGGGGAGCGCTGCCCACCAATCCCATCTGTGCAGAGTAGGCCGGCCTGGGCAGAGGCTTCCTTTGGAGGGCTTCATCCACCCATGTTTCTACCCTATCCCCAGTATGGTTTCCTTCCCAGCAGAGGTTATGACTAGTTCAGCCATGTTTTGGCTGAGATTCCACATTTCTAGCCAGCTCCCTGATTCTACTGCTCCTGGTGGTCTCTCTGGTTCTGGGAGACACTCCTGAGTAGTGAGTCCTGAGTCCTGCTGGGTTTGAGAAACCTCAGCCAGGTTCTGGAAATGACCTACAGGCTTGCTGTCTTAGTCCGCAGCTAACACAGCCTCAATCCCCCAGCCAGGATTCTAGCCTTACTGGAGTGAAGGACCCTCTCTCCACAGTCTGTTTTTGGGTCTTCTGCCATCAGCCACTCCAAAGGAAGGAAGTGAGCAGCCTGCATTTTGGGAAAAACATTATTATTTTAAGCCGTCTTGTCCCTTCCCCACCTCTCCAAGTTATATAACACGTCCTTGCTGAAAATGCTGATAATGCTATTTGGGTGGCAGGAAGCCAATTTCTGGCTGCCTACCGCTTGGGGGCTGGGGCTGGGGTCAGGGCGGGAGATGGGGTCTGTGGAGGGTTTAAGGAGAGAAAGGGGCCAGGCAGATGGAGAGGCCAAGGGCTGGGGATAAAGCCGATTGGTGTGTCAGCAAAATCTGTCACTGGCTTTGGTGATTCGAAAGGCAGACACATTCTTTCATCTCTGTTAATCCTCATCTGATACAGGATTTTCCTGCCATTAAATCTGGAGAAAGAAAAATAAGCACTCAAACCTGCACAAGCAAGTATTCCTCCTCGACTCCTGCTCACCACCCCACCCCACCCCCCTTTACTTCTCTGTCGGACCATTTTTAGCATCTGTGGCTGCCGGACTCGGGAGGTGGATGGGCTGGGGGAGCCGAAGGGCACCTCGGAGGAGGAGCAGGACCAGGCAGACCCCCAGGACAGTAAGCAACATTTGGGGACTATTCGCGAATGCTTCTCTGCAGAGGTTTCCTCTCTGGCCATTTGCTTGCTGGGTTGTCAGTGAGTCCATCTGCGTTGCTGTCAGGGTTTTAGTCCAGCCAAGGGTTTCCAAACAGATCCGAGCGGTCAGTGTGGGGGAAGGTTCTGACTGGCTGTTGTTACTGGCTTCTCTTAACCCAACACCAAGATGAATGAGGAGAAATGAATGTGAGGAAGAAGAGGGCAAAGGGAGGGCACTCAGAGGAGGAAGTGCGGAGGTGTGGGGAGGGGCCTGTGTGTCCCGGTTCTCAAGGGACCTCTCGTGGGCACTTGGTGACCTGTGCTGTCTCCCCTCAGGTAGGGATTCCACAGCTGGGTGGTTCTAAGCCACCAGGTGCGTGAAAGGCCACGGGATGCTGGTGCTGGTGCTGCAGGGTGAGTTCCAAGGCCTGCTCCTTCTTGACCCCCAGCAGACAGCTGCCAGTGGGTGCCGGGGTTGGCAAGCCCATAGAAGATTCTAGAAGATGCATGGAAACCATAGGGCTTCTACCTAAGGAGCTTGGCCTTCAAGTGGCCTCCATGAGAGCTGTACATGGACACCAGTTCTGATAGGTTTCACTGAACTGCAATCATGGGGGAGGGATTGAAGAATGAGATAAAACAGAGCAGGTGGTGGGTTTTGTTTGTTTAAATATAAGATTCCTGGGGCACCTGGGAGGCTCAGTAAGTTGCGTGTCAGACTCTTGATTTGGGCTCAGGTCATGATCTGATTCGTGGGATTGAGCCCCGCATCAGGTTCCGTGTGGACAGCGCAGAATCTGCTTGGGATTCTCTCTCTCTCCCTTTCTCTCTCTGCCTCTTTCCCACTCATTTGAGCACTCTCTCTCTCTTCCTCAAGTTAAATAAACATTAAAAAAACCTCACAGGGGCACCTGGGTGGCTCAGTTGGTTGAGTGTCCGACTGCGGCTCAGGTCATGATCTCACTGTCTGTGAGTTCGAGCCCCGCGTCAGGCTCTGTGCTGACAGCTCAGAGCCTGGAGCCTGCTTCACATTCTGTGTCTCCCTCTCTCTCTGCCCCTCCCCCACTCATGCTCTGTGTCTCTCTGTCTCAAAAATAAAAAATAAAAACATTAAAAAAATTAAAAAAAAAAAAAACCTCACAAAATCCCTGAGCCATATATATAAAATAAACTTTTGGTGATTTTCAATTTCAGGCATGAATTCATTGGTGTAATCACCAAAAACTACAGTGGTTTTCTAATCATATTATTTTAAGCTCATTTAGTTAAGAAAAAAATCTCTTAAAGCATCTTCTTAAAGGAAGAAGAAAAAATGAAAATAGGGGCACTGGGTGGCTTAGTTGATTAAGCATACGACTTGGGGTCAGGTCATGATCTCACAGTTTGTGAGTTTGAGCCCCACATCGGGCTCTGTGTTAACAGTGTGGAGCCTGTTTGGGATTCTGAGTCTCCTTTCTGTCCCTCCCCTGCTCATGCTCTGTCAGTCTCTGTCTCTCTCTCAAAAATAAACAAGCATAAAAAAATTAAAAAAAAAGAAAAAATGAAAGTATGTTGGAATTGTGTGATTATGGATGCTGAAACATTTTGGCCAGGTTTTTTAGTCCTATTGTTAATGGGGTTTTAATATAACAAGAAGACCCATCACAAAATTTTTTTCCACACCTCTACAGCCCCACCTGTGCAAATGTGAGATTGCCCAAGGAAAAATCCCTTGATAAATTCTGCAGTAAAGGATTCTACACAAACAATCTGTTTTTTTCTGACCCTCGGGTGAATGTAATTATTTGAGATTGTAACTACCCATGTAATAGACTTCTGTGTGCAGCGCTGGCAGAGAAAATTTACCAGATAATTCTAAAATGGTAGTAATAGAATTTTCTTACCCTTTAGTCCACTGTTTCAAAAAGTAGACTTTGCTCTATTCAATGGAATCAACAGGTACATACTGTATCTTCAGTGCACTCAAGGGATATTATGAAGGATATAACTGCATAGCTTTTTGTCCTTGAGAAACTTCTATTCCTTTATGAGAGACCCAACAAATAAATGAGGAAAAAAAATTGGAACAAGGTGCAGGGAACACTATGATAAATAGGACATGACTCTCTATCTCGAGGAGCCTCCAAAGGACAGAGGTTGACATTTATATAAATACGAGCAGCCAGCTCCTTGCCATTTCTCCTACCTAGAAAGGATATGAAGTTTGATTGACTCATTGGGACAGAATGTTTGCTTCTAAGAGCCAATCTGATTTTAAATGTGTACCGAAAGCTCTCCCGTTCCTGACAGAATGCAGGCCGTATTCATAGCCTGCTGCAGAAACCCGAAATACATCCCGACTTCTTGTGACAAGTTGGAGAGCTTAGCGGTGACATCATTTGCTAACAATAGATGCACTTAAAATTAATGACCGTCTCCACATCCCCTGGTGCTTTAATTTAAAACACACTCAGCAGCACAGATGATATTACTCTGACTACAAGTCACAGGATTATGATCGACGTGTTCCCGAGACCCAGGCAGGGATAGGGTTCTACCTCCTTAGCTAGAAGAAAAAATGATTAAATGAGCCTGACAAAACAAGGTCGTGGTGGAATCAGAAGCGGCTCACGGCAGGGTAAATCTGGGACAAAACCCAAACAGAAATTCTCTGGACGGGAGGGTTGCCTGGAAGGGCCTCTCCTCTCCCTTCCCCCATGTCAACCCCTTGAGGGTCTTCCTGCTGTCCACAGCATAATATCCCGATTCCTTAACTCGCTTTGTGGAATTCTTCACCATCAGCTTGCTCTAAACCATGGGTCTTTAACAAGGGCCAGGGTTTCTGTTTTATTTACCTCGCTGTCTCTAGAGTCTAAGACACAGTAGGTGTTTAATAAGGATTTGTTTGTTGAATGGGTGAAGCCGCCCAGATTAGAACCATGACAATATCTGATAGAGGTCTTGCCCCTAAAAAATCTGTATGTATTACAAAAGCTCTTCAAACTCAATAATAAGACAACCCATTAAATTTTTTTTTCTGTTTAAGTAATCTTTATGCCCAACGTGGGGCTTGAATTCATGACCCCATAATCAAGAGTCACATGCTCCACCAACTGAGCCAGCCAGGCACCCCTGAGACAACCCATTTTGAAAAAAATAGAACAGCCATTTTGAATAGCTGTTTCATCAATCAAGATATACAAAAGACTAATAAGCGCATGAAAAGATGCTCGGCATCTTTAGTCATTAGGGAGATGCAGATCAAAATCACAATGAGATACCGCCTCACACCCGGGAGGATGGCTAGAGTTAAAAAGACAATAGCAGGGGCGCCTGGGTGGCTCAGTCGGTTGAGCGGCCGACTTCAGCTCAGGTCATGATCTCACGGTCTGTGAGTTCGAGCCCCGTGTCGGGCTCTGTTCGGATTCTGTATCTCCCTCTCTCTCTGCCCTACCCCTGCTCATACTCTGTCTCTATGTCTCTCAAAAATAAATAAACGTTAAAAAAAAAAAAAAGACAATAGCAGGTGCTGGTGAGGGTGTGGAGCAACTGAGACATACGCTTACCATGTGACCCAGGAATTCCGCTCCTAGCCAAATGCTGAATGAAAACACAAGTCCACAACAAAACTGGCCCACAAACCCTTACATCAGCTTTAGCCAGAATAGGTGAAAACTGGAAACAGCCCAAATGTCCATCAACAGGTGAGGTAACATACAAATCGAGGTATATCCATACAGTGGAATACTGCTCAGCAATACAAATGAATGAACAACTGACGTTCGGAACGACATAAATGAATCTGACAAACATAATGTTAAGTGAAGGAGCCATTTGGTTTCATTTAAACTTTTTTTTTTTTTTTTTTAAATTTTAGAGAGAGAGAATCTCAAGCAGGCTCCATGCTCAGCGCGGAACCTGACGGGGGACTCAATCCCACGACCCTGGGATCATGACCTGAGCTGAAATCGAGAGTAGGATGTTCAACTAATTGAGCCACCCTGGCACCCCTGATTCCATTTATAGGAAATTCTAGAATAGGCAAAACTAATCTATCGTTCAGAAAGCATATCAGTGGTTGTATGAAGCTGTGGATGGGGAGGGGACCGCTGTCAAAGGGACTCAAGGAAACTTTCTGGGTCGTAGGGATGGTCTAAATCACGATTAGGGTGGTGGTTACTTGAGTGTATACATTCATTATGCACTTAAAATGGGTACATTTTATTGTAAGTAAATTATACTTTAATCAATTTGATTAAAAGGAAAAAGGAAGTCTGTAGGGGGAGAGCACCTGCACCCGAAAGAGAACAAATCCTTCATTGTCGAGACTCAGGCACTGTAGGGTGTAGAGCAAGCAGTATGTGCGTGAGGTTCACTGATGTCACTGCGTAGAGAAGTTGCTCATTCCTTCTGATCACCAAGTAGTACTCTCTGGATGGGGGTACTGGTTTGTTCAGAGTTCATTCTCCTATTGTTTCGTTTTAAAATGTTTATTTATTTATTTTGAGAGAGAGAGAGAAAGCACAAGCGGGGGGGGGGGGAAGTGGTCAGAGAGAGGGGGAGACAGAGAATCCCAAGCAGGCTCCTTGCTAACAGTATGGAGCCCAACGTGGGGCTCAAATGCCCAACTGGTGAGATCGTGACCTGAGCTGAAACCAAGAGCCAGACTCTTAACAGAAGGAGCCACCCAGGTGCCCCTCATTCCTTATTGTTGAGCATTTGTTTTCAGTTATCAATATTGGGGTGTTATCAATATTTAGGCCCAGAGGCTTCTCTGGGGGGCTTGTGTTCTAGAACTCCTCAGATGGGACAGCTCTCCACTCTAAGATCCACAGGGCCCGTGAGGCCGTCGGCAGACTACTTTTCCTGAGACAAACTGGTTTCTCCATCTCCCAGGACTCTCATTAGTCAGCAAAGCTGCAGGGTGAGTCCATGATCCTTCGTTTCTTTACTGCCACGAAAGGTACCTTTGAGGTATGAGACAGAAGTTCCGGGGTTACCATGAGGTCAGAGGCCCTGTGATGGTCTCCCCCACTTGCCTTTCTGGTTCCCCCCACCCCTTTTATTTTGAAAATCCAGCACTGGGTCCTGGCCTGAGGCGCTGGGAGTAGGATGAGAATGACTTCTGGAGCCAAAGTGGCTGACTAGGTTTTGCTGAAAGCAGAAAACTGACCATATTTTCCCTTGCTATTTTGGTTTCATGAGGCACAAGTTCTTTGAAAACAATGGGAAAGAAGAAACACTTCCAACTCAGCCTGTGGTTGGAAACTCCAGGAGTAACTGTTCTCCTAGCAAACCTCAAGGGGGAAAAGCACATATCCGAAAAGCTGAGGACCTAGGAAAGAGAAATTCCTCAGCTGGTGTGCATTAAGACATCATTCTGTGGGCCCTCGGAGCCCAGCCGTCACTGGCTCCCTGCAGCTTGAGGGCTGGCCAGCCCTTCAGGCCATGACACAAAAGCAGGGACCCACTTCTGGTATCTGCCCAGATTCAGGGACACCTTGTAACTTTTTAATAAATGTTTTTATTTTTGAGAGAGAGAGAGAAAGAGAACAGGCAGGGGAGGAGCAGAGAGAGAGGGAGACAGAGGATCCAGAGTGGGCTCTGGGCTGACAGCAGTGAGCCTGATGTGGGGCTCGAACTCATGAACCGTGAGATCATGACCTGAGCTGAAGTTGGACACTCAACTGACTGAGCCACCCAGGTTTGGGCTATTGTGGATAATGCTACGATGAACAGTCGTGCACAAGTATTTGTTAGAATGCCTGCTTTTCAGTTCCTTTGGGAGAAATAAAATATACAAAATATCACCTTGCAACATCTTATACCATATGGATAAATTCCATTTTTGTAAAGTCGGTCCACCTGGACCCCTGGTTTTTGACTTGAGCCATATGTTGGAATCATCCGTGGAGCTTTAACAGTACCAGTGCTTGTTTCCACCTGCAGAAGTTTCGGATTTAATTGTTATAGTATACGCCCGAGTATCGCGAGTTGGTGGAAAGCTCCTCAGGTGATTCTGATGTGCAGTCCAGGTGGAGAACCATTCTAGACTCTTCCTTGAAGTCTACTTGTAATAACTTCACTATTCTCATACTTGGTGTCTTGCTGGGCAGATTTCCCCATGGTCCTCGAAGTACTGGTCTCTCGGTGGGATTTAATCTTGTGACAACGGTGCCTCATGGAGCCCGATTACTTTCCTATGCTTTCACAGCTGTTCCAAACATTACAACTCATCCGTTCCTCATAACGGTTGGCCTGTTACGGATGAGGAAGCGGAGATGCAGAAAGCTTGTCTGAGGTTAAAGCAAAATAGAACACTCCAAAAAGCAGTAGAAGAGACCAGGGATGAAAGGCAGTGTCATCAGAAGAGGCTGTCTCCTCAGGATGAGTGTTCCCAGGCTGAATGGAAAGCCCTGAATACGTATCCCGGGGGCTGTGACGGGGGCTGGCTGGGCAGAGGCCAGTCCTGAGCCCAGGCCAGTTTCGCTGAATTTCTCCCCTTCCTCTCTCAACCTCAGGCTGGGAATGAAGGCACTGAAACCTTTTGAGATTTCCACGTGGATCCTTCCCAAAAACACTGGTGTGAGAGGAAAAATTGCTCAGCAACTGCCAACGAATTTTGACCTTCTCTTCCCACAAACCGTGATCTTTATTTTAATTCGGTAAATGTTTTTCTGACCAAGGTATCCCCCTGGAACTCAGCTCTAGACAGCAAGGAGATTTGTCTTTGGAATAATCACTGCCGATTCCAGGAGAGGCCTCTTTTCATTTGCATGTGGAAAAATCAGGGATGGCCTACACAAATTTGATTGTTTTCTAGAGCTTCCTTTTGGCTCTTGAGGGGCACTGCCTGGTCCTGAATTTGAGTAGTTTTTTTTCTCTCTCTCTTTTTTTTTTATAAGGAGTTTATTTATTTATTTATTTAAACGTTTGTTTATTTTTGAGAGACAGAGAGACACAGCATGAGCAGGGGAAGGGCAGAGACAGAGGCAGGCTCCAGGCTCCGAGCCATCAGCACAGAGCCCGACGCAGGACTTGAACTCACAGACAGTGAGATCATGACCTGAGCTGAAGTCGGCTGTCCAGCCAACTGAGCCACCCAGGCACCCCAGAGTTTATTTATTTTGAGAGAGAGAGCGCAGGCGAGGGACAGAGAGAGAGGATCCCAAGCAGGCTCCGCACTGTCAGCGCAGAGCCCGATGCAGGTCTTGATCAAGAGTCGGATGCTTAACTGACAGCCACCAGGCTCCCCGGATGGTTTTCTCTCTTTTGTTTTGGGCTTTCTCTTTTAAGGTTAAGAGTTCATAATGTTCTTTGGGGAAAGGAGGAGGGGCCAGAAAGAGGAGATGGTACTAGAGAGTTTAGGGGACCTGTTTTACTTAGGCTGTTGTTTAGGAATCTTGTTGCAAAGCACAGAACCTGCTTAAGGTATCATTGAAGCCAAGAAAGGGTTTCATTCAGGGATAGTGTTCCCAGTCTTCCTGGGTGGAGGCCCACTGCCCAGAGCATTCCTCAACAAGGGAGTGGGGCAGTTCTAGCAAAGACCCTGAAGCCACCACCACTGGTTGGCACACGTGGCAGCTCATGGACATCAAGCTGGGTGCTGGTTGCCAGAAATTCCACCATGGGAGCCTGCAAGCCAGATGCCTCTGCCATCATCCTGGCCAGAAAATGGTTTCTCTCTGGCATTTACTTCTGAATCTAAGTGTCCCTGTGTGTGTCTGATCAATGAAACTAGGTTGCATGCCTGGGCCCTGACTGCAAGGGGAGTAAGGAAAGAGCTTCTATCTTCAGGAGGCAGGACTTATAATGTAGAAATTCCCTAAATGTATAAAGAGTATTTAAAAGGTGGTGGGTAGCCAGAAATGGTATCACTACTAGCAGAGATGGTTTGGTCACAGGAAACAGAAATCTACTTGTCCATGCTGGTGGTTTGAATGGGTTTCTGAAATGGATGCAGGGGAATGTCACAGAAACAGCTATAGCAGGGCCTTAACGGGACTAGAGATCTGGCTAGCAACTTCCGACTCTTCCTGCTCTCCATCTCTGTGATTCTCACATTGGGTTTCATCCTCTGTCGGCCCACCAGCTTCCTCACCTTGCCCTTGACTACTGCTCCCTTAGAACTTTGACCTGCACATGGCTTTGGTATAAACCCTAGCTCCAGTGCTATACAGGTTGGTGCTTACATGATCTCACTGCGTGTTCCATGTTCATGGGGTGTGGGTGGTAGTGGTGGTGGTGGGGATTGTTGAATGAATCTGATTGGCTCTGCTTAGATCAAGTGTTTATCTGTAGTCCAAACAGCTGTGTCTGGGAGGAAGTGGCAGAGACACATGGGGCTCTGACTGGGGTATTTTTTCTTAGAGGTGGTGGTTGGCAACAGCTGCTGTCCAGTCATGGAAAATGCCAGCCAGAAGGGGCCCCGAAAGGGCAGGAAGTGCTGGCCCTTCAGTTTACAGTTAAAGAGACGGAAGCTCAGAGAGTCTAGGTGTGTGGGGCAGGGGGTTGCACTGCATAGTGGAAAGACAAAAACCAAAGGCTGGTGTTGTTTAACCACCCTGAACCTCAGTTTCCTCCTTTGTGAGAAAAAGAGAATAATACTTACCTTGCGGGTTGTCGTATTAAAATGAAAAAATGTAGCAGGCTTAGTTTTGAGCAAACACTAATTAAAAACTTAGGTGTTATAAGACCAAAAGAGACCCATAAAATATGATTAATTTGAATTGGATTATACATGCTCATATCACCCAGATAACATTCCTAAACTAGGTCTTACAGATATTTGCTGTCTTTTGGGATGGAGTCCATCTGCAGGCCTTGTTTTGTTGAGCTCCCAGGGCCACCGCCATGAGCTCTGTTCTAGGACATACAGGGACATATAGGATATATAGTCCTATAGTATGTGCTCTTTTAAAAAAAATGTTTATTTATTTATTTTGAGAGAGAGAGACTTAGAGCGTGAGTGGGGGAGGGGCAGAGAGAGAGGGAGACACAGAATCCTGCACTGTCAGTACACAGCCCCACGAGGGTGAGATCACGACTTGAGCCGAAATCAAGAGTTGGACGCTTAACCTACTGGGCTACCCAGGCGCCCCCTAAAGTATGTACTCTTTTGTGTCAAGTTTCTTTGGCTGGACATGATATTTTTGTTTGTATCAATAGTTTGTTCCTTTTTATTGCTGAGTAGTATTCTGCTATATGAATATATTGTAATTTATTTTTCTACTGTTGGCTAATTTCTGATTTTTATCTACTACGAATAAGCCACCATGAACATTCTTGTCCAATCTTTATGTGGAGCTTTCTTTTATTTCTCTTGGGTAAATACCTAGGAGTGGAATTGCTGAGTCATGGGGTGGGCATATGCTTAACGTTAATAGACACTGCCAAAGTTTTGAAAAGTTATTGAACTCTTTTCTACTCCCACCAACAATGTAGGAGAATCCCGTTCTACATTCACCAACATTTGGCAAAGGTTGTCAGTCTTTTTAGCCATTCTAGTGGGTGTCTAGGGAATCTCATTGTGGTTTTAATTGGTGCCTCCCTAATGGCTAATGATGTTGAGCACCTCTTCATGTGCTTGATGGCTACTTAATATATTCTTTTGTAAAGTGTTCAAGTCTTTTACTCATTTTTATTTAGTTATCTTTTCATTATCCATTTGCAGTTATTTTTATATTCTGTAAATAAGTCATATATAACGTATATATACACATATACAAACTGTATAACTTAATATCTTTTTTAAAAAACAGCTTTATTGGGGGTGCCTGAGTGGCTCAGTTGGTTGAGTGTCCGATTTCAGCTCAGGTCATGATCCCATGGTTCGTGGTTGGAGCCCCGCATCAGGCTCTGTGCTGACAGCTCAGAGCCTGGAGCCTGCTTCCAATTCTGTCTTCCTCTCTCTCTACCCCTTCCCCACTCACACTCTGTCTCTCTCAAAAATAAACAAATGTTAAAAACAGCTTTATTGATATATAAGCGACATCTAACAAACAACATATTTTTAAAATATTTTTTTTAATGTTTATTTATTCTTAGAGAGAGAGAGAGAGAGACAGAGCATGAGCCGGGGAGGGGCACAGACAGAGAGGGAGACACAGAATCTGAAACAGATCTGAAACAGAGCCTGACGTGGGGCTTGAACTTGGGAACAGTGAGATCATGACCTGAGCCGAAGTTGGACGCTTAACTGACTGAGCCACCCAGGCGCCCCACAAACAACATATTTAAAGTGTACCCTTGTGAAACCATTAGCACAATCAAGATAAATAATATACCCATTACCGCCAAGATTCATGCCCCTATATAACCTCCCCTTCCTGCCCCCTCCTTACCTCCTCACCCATCCCCTGGCAACTACTGGTCTTTCCATTACTAGAGAATAATATTTATGTAAGTGGAATGATATAGTATGTACTTTTTTTCGTTTGGCTTCTTTTACTCAGCAGAGTTAACTTGAGATTCCTCTATGTTGTGTGTATCAATAGTTCATTTCTTTTTATCACCCAGTAGTATTCCATTGTGTGGATACATCATAATTTGTTCACCTCTTCAACCTTGGTGGGTGTTTGTGTGGTTTCCAGTTTGGGGTTATTATGAATAAAGCTGCTGTGATCAGTCATCCCCAAGTCTTTAGTATGGACATATGCTTTTATTTCCCTAGGAGTAGGATGGATGGATCAGAAGGTAGGTGTATGTTTAACTTTTAAAGAAACTGCCACATTGTTTCTAATGTGGTTGTACCATTTCACACTCCCACCAGCAGCAGAAGAGTTATTCCATATGCTAAAACTCGTTATGTCAAGTGTTTCTAATTTTAGTCATTCTAATAGGATGCAATTCTAATTTGCATTTCCCTAACAATGATGTTGACCATATTTTCATGTGTTTATTTGCCTTCTGTATATCTTTTTTTGGTGAAGTATTTCTTCACATATTTTGCCAATTTATTAATTAGGTTCTTTTCTTATTATGGAGTTTTGAGAGTTCTTTATATATTTTGGATACAAGTCCTTTATGAGATATATACAGAGAAAATATACTGATATTTTCTCCCAGTCTGTGATCTGTCTTTTCATTCTCTTAACAATGTCTTTCAAAGAGCAGAATTTGCTTTTATTTTAACAAAGCCCAAGTTATTACTTTTTTTTTAAGTAAAAAAAATTTTTTTTAATGTTTATTTTTGAAAGGGCGAGAGTGAGCCAGGGAGTGACAGAGAGAGAGAGTGATACAGAACCCAAAGCAGGCTCCAGGCTCTGAGCTGACAGCACAGAGTCCAATGTGGGGCTCTAACCTATGAACCATGAGATCATGACCTGAGCCAAAGTCAGATGCTCAACCTACTGAACTACCTAGGTGCCCCAACTTTCTTCTTTAATGGTTAGCTTTTTTTTTTTTTTTTTTTGATTCTAAGAAGTCTTTGCTTATTACTAGGTCACAAAATATATTCTCTCATATTGTCTTTAGGAAGATTTATAGTTTTAGCTTTTACATTTAGGTCTGTGGTCCACCTAAAGTGAGTTTTCATGTGTAATGTGGGATAGGGGTCAAGATTTTTTATTTTCTAGGGAATGCAATATGCATCTTTAACTTATGGTCTACCTTGAATTAATCTTCTGCTTCCTGTGTGATGTAAGATCCTTATAAGAGTACAATTCAGTCTATCTCCCTTCTTATCCTTTATGCTATTGTCATATTTCTCATTTACATATGTTGTAAACTCCATAATACATTGTTATTTTTGCTTTAAACAGTCACTTATCTGTTAAGCAATTAAGGTGAGAAAATAGTCTTTTATATTTAGTGACATGTTTGCCATTTCCATTGCTCTTCATTCATTCCTGTAAATCTGATTTTTATCTAGTATCAGTTTCTTTCAGACTAAAGAATGTCTTCCTTTCTTGTGTGGAAGATCTGCTAGAGATGAATTTTCTCAGATTTTGTTACCCTGAAAGTATCTCTATTTTACTTCATTTCTGAAGATATTTTCATTGCATATCGAATTCTAGGTTGCCAGATTTGCTTTTTTTCCCAAGACTTTATTTTTTAATTTTTATTTAAGTAATCCCCACACCTAACGTGGGGCTCAAGCTCATGACTGCAAGATCAAGAGTTGCATGCTCCGACTGAGCCAACCAGGCACCCCTTTTCCAGTACTTTATTATTATTTAGAAAAAAATTTTTAATGTTTATTTAGAGAGAGAGAGAGAGCATGAGCGGGGTAGAAGCAGAGCAAGAGAGGGACACAGAATCTGAAGCAGGCTCCAGGCTCCGAGCTGTCAGCACAGAGCCCAACGCAGGGCTTGACCTCATGAGCTGTGAGCTCATGACCTGAACTGAAGTCAAATGCTTAACCGACTGAATCACCCAGGTCTCCCCACCCAGCACTTTATTATTATTATTAAAAAAATGTTTATTATGTGAGCATGTGCATACATGCAGGTGGGAGAAGAGAAGAGAGAGAGAGAGAGAGAGAGGGAATCCCAAGCAGACTCCATAGTGTAAGCACAGAGCCCAATATAGGGCTCAATCTCACCAACTGTGAGATCATGACCTGAGACAAAGTCAAGAGTTGGACACTTAATCAACTGAGCCACCCAGGCGCCCCTCCATCACTTTAAAAGATATAATTCTAGGGGCACCTAGCTGGCTTAGTTGGTAGAGCATGCAATTCTTGGACTCGGGGTCATGAGTTCTAGCCCCACATTAGGCATAGAGTTTACTTAATAAAAAAATTTTTTTAAATATATAATTCTATTGTCTTATGGTCTCTGTTGTTTCTGTTAGTCAGTCATCATTTTTATTGTTGTGTACTCTATATAATGTCTTTTTTCTTTGGATGCTTTAAAGAATTTTCTATCTTTGGTTTTCAGTAGTTTCACTGTGATGTGCCTAGGAGTGTGTGTGTGTGTGTGTGTGTGTGTGTGTGTGTGTGTGTGTGTGAGAGAGAGAGATATTAGTTAGGGTTTGCTGGGCTTCTTGTTTTTAATTGAATTTTGGAAATTGTGTTCAATTATTTATCTGCTGTATTCTCTCTGTTCTCTCCTCCGGGACTCCCAATACATGCATGTTAGTCTAATCGTTTGATATCCCACAGGTCATTGAAGCTCCAATCATAACTTTTTCCAATCTTTTTTTTTCTCTCTGTGCTTCATTTTGGGTAATTTCTTTTTTATTTTTTTAAATGTTTTTATTTTGTTTTTCAGAGAAAGAGAGACAGAGTGTGAGCAGGGGAGGGGCAGAGAGAGAGGGAGATAGAGAATCTAAAGCAGGCTCCAGACTCGGAGCTGTCAGCACAGGCTTGAACTCATGAACCGTGAGATCATGACCTGAGCTCAAGTCGGACACTTAACTGACTGAGCCACTCAGGCACCCCCATTTTGGGTAATTTTTATTGACAGCTCTTAAAGTACATGTGATGTTTTCTTCTGCTATCTCTAATCTGCTATTTTTCTTATTCAAAAATTTATTTATTTATTTTATTTTATTTTAAAAAGTTTTTCTTAACATTTATTTATTTTTGAGAGACATAGAGACAGAGTATGAGCAGGGGAAGGGCAGAGAGAGAGAGGGAGACACAGAATCTGAAGCAGGCTCCAGGCTCCGAGCCATCAGCACAGAGCCCGACACGGGGCTTGAACCCACAGACTGTGAGATCATGACCTGAGCCGAAGTTGGCCGCTTAACCAACTGAGCCACCCAGGTGCCCCTCAAAAACTTTTTTAAAAAATTCAAATATTGTATTATTATTTCAGTACTAAGATTTCCATTTGGTTCATTTTTAAAAATTTTATTAAATATTTATTTAAAAATTTTTAAATGTTTATTTATTTTTGAGACAGAGAGAGACCGAGCATGAGTCGGGGAGGGGAAGAGAGAGAGGGAGACACAGAATCCGAAACAGGCTCCAGGCTCTGAGCTGTCAGCACAGAGCCCAATGCGGGGCTCGAACTCACGGACTGCGGAGATCATGACCTGAGCCGAAGTCGGATGCTCAACTGACTGAGCCACCCAGGAGCCCCTAAATATTTATTTTGAGAGAGAGAAAAAGAGCGAGAGAGAGACCACAAAAAGAGGAGGGGCTGAGAAAGAGGGAGAGAGAGAGAATCCCAAGCAGGCTACATGCTGTGAGCACAGAGCCCCACGCAGGCCCACACAGGGCTCCATCTCATGAACCATGAGATGATGACCTGAGCCAAAATCAAGAGTCAGATGCTTAACCAACTGAGCCACCCAGGCGCCCGCATTGGGTTCATTTTTAGAGTTTCCATCTCTCTTCTAAAATTCAAATTTCTCATGTCTTCGCCCATTATATCCATCTTTTCCTATAAATTTCTTGACATATTTATAATATAATTCTTGTTTGGTAATCTCAACATCTGGGCAGTCTCTGGGTCTGCCTCTGTTAACTTTTTTTTTTCTTTTAGTAAACGTCACATTTTGTTACTTCACGTATCTAATATTTTACTATATATAAGATATCATAGACAGTAGTTATAAGAAATTCTAGATTCTCTTATCTTCCTTCAAAGAGTTTTGAATTTTGTGTGGCACTCAGTTAAGTTACTGGCAGATCACTTTGATACTGGGGAGGCTTACTTCTAGGCTTTGTTAGGGTAGGCCTACCTAGTTCAGTTTTGCCCTTTGTCCTGGGAAATGGTCTTCACGCCTAAGGTGTGGCCCTCTGGGGTTTCACTGGAAAGCCTGAGGTATTTTACAAGCCCTTCTAATGTGGTGGACCTTGAACTCTTAATCTGCCTCCCATTACTGGGAAATTGCTGAAATCTTACCGTAGCTCTTTTGGCCTACAGTTCTTGGCTGCTTGGAGTCACCCCACATATGCACATATGCATATGCAAACATGCACTTGGGGACTCAAACAAGGATCTAAGGGGAGTCCGTTTGCCAATTTTGTGGCTCCTTCTTTTCCATGTTTTCCCTCCTCAATTTCTAGCCACTGTGGCAGCTATATGCTCTGACTTCCTGTGTCAGCCTGATAAGACTCTTGTTTTCTGCTTGAGCTTTATTTCCTATCTGCAGCATGGACTTCAAAATGCCCTCCCTAAGAGGAACAGGCAGTTTTCTTTTCTTTTTTTTTTTTTTTAATAAAAATTTTTTTAATTCAAGTACCGCTAACATACAATGTTGTATTAGTTTCAGGTATAAGAGGAAAAGTCAGATAAATTGTGTCTTTACCTAGTTTGCTTCTCTCTCTCTTTTTATGTTTATTTTTGAGAGAGAGAGAGAGAGCACATGAGAGGCAGAGAGAGGAGGACAGATGATCTGAGGCCAGCTCTGTGCTGACAGCAGACAGCCCGATATGGGGCTTGAATCCAAGAACCATGAGATCATGACCTGAGCTGAAGTCAGATGCTTAACTAACTGAGCTGCCCAGGAGCCCCACCTAGTTTACTTCTCTTAAGGGTTGTATCTACTCTGGTTGCCTATTTAGGTTGCTCTCCAGTGCCTTTAAATATTTTTTCTTTAAATATTTTCCCACAGTTTACACTAGCTATCAGGAGGAATGTTAGTCAGATACAAGCTACCCCATTGTTGCAAGCAGAACTCATATACTTAGTCTTTATATCGAGTAAACCAATACTGGCTTTTGGTTGTCTGTTCTGAGAATTTACTTGATTTAATTTAAATTTCACTAAATAATCCAGTAAATTAGTAATTCCTCATGGTCTGTCAAAGTTTCAGAGGTTGAAAATCGGTCTCTAATAGGGACGACATCTTGAGTGTGTAAAGTTTAAAAATAAACTTTATAATCTATTTTCTGAAACAGGGAATACAATCACATGGTTCAACATTTAAGAGGTAAAAAGGATATACCATAAAAATCCTCGCTCCCATCCCTCTTGCATGTGTTTTGAAAAAATAGTCAGCTTTGTTTTTTAATCTAATCCCGGTCATAATCCTAGGAATTCCTTGACAAAGAAGTTTGTTTTGCTTTGTTTTGTTTTATAAATAAATGATATCCTCCCAGCAGGAATCATTACAGAGGAAGGCATCAATTCCATTTATTTCTGCAAACATTTAGTGTGCCCGGAACAATGTTAGCTATTGTGGAGTAGAAACATGAGTCATACAGTGGAGAGCTCACTTCTCTTAATTAGAAGGGAGAAGAGAGTAGAATGAAGGACTATTTGTAAGGAAATCTGATGCCTTCTACTTGACCCAGTTGGAAGAGTTGATAGAAAAAGGTCCCAACCCTGTCCAGCTGACGCCTGGAGTTAAGGTTATATTCTTGGCCCTGTCTCTCTAACAGGGTGTCTCTCTAGCCCAACTGCTGCCCCGTTTACAGCCAAGCTCAGCACAGGGTCCAAGAACCTTGCTGGAAGCTTGGTGTCTAGTTCATAGTTCTTAGCGAGAGGGAAAAGCTAAGTGAAGCCTCTGTAACTTCAGAATGTTGAACTAGCTACAGTTTACAACAGAAGGGTTGCTCAAAGGGCTGAGTGTTCTCCAGCCAAGTCTGAAAGAGCTGAACCCCTTCCTAGCAGCTGTAAAAACATGCAGTGTCCACAACAAATGTACTGAAAAGACACGGGAAGCTGAACAAAACCACAGAGGCAGCAGCAAGAATTCTGCACACTCCTTGTGTGGCCACACCTTCAGGTTCCTACAAGGGCTGGGACTGGCAAGGCAGGGCACTGTGTACACAGTGGGAGGAACTGAATGGTAGGTCAGGGGTGTTTGCTAACAGTTTGAGAATACTGCTGAGGAGGGGTAGAAATGATGAGTATCAGTGGTCAGGTTTACATCTGGCTACCTTTGTTCCTCTGCAGGAATTTCAGTTCGAGCACACTCCACCTGTGAGCTGCCCTTGGCCAGAAAATAAAACTTGTGCATCTTCCCTGCTGCCTTTTCCATTGGAACTCCAGATGGGGCTTGGGACCTCTGGCTACCATTCTGTTTTGCTGCAGGTGGCAAGCCTACTGGAGGGCTTTTGAAGTCTTTATGTGATCCTCCATTCAAATGCTCAGAACAAAATTAATTTATAAGCACCATTCTTTCCTGTGAAATGTATAAAAGCCTCTAGAAGGCAAGGGCTGGTGAATAAAAATTGACTCCATGGCATCCACAATTACTTTTCTGAGATGTGTAAGAAGGTCGTTGTTAGCTTATTTGGTATGCTGTCCTTAGGGTGTAAATTTAGTGACTGTTAAAAAGAAAAAGGGGTGCCTGGGTGGCTCAGTCAGTTAAGTGGCTGACTTCAGCTCAGGTCATGATCTCGCAGTCTGTGAGATTGAGCCTCGCGTTGGGCTCTGTGCTGATGGCTCAGAGCCTGGAGCCTGCTACAGATTCTGTGTCTCTCTTTCTCTCTCTCTGCCCTTCCCCTGCTCACGCTCTGTCTCTATGTCTCTCAAAAATAAACGTTTAAAAAAAAAAGAAAAAAAAAGATCATTAGGTTTCTCTTTCTTTCCCAACCTCCTGTTCCCTAATTCTCTCTTCTTCATGAGGCTCAATTTACTCAACCGGGTTTGTTTGTTTGTTTGTTTTTTTCCAGGAATTGAATTCTTATGGTGGGAGGGACTAGAGCAGCACCAATAAAAATATAATGCAAGCCACATATGTTTAAATTTTCTTTTTTCTTTTTAAGTTTATTTATTTTTGAGAGAGAGAGTGAATGAGAGGGGCAGAGGCAGAGAGAGAGGGGGATAGAGGATCCAAAGCAGGCTCTGAGCTGACAGCAGAGAGCCCCATGTAGGGCTCAAACTCACAAACCGTGAGATCATGATCTGAGCCGAAGGCAGTCGCTTAATTAACTGGGCAACTCAGGTGCCCCTTAAATTTTCTCGGCAGCCCCATTAAAAATTGTAAAAGAGATGACATTAATGTTAATATTTCAGTTAACCAAATATATCTAAAATATCTTTTCAAGGTGTAATCAACATAACAATTTTCGATGAAACAATTTATCATTCTTGTCTTGGTACTAGACACCGGTCTTTGAGACCCGGTGTGGATAGCCACATTTCAAATGTTCAGTAGCCACATGTGGCTGGTGACTACTGTATTGGGCAGCACAGGGCTAGAGCACAGGCCCTGGTGAAGCCCTCCAGGTCCCCCCGATGCATGCAATGAACCCTCTAGGCTGAATTCTAGGAGAGCACCCAGTGATGTTACAGGCAGGAGAGGGTTTAGAATGGGGTCAGATGCGGGAATCCCAGCTGGGTTTTGCTGATAAAGAGAACTTGAAAGCAAACGGTAGGGCGGTGTGGGTGGGAAACGTGTCTAAGGTCTGGGACTGGAAGGAGGCCCTTCGGAGGGCGCGGTTATGCGGGAGGTATGAGAACTTGGTGGAGGGCCAAACCCTGCCACGTGGACAGGTAGGACTCTACCTGGGGCGACCCCTGGGCTGACGGCTGTTCCTTTTCTGTCTTTTCTCTCCCCTCCCCAACCCCCAGCGGTGGTCCTCGGCCTGCCCGGCGCCTGGGCGGGGGACGAGGCATGCACGCGCACCTGCCCGGCTGCCTGCGCCTGCAGCAGCACCGAGCGCGGCTGCTCCGTGCGCTGTGACCGCGCCGGTCTCCTGCGGGTGCCGGCCGAGTTTCCGTGCGAGGCGGCCTCCATCGACCTGGACCGGAACGGCCTGCGCTTCCTGGGGGAGCGGGCCTTTGGCACGCTGCCGTCGCTTCGCCGCCTGTCGCTGCGCCACAACAACCTGTCCTTCATCACGCCCGGCGCGTTCAAGGGCCTGCCACGTCTGGCCGAGCTGCGCCTGGCGCACAACGGCGAGCTGCGCTACCTGCACGCACGCACCTTCGCTGCGCTCAGCCGCCTCCGCCGCCTCGACCTGGCCTCCTGCCGCCTCTTCACGGTGCCCGAGCGCCTCCTGGCCGAGCTGCCCGCCCTGCGCGAGCTCACCGCCTTCGACAACCTGTTCCGCCGCGTGCCCGGCGCGCTGCGCGGCCTGGCCAACCTGACGCATGCGCACCTGGAGCACAGCCGCATCGAGGCGGTGGCCTCCAGCTCGCTGCAGGGCCTGAGGCGCCTGCGCTCGCTCAACCTGCAGGCCAACCGCGTCCGTGCCGTGCACGCAGGCGCCTTTCGCGACTGCGGCGCCCTGGAGCATCTGCTGCTCAACGACAACCTGCTGGCCGAGCTGCCGGCCGAAGCCTTCCAAGGCCTGCGCCGCCTGCGCACGCTCAACCTGGGCGGCAACGCGCTGGGCCTCGTGGGGCGCGCCTGGTTCGCCGACCTGGCGGAACTCGAGCTGCTCTACCTCGACCGCAACAGCATCGCCTTCGTGGAGGAGGGCGCCTTCCAGAACCTCTCGGGCCTCCTCGCTCTGCACCTCAATGGCAACCACCTCACTGTGCTGGCCTGGGCCGCCTTCCAGCCTGGCTTCTTCCTGGGCCGCCTCTTTCTCTTCCGCAACCCGTGGCACTGCGACTGCCGCCTGGAGTGGCTGCGGGACTGGATGGAGAGCTCCGGGCGTGCGGCCGACGTGCCGTGCGCCTCGCCAGGCTCCGTGGCCGGCCTGGACCTCAGCCAGGTGGCCTTTGCGCGCTCTTCCGATGGCCTCTGTGTGGATCCCGAGGAGCTGAACCTCACTGCATCCAGTCCAGGCCCGTCCTCAGAACCTGTGGCCACCACTGTGAGTAGGTTCAGCAGCCTCCTCTCTAAGCTGCTGGCTCCGAGGGCCCCGGTGGAGGAGGTGGCCAACACCACCGAGGGTCCGTTCAACACATCTCTGTCTGACAGCCTTCTCTCCGGTGGGGTGGTTGTTTCGGGCCACAGCGCCTGGTTTCTCCTCGGCTCTGGTCTCCTGCTCGGCGTGGTGTTTGTCCTACACACGGACTGACCTTGTCTCACTGGGGTGACTCAGATTGCCTCGGCCAGCGGAGGAAAGTTGAGTTAACTGGGCTTGAGGGTGTTCGTGGCTGGGGGAGAAGGGAACTGGATGGGGCAGATGGTGAAAATTCCAGCCCAGGATGAAAGGGACAGTTTACTTCCAGAGATGGCCCTGGGAAGAGAAGAGCCCTAGGCGCCCGCCGGGATGGGGTGGAGGTGGGGAGAAGAATGGATTTCTGCTCCTGTCACCTGCGCGTCAATTGGACAAGAGGAAGGAGAGTGGGCCCTCCAGCGAGAAGATTAGGAATCGGAAGCTCCTAGGGCTACAGGGCTCTGCCCCCATCCCTTGCCCCCATCTTCCAGGACACAGAGACTGCAGTGTCTGAATTAGAGTCCATCAAGTGGCTAAATACTAAGAACTGTGCTAGTTTTTCTGGCAGGTCAGCCCATTAAAGCCCAGTCCCTTTGTTTTCTACCACAATTGCCCTCCCCCTCCCCCCAGGGCAGGGGCCACTAAGATCCAGGAAGACGGACAGGACAGGAGAGAAGGGGGATGTGAGAGGAACTTAGACTTGAGGGGGGTGGCCATGGTTCCTGGGGTCTGGAATGTGTTAGGCATTGAAAACAAAGACCCGTTTCACTTACTCCACAATTATTCCCAGGGGTGGCCTTAGCCACAAAGCAACTTTAGGGCAGGGTAGGGGAAAAGAAGGGGGGGGTAGGTTTCTGTGTACAAATAAATGTGTAAAATCCTAAGATTAAAACAAGAAAAAACGTTCATCGAGTTTCTGTACCGCAGGACTTTTTCTAGCCTTTCATATGCAAACGTGCATTGTGAATCTCCAGGAAGGCCACAAAAATCCTCTTTTCTTAGGTTTTGTGGGAAGAGTGTCAGGAGGACAGAGATGCCGTTAGCAGGGCAGGGAGTCTTCAGCTTGGATGATCCCATTAGGTGCAGAAATTATTATGGGCGGCACAGTTGGGGGCTGACTAATGGCCAGGGGGGAAAGGAGGCAGCCAGTAGCTGGGAAGGGGGCCTGAGAGATTTCCCAGGGTGGGAGTTGGCCAACCGTAAGCCCCCAGGCCTGAGTGCCAGGGCAAATTCTGTGTGTCTGCTAAGTACTTGCTCAAGCAGCTCTCCACGCACAAGTAGTGATGGCTGCATTCGTCAACCTGCTGGAAACCCGCAGTTTTAATGTCCTGAATTCCTCTATCTATATTCGAAGAGCTGGGTTTTCAAAGCCCACATAATTCAGGGTCCACCACGCTGCCAGGTCTTCATGGTGATAGTACTTCTGTGTCTGTTATGAGGTAATACTCAGTATTATAAATGTTGCAGAAAGACCTCTGAGGGTAGGAGTGTTCAAACAGGTTGTGACCATTAGTGGTCCATCAACTCAATTTAATGGGTCACAACCAGTGTTTAAATAAAAAAACAAGGTAGAATAGAACAGAAAAGACACAGAGTCTTGCACTTGATAAGTATTGTTCTGTGAAACTTTATTTAATTTGTATGCATCTATTCATATTATATGCGTATGTATGTATGTTGTATCTGGATTGCTGCGTACAATTTATATTTTCTTGTAGGCTGTTGTTTTTGCTATTGTGGGCTATTGTTAAGAAAGCTTGAAAGACACTAATCTGGAGCCTGCATGAGTTTGAAAAACTTTTTATTTTGAAAAGTCTCAAACCTACAGAAAAGTTGCAAGAATAATAGAATGAACACTTGGGCCATTCGCCTAGGTTTCCCGTTGCTAACATTTTACTGTATTTGCTGCATATAGTTTGAGTTAATTGTAAACATCACAGCCCTTCACCCCAAATACCACAATATGTATTTCCTAGTCAGGGACTTTATCACTGATAGAATATTATTTAAAATATACTCTATAGTGAAATTTCAACAGTTGTCAAAATGATTTCCTAGGCAGTCACTCTATCTTCCTATGAGTCGAAAAAAAGGTTCCTTGTGTTCATTTGATCACAATACTCAAAATTCTAAATCCTCCGACTGACTTTAATGTTTTAAAATGGATTCGTTTTCCAAATGTCTTACTTTTCAAATGTGAGAACCAGATGAGGTCAGAAATGTTGTTTGTTCAAACCGTGTGTCGTGGCTATGGTAACTGAATAAAGATCACGAAAATCCTGGAGACCAGACCTCTGCGTTTGGGTAACCATGGAAGGCTACAGTACACGTGCAGTCTGTGTTACTGAGGAACAAGATGCCGCCTGGGGAGGAATGTCCCTCCTTCCATTTGGAGCGAGTTCCTGAGAGTCAGCCTCAAAATGCTGCTTCAGTTCTGCCCGGTGGTTAGATGGCCAGCTTTTTAATGAACATTTGTTTGGCTGAATGTTTTTGAACAAGTATCAACACTGAAATAGCCTCCGGGGAGACAGATTTTTATAGAACTACCCAACCCAGTAGAATTCTGGGAACGTGGGAGTTACTGCCAAACAGATCCAGAGTCGCCCGGAATGAGTTCCCAGTGAATTGTGGCCATTACGAGCTCTCATGAGAGAACAGGGAGTGGAGTTCCGAGTTTTAAGTTCATGAAGTTTCCCACCCCATCTCTGGCTAAAAGTACCCTGAGAAATGTGAAGGTGCTATGGATTCTGCTGAGCAAAACTATGCGTCCCCGTCTGGATGGACCATTTTATGCTGTGGTAACAAACAATTCCCAAACTTCAGTGGATTCCTGAGGGTTAGTTCTTGCTTATGCACGCGTCCAGCGTAGACCCATGAGAGGGGTTCTGCTCTTTGTAGCCACTCAGGGACCCAAGCTGATGAAGGATCTGCCATTTTTGGACACTTACCTAAACACGAGTTCTAGTGTTTGTTGCAACAGAGAAGGAAAGCATGATTCTCCCAAGCCTCTCACCCTTCATTGGCCAAAAATGTCACATGGCCACACCTAACTTCACCCAGGCAAGGAGGTGTGGTCCTCCTGTGTGCCCAGAAAGAGAGGAGAACTGGGGATGTTGATGAACCCAGCAATGCTCCAGACAGCTCACCTGATAGAGTCAAGCCTAGACTTCTCAGCACTGTTTGAAGAAATAGAGGCTGGAGAGGGAAATCTGGTGAGCAAGTCCCTACTAGGCTCACTCTTTCTCCCCTTCCAGCACCCCAGCTGGGCTTTAAATACAATATTTGTGCTAGCCAATAGGAAGGCTGTGGCCTCATTGCTTTGGTTCTTTCAAGAAAGGGGAGAGGGGTCCCTGGCTGGCTCACTTGGTAAACTGTGCGACTCTTGATCCTAAGATTGTGAATTCAAGCCCCATGTTGGGTGTGGAGCCTACTTAAAGTTAAAAAAAATTTTTTTTTAAAGGGGAGAGAAAATGTAGAGACAAAAGGTTCATATTTTCCCCTTTAAAAAATGTTTTCCGCACAAACACTCAACTTACACTATCCAAATCTTTAGAAGCTTGGGTCTTTAAATTTTTTTTTTAATGTTTATTTTTGAGAGACATAGAGACAGAGCATGAGCAGGGGAAGGGCAGAGAGAGAGGCAGACACAGAATCGGAAGCAGGCTCCAGGCTCTGAGCCATCAGCACAGAGCCTGACGCGGGGCTCGAACTCACAGACCGTGAGATCGTGACCTGAGCTGAAGTCGGCCACCCAACCAACTGAGCCACCCAGGCGCCCTAGAAGCTTGGGTCTTTAGAAAATTCCCTCTCAGAAAGCTCCCTGGCTCTTTCTAAGAGGTGCCCTTCCTGTCCATTGTTTCATGAGGACTATTGAAGCCCCCATCCACCCACCTTTGTCAGGCCACCAAAATGCTGCCCTCTAGAGGGCACTTGCCTGCTGGTCACGGCTGTTACTGGCCATTGGCTCCCTCTGCCAACTTCACCCTGATTTGAACCTCTGGCTGAAGGTGGTGAACCACAGGTGGTTCAAAGTGAACCACACCTCCTTGCCTGGGTGAAGTTAGGTGTGGCCAGAGCTTAGGCCCTCCCCCTTAATCCCTCACTGGACAAAGTGAAGGAAATTTTTCCAAAGGGTTGGATGTAATGGAAGACAAGTAAGTCGCCCCTCTCACTAGTGTTGGATGTGGCTGTTGGTAGAATCCACAGATCTCAACCTTCTCAAGGGCCCATGTGGCTGGGCTGGCTTAATTCCATCTCCCTCCACCCCCACCCTCACCCCCACCCCCAGAAATGCCCAGGCCTTGCTGCGTTTCTGAGACCAAACTCCCAGGGAGGACTTTTCCCCTTGTCCCTCATGGTAAGGCCCACTTCCCCATTCTATGGATATTGGCCAGCCTTGCCTTCTGCAGCACTGCCCCCACAGCGGGGTTCAACAGAGCTGAAGGGGTTAGTCAAGTCCAGATCTTCAGCCCACCCGCCTGCCTGTCACCAGTCCCTTCTTCACCCCAGTGCCATGTTGCTGGAAACCGTGGCTCAGAGCTCCAAACAAACAGTTCTGGGGACACCAGTTAGCCTAAAGTTACACGGAGTAAAGTAGCATTTCTCTCCCAAAAGCCCCCACATCTGGGAGACTGGGAGACACAGCTTTGATAAAAGATAGAACAGTTTCCTCCTTTTTAAGTGATTTTATACACACACACACACACATACACACATATACATATATACACACATATATATACATATATATATATATACACACGTATTTTGTTTTTTTGTGTGTCTTGAAACATACTTTGTTTTTCTATTCTGAAATAGGACTCTTCACTTCCGTCTCTGACATTGTGTTCACATTTGCCCCCAAGAGTGAGGGGGTGGGCCCTGCCTTTTTATTTGCACTGGCTTCACAGAGCAGAGGACAGTCTTCCCGGAGGCCTGCCCAAGCTTCCATATCAGGGGCCAGAAACTGCTTGTGAGTTTACATTTTTCTGGGTTCCAGAAGTCTGAAAGCTCCATCTCTGCCAGTGTGGTCAGGCAAGGCCAAGGGGGATGGGAGTTATACCCAGGGGGACGGTATTTTTATGGTTTAGGCAGCAGTAATAACTGGCTTTCCTCCCTTCCCTGTACCCCCCACTCCGCAGGGGGCTGGGCTGATCAGAGAAGGAGTCATGAGCAGCCTCTGGTCTCCAAGAACACTTGGGCATCTGTCTCCCTGTGGCCTGAGTTGCAAGGCTGCAGTGAAACACGGCCCCCCTCTACCATGTGCCTGGCCAAGTTCAGTTGCTGAAAGCACATCACTCCTATTCCTTCTCTTTGTGTTCCAGGCACAGGAAATTTAGAAGCACTTAGACAGACATTTGCCATGTTTAAGGGAGTTCCCTTGAAATGTTGATGACTTTTACACCTGTGATGCTGAGACGGGGAAAAAGAGAGTCTTTGTTCAGCCGGATTGAGACTCCAACGTGCAGGGGAGACCTGTGGAGGGCTTTCCTCTGTGGTTCGCAGCAGCCTAGCTGGAGTCCTCTCTGGGCGTATGTGACCTCGTGGCCGAGGCCCACTCATGGCTCACTCAGGATCCACTCAGTAGGTCATGGCACTGGTAGTGGCAACCAGCATTAAATAATAGTGACAAAATAGATGGGGGAAACTTTAGCAGGTAGCCCTGATAGTAACAACAGTCTTATTTCTTTTTTTTTTTTTTTTTTTTTTTTTTTTTTTTAAATTTTTTTTTTTTAACGTTTATTTATTTTTGAGAGACATAGAGATAGAGCATGAGCAGGGGAAGGGCAGAGAGAGAGGGAGACACAGAATCCGAAGCAGGCTCCAGGCTCTGATGAGCCATCAGCACAGAGCCCGATGTGGGGCTCGAACTCACAGACTGTGAGATGGTGACCTGAGCCGAAGTCGGCCGCTTAACCGACTGAGCCACCCAGGCGCCCCTCAACAGTCTTATTTCTTAAACTGTGGCTTCAGTTATATGTTTGTGTGTGTGTGCGTGCATGCACCAGAACACGACATAAAAATGTATCTGTCACTGGCGTGCCTGGGTGGCTCAGTCGGTTAAGCGTCCAACTTCGGCTCAGGTCATGATCTCGTGGTTAGTGAGTTGGAGCCCCATATCGGGCTCTGTGCTGACAGCTCAGAGCCTGGAGCCTGCTTTAGATTCTGTGTCTTCCTCTCTCTCTGACCCTTCCCTACTCATGCTCTCTCTGTCTCTCAAGAATAAATATTAAAAAAATGTAAAAAACATGTATCTGTCACTGTGATGGGGTCATGTGGTCATGATCATGAATATCCATGAGCCAGTGTCATAGATCAATTTGATTCCCTACTTGTTTTCAAAGAGCTTGGGGTTGAAAGTAAAGTGCAAGACTGTTTTCATTTGTTGATTATTCTTCTTCCAGTCAATTTATTTTCTTGCATCACCACCAGAAAGTAGACTTGCCTTATTTATACCCTATTTATAAACCTAGTTAGATCAAAAGAAGTAAGATAGGGTGTTTTGAAGAGCACCTGAGCAATTAGAATCAAGGTGCTCTTTGATTGCCCAAAGAGTCGGGGTGAAGTGGTGTATGCAGACCAGGCGGCTAATGACTGTGGGGCTCCTGCAGTGAGGTTCTGTGGAGGCCTGCAGAGCACTAATGGCTGTTTCATTTAATAAGTTAATAGCTAATAATGAGAACATCTTTGAATGACCTTCTTGGTGTCTCACAGTGATATCTATTATTAAAACATCTAATAACATGAAAAAACCCCCCAAGGGTAAATGATTACAGAGATTGTGATCATTTAGGATAAATTTTGCTATGTCACGTCTGTGCCCTATTCCTAAAATATATATAACTGCCTTTCTTTTTTAAAAATATTTTTTAAGTGTTTTTAATTTATTTTGCGAGGCGGGGAGGGGCAGCAAGAGGGAGAGAGAGAGAATCCCAAGTAGCCTCCACGCTCTCAGTGCAGAGCCTGACACAGGGCTTGAACTCATGCACCTCGAGATCATGACCTGAGCTGAAATCAAGAGTTGGACATTTAACCCAATGAGCCATTCAGGTGCTCCTGTAACTGCCTTTCTAAAATATTTCTAATTAGTCTTTAAAATGCTTGTTGCCCTGGAATTCAAATGGTAACCATTATTAGCTATCTATTATGTACTCAATAGTCCATGCCTAATTATCTAATTTTCTCATTTAGGCATTGTTATCCCCATTTTATAGATGTGGAAACCGAGAGAGAATTAAGTGATTTGCCAAAGGCGCAGGGCTAGTAAATGGCAAAACTGAGATTTGAATCTGAGTTTCAAAGCTCCCAGACCCAGAGTAATCTTCCCTGTCTTTAGATAGTGATATGACACTTACATCTCTGGGAATTTTTCTCTTCTGAAGCTAGTAATTGAAGTTCAGAAAAAATGACTGAAGGAAGATTCCAGAAGACTTATGCACTATGACCAAGTGGGATTTATTCCAGGTATGCAAGTCTGCTTCAACATTTGAAAATCAATGTAATCTACCATCTCAACAAACTAGAAAAAAAAAGAATCATATAATCATGACAATTGGTGCAGAAAAAGCATTCACCAAAATATAATACCTATTCATGGTTAAAAATGCTCAGCAAGTTAGAAATGAGGGGTATGACCTAAACTTGATAAAGATGCATTTGTAAGAAATCTGTAGCTAATATCATACTTACTGGGAAAGAACTGAATGCTTCCCCCTAAAATCAGGAACAAGGTGAGAATGTCTACTCTCATCACTTTTGTTCAGTGTAATACTAGAAGTTCCAGCTAGGAACGTCTAGTAACTTAAGAAGAAGAAATAAAAGACATATGTATTTGAAAGGAAGAAAGAAAATTGTCCTTATTTGCAAATGATGTAATTTTCCACATAGGAAATTCCAAATAATTTAGAAAAAAATTCCTAGGACTAATAATGTTCAGCAAGATCACAGGATGCAAGATCAATACACAAAAATCAATTCTGTTTCTATATACTAACAATGAAGACATGGAAACCAAAATTAAAAACACAATACCTTATACAATCACTCTAAAGAAAATGAAATGCTTACACATACGTGTGACAAAATATGTATAGCATCTCTATGAAATGCTGGTAAAAGAAAAAGATTTATTTTTTAATTTATTTTTATTTTTATTTTTTAATTAGAGTGAGACTGTGTGAGCGGGGGAGAAGGGCAGGGAGAGAGAGAGAGAAAGAGAGAGAGAGAGGGAGAATCTTAAGCAGGATCTATGCACATGCAGAGCGTGATACAGGGGTCAATTCCACAAGTTGGATGCTGAACTGACTGAGCCATCCAGGCACTCCCAAAGAAGATTTAAATAAGGGGTACCTGGATGGCTTAGTTGGTTAAGTATCTGACTTTGGCTTATGATCTTACAGTTCATGGGTTCAAGCCCTGCCTTGGGCTCTGTGTTGACAGACTCTGAGCCTGTTTCAGATTCTGTTGACTCCCTCTCTCTCTCTGCCCCACCCCTGCTTGTGCTCTCTCTCTCTCTCAAAAATAAATAAATAAACATTTAAAACAAAAAAAGAAGATTTAAATAAATGGAAATACATAGTATGTTTATGGATTGGAAGACTCAACATAGTAAAGATGTCAGTTCTCCTCCAACTGATCTATAGAAGTAATGCAATTTCTATCACAATTTCAGCAAATTTATTTGTAGCTATAGACAAGCATATTCTTGAATTTATACAGAAAGATACAGGCCATAGAATAGCTAAACCAATCTTGATGAAGAATAAAGTGGGAAAATCCATGAGATATTAAGTCTCATTATACAGCTACAGTATTGACAGTATAGTATTGTCAGATAGGAGCATAGAAACATAAATCAATGAGGGGTGCCTGGGTGGCTCCGTTGTTTAAATGTCTGACTCTTGATCTCAGCTCAGGTCATGATCTCATCGTTCATGAGTTTGAGCCCCCCATCAAGCTCTGCACTGACAGCATGGAGCCTGCTTGGGATTCTCTCTCTCCCTCTCTCTCTGCCCCTCCCCTGCTCATGCACACTTGCTCTCTCTCTCTCTCAAAATAAATAAACACCAAAAAAAGAAACATAAATCAATGAACAGAATCGAGAATCCAGAAATACACTCACACAAATAGGCTCAGGTGATATTTGACAAAAGTGCAAAAGCATTTCAATGGAAGAAGGGTAACTTTTTCAAAAAATGGTGCTGGAGCAATTGGATGTGCACAGGCAAAAATAAATAAATAAATAAATAAAATGCACTTTGACCTAACCTTCATGCTTTATAGAAAAATTAACTCAAAATGACTCTTGGAATTATATGTAAGATATAAAATTATAGAACTTTGAGGAAAAAAAGAAAAGCTTCGGAATCTAGGACTAGGCAAAGACTTCTAAGTCTTGACGTAAAAGGAAAAATGGATAAGTTATATCTCATTAAAATTAAAGAAGTTTTGTTCTCCAAAAACCCATATAAAGAGGATGAAAAGACAGCCTGCAGCCTGGGAGAAAATATTTGCAAACCACATATCTTACTAAAGATTTCCACATCTCAATGGTAAAAATATAAACAGTGTAACTAGAAAATGGGCAAGCCCAGAAATAAATCCACACATATATGGTCCATTAATTTATGAGGCTAGAATATACAATGAGGAAAGGACAGTCTCTTCAATAAGTGATGCTGGGAAAACTGGACAGCCACATGGAAAAGAATGAGACTGGACCACCATCTTACACCATACACAAAAACCGACTCAAAATGGATTAAAGACTTGACTATGAGACCCGAAACCAAAAAACTCCTAGAAGAAAACAGGTATTAAAGAAGCATCTTGACATCAGTCTTGGTCATGAGTGTTTGGATTTGACACCAAAACAAAGGCAACAAAAGCAAACATAAACAAGTAGGGCTACATCAAATCGAAAAGCTCTGCACAGCAAAGGAAATCATCAATAAAATGAAAAGGTAATCTACTAAATGGGAGAAAACATTTGCAAACCATATCTCTTATAAGGGCTAGTGTCCAAAATATACAAAGAACTCATACAACTCAAAAGCAAAAAAAAAAAAAAAAAAAAAAAAAAAAAAAATCCAATTAAAAAATGGACAGAGGACCTGAATAGACATTTTTCCAAAGGAGGCATATAGATGGCCAACAGACACATGAAAAGACACTCAACCTTCCCAATTCTCAGGAAAATGCAAATCAAAACCACAATGAGCTATCACCTCACACCTGTCAGAAAGGCTATTATCAAAAAGAAATAACAAGTGTTGGTGAGGATGTGGAGAAAAAGGAAACCTTGTGCACTGTTGGGTATGTAATTTGCGGGAGCCACTATGGAAAACAGTGTGGAGGTTTCTTAAAAATTTTTTAAATAGAACCATCAGATGATCCAGCAATTCCACTTCCGGGTATTTATCTGATGAAAATAAAAACACTAATTTAGAAAGATATCTGCACCCCCATGTTCACTACAGTGTTAACAATAGCCAAGATATGGAAACAACCCAAGTGTCTGTCAATGGATGAATAAAGAAAATGTTGTATATATATGTGATGTGTGTGTATGCATATGTATGTGTGTATACATACACACACACACATACAAAGAAGTATTATTCTGTGATAAAGAATGAAATCTTGCCATTTGTGACAACATGGATGGACCTTGAAGGCTTGATGCTAAGTGAAATAAATCAGAGAAAGACAAATACCATATGACTTATGTGGAATTTAAAAACAAATAAAAAATAAGCACATAAATATGGAGAACATATTGGTGGTTGCCAGAGGTTGGGTGTGGGGCATGGAGTGGGTGAAATGAGTGAAGAGAATTAAAAGGTACAAATTTCCAATTATAAAATAAATAAGTCCTGGGATGTAATGTACAGCTAAGAGAGTAAATCTTTTTTTTTTAATTTTATAATAGTTTATTTTCAAATTGGTTTACATATAACACCCAGTGTTCATCCCAACATGTGCCCTTTTTAATGCCCATCACCCCCTCTCCCCCCTCCCTCATCCCCCTCACCCTCAGTTTTTTCTTAGTCTTTGAGAGTCTAAGAGAGTAAATCTTAAAAGTTCTCATTACAAGAAAAAAGTTATGCATGGGGACCAACGTTAACTAGATTTATTGTGGTAATAATTTTGCAATATATGCATATAGCGAATTATGTTGTACACCTGAAACTAATATAATGTATTGCAATTATATCTCAAAAAAAAAAAAAAGGCATGGGCACCTGGCTGGCTCAGCTGGTAGAACATGAGACTCTTGATCTTGGGGTTGTGAGTTTGAGCGCCAAGCTGGGCCTAGAGATTACTTAAAAAAAAAAAAAGGACAAAAGGTATGAACAGAGATTTTGCCGAAGAGGAGATACAGCTGGAAAATAAGCACGTGAAAAGATGTTTAACATCCATAGCCATCAGAAATATGCAGATTAAAACCACAATGAGCGAATACCACACACCTGTGATAATGGCTAAACTAAAAAAGAGTGACAACACCAAATGCTGGCAAAGTTGCGCAGAAACTGGGTCACTCATGTATAGGTGGTAGGGATGTAAAAGAGAATAGGCATTCTGGAAAAGGATTGGCAATTTCTTACAAAATTAACATACAGCTACCATACCTACCCTTCAGCAGTTGTACTCCTGGGCATTCACCCCAGTAAATGAAAATTATGTTCACACAAAAACTTCTACATGAATGTTCATAGTAGTTTTATTCATAATAGCTAAAAACTGAAACTGGCTTAGATGTCCTTCAATGGTTCAGTGGTTAAACAAACTGTGGTATACCCATAACAAGGAATACTACTCAGCAGTGAAAAGGAATGAACTAGCAATATACATAACAACTTGGATGAATCTCCAGGGAGTGGTGCTTACTGAAAAAAGCCAATCTCAAAAGTTTGCATACTGTTTGATTCCATTTACATAAGATGTTCGAAATGACAACACTTTAGGGACACATGGCTAGCTCAGTTGATGGAGTGTATGATTCTTGGTCTCGGGTTGTAAGTTTGAGCCCCACATTGGGTGTAGAGAGGAGATTACTTAATAAAATATTTTTTAAAGATTTTTTTAAATGTTTATCTGAGAGAGAGAGAGAGAAAATGAATGAGTGGGGGAGGGGCAGAGAGAGAGGGAGACAGAGAATTTGAAGCAGGCTCCAGGCTCTGAGCTGTCAGCATGGAGCCTGATGTGGGACTTGAACTTATGAACCACAAGATCATGACCTGAGCCAAAGTTGGCCGCTTAACCGAGTGAGCCACCCAGGCACCCCTACTTAATAAAATCTTAAAAAAAAAAAAAAAGAAAAGAAAAAAGAAAGAAAGAAAGAACAGCGTTTTAGAAGTGGAGAACTTCTAAACCAGCAGTTGCATGGGCTTAGGGACTGGGTTGGAGGAGATGTGGTTGTGGTCATAAAAAGGCAACAGGAGGGATCTTTATGATGGAATTGTTCAGTAGCTTCACTGGTGATGCATATGTGAGCCTACACAGATGATAAAACTGTATAGAACTAGGAGTACCTGAGTGTCTCAGTTAATTAAGCGTCCAACTCGTGATTTCAGCTCAGGTCATGATCTCACAGCCATGAGATCTAGTCCCACACTGGGCTCTGTGCTGGGTGTCGAGCCTGCTTGGGATTCTCTTTCTCTGTCTCCCTCTGCCCTTTCCCTGCTGGTGCTCTCTCTCTCTCTCTCTCTCAAAAAAAATTATTAAACAAAAACAGTAGAACTAACTACAGACATACACACACACAAATGAATACAGGTAAGACGGGAAATCTGAATAAGATTGGTGGGGTTGACTGTATCAAGGTCAGTATCTTAGCTCTGATATTATACTGTAGTTATGTCAAGTATTACCATTGGGAGAGATTAGGAAAAGCACACAGGGGATCCCTCTGTGTTATTTCTTACGACTGCATGTGAATGTACAATGATCTCAGTAAAAACCTTCAATTAAAAAAAGATGCCAGGGTGGCTTAGTCGGTTAAGTGTCTGACTTCTGCTCAGGTCATAATCTTATGGTGCGTGAGTTTGAGTCCTGCATCAGGCTCTGTGCTAACAACTCAGAACCTGGAGCCCAAGCTTCGGATTCTGTGTCTCCCTCTCTCTCTCTGCCCCTCCCCTGCTCACACTCTGTCTGTCTGTCTCTCTCTCAAAAATAAAGATAAAAAAAACTAAAAAAAAAAAGATACCAACATTTGGATCCTTGATTTTCAAGACCTCTTTGCCTTTCTGGCATAGTACTATAGGGGAGCAGAATTTGCCACCACAAAATATCTCTTTGGTGTAAGATTATTTTAGGTTGATTATTATTTTTTTAAGTTTATTTATTTAGAGAGAGAGGGAGAGAGAGAGAATCCCAAGCAGGCTCTGCGCTGTCAACAGGGCACACTCATGAACCTGAGATTATGACCTGAGTTGAAATCAAGAGTTGGACACTTAACCCACTGAGCCACCCAGGCACCCCTAGGCTGATTATTTTTAAGAAACAGCAGACACAGAAGAAGCTCTGAAAACTGAATAGAAGTTACATTTTTGTAAGGGACATTTAGATGTTTAATGGAAATCTCCATTTGCAAGGGTGTCTCCCTTGCTGTACCAGGAAGGGAATGACTCAGTCTCTAGAAACTCTTATCAATAGAGGAGCCAAAGACTTAAATCTGTGTAATAACCTTACTGTGCTTTTCCTGGTAACCTCCCTTAACTGGCTCTCCACCCCCAACATCTTCATTTGTCTTGAGCTTGTCAACTGAAAAAAAAAAAAAAGCCACTCTCAAAATAGTTTAGTAAATGTTTTATTCGTTATCTTACTGAGGACTATGGCCTGGGAGACAGTATTTCAGATTGCCCTGAAAGAACTGCTCTGAAGTTTATTGGTTTACAGAAGATTATATGCAAAAAGGAGAAGGAGTATGCATGCTTGAGAGCAGTTCTCCAAGGTATAATTGTGCGTCACAAGGTATAATTTGGTTGTAAAAATTAAGGTTTTCTGATTTCCACATAGACATGTGAAAGATCCTTAGGTCACCTTAATACATTATTCCTCCCTCCTTCCCTCCCTCCCTCCCCTCCTTCCTTCTTTCCTCTCTCTCTCGCTCTTAGATTTTATTTTATTTTGATTTATTTTCTTTTAAATGTTTATTTATTTTGAGAGAGAGAGAGAGAGAGAGCGAGCGAGCATGAGCAAGGAAGGGGCAGAGAGAGAGGGAGACACAGAATCTGAAGCAGGCTCCAGGCTCAAAGCTGTCAGCACAGAGCCTGATGTGGGGCTCGAACTCACAACCATGAGATCATGACCTGGCCAAAGTTGGACACTCAACCAACTGAGCCACCCAGGTGCCCCTCTTAGATTTTATTTTTAAGTAATCTCTACACCCAACGTGGGGCTCAAACTTACAACCCCAAGATCAAGAGTTGCACAGTCTACTGACTCTGCCGGCCAGGCACCCCCATTATGTTTCTAATATATCTGATTGTTCAGAAATATTGACAACAGAGGTGCCTGGGTAGCTCAATCAGTTAAGCACCCGCCTCTTTATTTGTCTCTGTTTGTGAGATCCAGGCCCGTGGGCTGTGCACTGACAGGGTGGAGCCTGCTTGGGATTCTCTTTCTGCCCCTCCCCTCCGTGTGTGTGTCTGCACTCTCTTTCTCTAAATAAACAAATGAACAAACATTTAAAAAAAAGAAAAGAAAGAAAAAATATTAACTACATACCTCCACTTAACTGGTTTTCTGGTTCTTTTTGCTTTTGGTTTCTCCTTGAGATCACATGAGACAGTCACAAGAGGCTGACATCAGTCACCTATTGCAGTTTTAGTGCACAGTCCCCACCCCCTTTTGGGCAAATCGTGACCTATAGGAGACAATGGTGACTAAGTATCTCCTTGTCTCATGGTACTAGAAAGGCTCATTCCTAGTTGTTCTGATACATTTGAGACAAGCATGTCCTACAAAGGATAATCATCTCTAATCATCTAAATTTGCTCAAGTTTAGGATTTTTATAGCCCGAGGTATTCCATCATGTCTAGGTATAAATCGTCAACCTTTATATAGAAGTACATGTAATTTAGACGTTTTGCCATCATTAGCTTAGTGTGAGTCTGTCTAGATCTTTGTATGCGACAAGAGGCTAACAATTTGTATAGTAAACATGTTAACAGTAAAAAGGCTAATATCATAGCTAGAAACATTGGAATAAATTTAAGCCAAGAATTTCTGAACATTTAGCTAATATTTCCTCAAGGCTGGGTATTGGGTCACTTAAGGCTGATATTTGGTATAATTAGATTGTTCCCAGCAAAATGGAGCCCTCTAACTTAATCTGTAACTGGGAGTCACTCACATGAATCTGTCCCATAGCTGGAATAAATTTTCACCCAACGTCCTTGTGATGTCATTGCAAGTTACCATTCTATCCTTTTGACAAAAAAAAATTTTTTTTTAAGTAAAATATCACACAGCGTTGTTCCAATGTTGTTCCCTAGTAGCTGAAGTTGAACTGTTCTGTTCTGGACCTTAGGTAAAAAGTCTTCTCTGAAGTCCCCTGGGTGGCTCATTCTGTTAAGTGTCCGACTTCTGCTCAGGTCATGATCTCACAGTTCATGAATCTGAGCCCCAGTTCATGAGTTTGAGTCCCATGATGGGCTCTCTGCTGTCAACACAGAGCCCACTTTGGATCCTGTCCCCCTCTCTGCCTCTGCTCTGCTTGCGCTCTCTCTCTCTCTATAATTAAATTAAAAAAAATTAAAAAAAAAAAAAAGAAGTCTCCATATCTTGTCCACCAGTCTTAGTTTTGAGACTGGGTCAGTTCAGTCAAACATTTGTGTCTTATTTTAGGAGGTGGTCCTGCAGGTGGGCTCTCAAAGTTCAGATAATTAATGAGAGGCATATCTTATGGAAACAAAAGAAAAATACAGGCTAATTGTTGGAGCAAATTATAAAACCAGTGTCTGCAGTCTGAGCACTGCCAGTGAGATTTCTAGATGTCAGTCTCAAAGCATCTTCAGACAGAGGGAGGGCAGACAGTGACGATCTGACAGATGTCCTGGTCTGCAGTGTGAATGTCTCTGGTGAGCTTTCTGAGCGGCCCAAATAGCAGTAGGCATGAAGATCGTGTAAACATGGGCCGTTGTGGCAATTTCTCCGAAGTTGACCTCAAGTTGTTCAGCTTCAGTTTGCAAGGCTTCAGGGAAAAAGAGCAGTTTTTGTTCTAAATGATTCCAAGTCAAAAGAATGAGAGAAAATTGGAAACCTTAGTTTGAAGATTCATAGCCAGCTCTTCGAGGAAATCAGAAGAATTCTGGTCCTAGTTCAGTTTTGTAGGCAAACAACAAACACTCAAAGATAGTTAATCAGAACTAGAGTCTAGCTTGGGATGCCTGGGTGGCTCAGTCAGTTAAGCATCTGACTCTTGGTTTTCACTCAGGTCGTGATCTCATGGTTCATGACTTCGATCCCTACTGGCTGTGCAGAGCCTACTTGGGATTCTCTCTCTCTCTCTCTCTCTCTCTCTGCCCCCCCCCCCACTTCCACTTGTGCATGTGCAAGAGAGTGCTCTCTCACTCAAAATAAATAAACTGAAAAAAAAAAAACAACCCTAGAGTCTAACATCCACAAAGGTATGCTACTGAAGCATAATTTTTCTCTCTAAAATCACCCTCATTTCCATCAAAGGTAGCCAAATTAAGACTAATTTGTTTATGAAATAAGTCCAGTTTCAACAGGCTTGGCCTGATTATTTACGTAAGTGCAACAAGAATAGTGATTGACCATATAAGTTATTTTTATTTTTTATTTATTTTTATTTATTTTTTAATTTTTTTAGCGTTTTTATTTTTTGAGAGACATAGAGACAGAGTGTAAGCAGGGGAAGGGCAGAGAGAGAGGGGGACACAGAATCTGAAGCAGGCTCCAGGCTCTGAGCCATTAGCACAGAGGCCGATGCGGGGCTCGAACTCACAGACGGTGAGATCGTGACCTGAGCTGAAGTCGACCGCTCAACCGACTGAGCCACCCAGGCACCCCATAAGTTGTTTTTAAAATCGCTTTGCTGGAACTTTTCATAAGGAATTTCAGATTGAACTTTTAACAGCCTCTTGAGGCTAGGAAGCCAAGCCACATGCTTACGTCCAGACTCTCCTACAGTATCTATAGATTCAGGTTACTTCCTCTCTTCTTGAGGTCCCCCAAATATCCTGAGGTTCTTGAGCCTGCCAGGGAGGCTCACCTGGTAAGGCTCCTGGGGACTCTGTTAGCAAGGTAACAGGCTGATTTTTTCCCAAGGTGCTTCATTGGCTCCATAAAGTCAGCCTTAGTTCCTTAAAGCTGTCTGGTCATATTTGAGTCTCTGTATGTCTTTCTCAAATATGACATTCCAGTCAAAGCCTTGGTGGTATAACCCATGTTTCCAATGGTGTCGTGTTACAAGGAGAACAGATTATTATTGAGCTTATGCAAATAACTATAATTGCCATGAAAGGAGGAATACTTGCTGAGAATTTCTGCGTTCTAGCTGGATCAGGTAGAGAGAAAAATATAAATGTTTCCTTATATCTGGAAGAGCAAACATTAGAGGACCAGGAAAGTTTCCTCAATTCTTTCAGTCCCATGTTACTAATTCGTGTTCGGTTTGAATGCAGTTTTTCCATTAGCTCCAGAAATTCTTACTCGATTTAGTTTTTTGATAGTAAGGTATCAGAAACCTGTATTCATCAAAAATCTTTTCCGTGAATGCAAACTGGTGCAGCCACTCTGGAGAACTGTGTGGAAGTTCATCAAAAAAATGAAAATAGAACTACCCTATGACCCAGCAATAGCACTGTTAGGAATATACTCAAGAGACACAGGAGTGCTGATGCATAGGGGCATGTGTACCCTGATGTTCATGGCGGCACTTTCGACAATAGCCAAATCATGGAAAGAGACTAAGTGTCCATCAACGGTTGAATTGATAAAGAAGATGTGGTATATATATACAATGGAATACTATGCGGCAATGAGAAAGAATGAACTGGCCATGTGTGGCAACATGGATGGAACTGGAGGGTATTATGCTGAGTGAAATAAGTCAGGCAGAGAAAGACAGATGCCATATGTTTCCACGCATAGGTGGGCTTTGCGAGACTTAACAGAAAACCGGGGGGGGGCGGGAAGAGGGGAAGGAAAAAAGCCACAGAGAGGGAGGGAGACAAAACATAAGAGACTCTCAAAGACTAAGAACAAACTGAGGGGAGAAGGGGTATGGGAGGGGGGAGAGTGGGTGATGGGCACAGAGGAGGGCACTTGATGGGGTGAGCACTGGGTGTTGTATGGAAACCAATTTGACAATAAATTCTTAAAAAAAAATCTTTTCCGTGAATCTTTTTGAATCTGAAGCATATTTGTGAAAGCACCACAGTAAAACTGTAAATGTCAGAAGACTAAAAAATGTCAAACGATTTGATGAGCGTTCATGATAATATAATTGACAAGGAAATTTGGTTATGTTCTGTGACACACAACACTTCAATAATTAGAATTACAGGTGATAATGTTATATACTAGGACATCTCAAAACTTTAGGAATGGTTATAGCACAAACCCATATAATATGACCTAAGAAAGTTTATCATCACTTATCTGACAATGCTTCCCATTAACTTAACATACCAAATAAATAAGCCTAATTACTCAAAAAAGACTTCATTTAGAATTAGAATTTTGGGAAGTTTGTTAAAATAACAGAAAGTCTTTTTTTAATTAAATTTTTTTTCAATGTGTATTTATTTTTGAGAGATAGACTGTGAGATCATGACCTGGGCCGAAACCAAGAGTCAGAAGCTCAACTGACTGAGCCACCCAGGTGCCTCCCCTTCCAGTGTACTTTTGATATTAAAACTCATTCATTCCAATCTTAGTCTCAACCACACATAAAATTGTTTTCCAAAGATTCCTTTTTCATAAACTTCTTACAAATTTCTTTTTTATTTAGATTTTGTCCTAAGTTTACCCTCTCCAAACAACCAGTCTCATTTTAGGGCAAAAGTATTTTCTTTTTCCTGAACAAAAAATGTATTCCCATTCCTCATACCTTTCTTACCAAAAATCCACATCTTACTTTCCTTGCATATACAGTTGTTTTCCTTATTATTTCTAGGAGTCTTAATTACATTTATTTGCATTCTTAATGCTTAGAAACCTTACTTTCTAGTGAAAACTAAGTAGTAAGCAATTGTGAACCATCTGTTACATCAGAATTCTCTAGACTGGCAAACTTATGAATATATTTCATAATTTCTAGAAACATGTGTTTTGCTATGATACAGTCTTTCAATAAAGCATAAAATATGTTTACCAACAGACCCAAATTTACCTTTATTTTCTCTGTAATTAGACCAAAGTAGATAAACTTACATTTAGTAATCAATGTTTCAGTATTTTATTTGGGAAAGACTTAGGTACCCAATGACTTCAACCCACTGTATCATTTAATTTAGCAAAAGTTTAAATTTTAGGTTACAAAGATTTTGGAAGCTATTTAAAAGTCTACTACAAACTTTTTATCTTATTTAACCTACTTTTTTTTTTTTAACATTTATTTATTGCTGAGAGACAGAGAGAGACGGAGCACAAGCAGGGGAGGGGCAAAGGAGGGAGACACAGAATCTGAAGCAGGCTCCAGGCTCTGAACTGTCAGCATAGAGCCTGATGAGGGCTCTAACCCATGAACCATGTGATCATGACCTCAGCCAAAGTCAGACGCTTAACTGACTGAGCCACCCAAGTGCCCCTAAACTACTTGTTCTTACAATTACCCATGAAAACTTCATGAGGCAGACAAAATCAGTCATCATTTGGAATCATTTTTGCCAACAAATTGCAACAGATACATGAATTTAATAAATTCAGTTAGAATAAAAAGTTGATTAGCTGTATTGTGTTTGATATTGATAACTCCAAAAGACATGCCTATTTTAATTAGACCAACAAACTTAAACTGGCCTTAATACTGAATATTTTTCTCAATCATGTGAACATGAAACTCATTTGAGCTAGTTCTATTTCTGAGAATTTTATTTATATAAGCACTTAACTTTCTTTAAGTCAATTAAATAGAGCTCTTTTCAATTTATTTTATTTTTTAAAAAATATTAAGTGTTTATTTATTTATTTATTTTTAATAACGTTTATTTCTGAGAGACATAGAGACAGAGTGTGAGCAGGGGAAGGGCAGAGAGAGAGGCACAGAATCCGAAGCAGGCTCCAGGCTCTGATGAGCCATCAGCACAGAGCCCGATGTGGGGCTCGAACCCACAGACTGTGAGATCTGACCTGAGCTGAAGTCGGCCGCTTAACCGACTGAGCCACCCAGGTGTGCCTGTGTTTATTTATTTTTGAGAGAGGGACAGAGTGTGAGCAGGGAAGGGGCAGAGAGAAAGGGATACACAGAATCCAAAGCAGGCTCTAGGTTCTGAGTGGTCAGCACAGAGCCTGACATGGGGCTCAAACCCAGGAACCATGAGATCATGACTTGAGCCAAAGTCGGACGCTTAACCAACTGAGCCACCCAGGCACTCTGAGTTCTTTGAAATTTATTTTTCTTTATCTTTTTATTTGAGAGAGAGAGACAGAGACAGAGACAGAGAGAGAGAGAGAGAGAGAGAGAGGATGTGCCAGAGCTAGAAAGGGGCAGAGGGAGAGAGAGAACCCCAAGCAGGCTCCACCGCTCAGTGTGGAACCTGACTCGAGGCTCCATCCCGCAACCCTGGGGTCGTGACCTGAGCTGAAATAAGAGTCAGATGCTTAACCGACTGAGCCACCCAGGTGTCCCTAAATAGAGCTCTTTTACCAATTAGTTTTGGTGATACCAACCGGTGGTAGAAAATACCGCATATCTACAATACATACAGACATAAACAAAAACCTTATAATTATTGTTTTAAAATTTTCAGCCATGAGGCATGTATGATAATATAGAACTCTCTAGCTTATAAAAGAACAGTTGGATCCAGACTGGTTTTCTGGCAGATAGAATAAGTTAAGTTCACCTGCTCAGATGGCCAAAGCTGTTTTCTATTAACATTTGAGATGAGGACACTTAAGATTTGTATTTATCCTTGACAACCTTATGGAAGCAGTGGGCTAGGCTTTGGGCAAGAGTGCTTCTGTAGCCATTTGTATTTTTTTTTTATTTTTTTATTTTTTTGTATATTTATTTTTGAGAGAGAGACAGAGCAGGAGCAGGGGAGGGGCAGAGAAAGAGAATCACACAGAATCACACAGAAAGAGAATCACACAGAATCGAAGCAGGCTCCAGGCTCTGAGCTGTCATCAGAGAGCCCGACGCGGGGCTCGAACCCACAAACCGTGAGATCATGACTTGAGCTAAAGTCGTATTTTTAAAAAAGGTACCTTTTTCCTTTTTCTTTTCAGTCTTAAAAATAGGAAATGATCTAGATAAGAGTTCTCAGAGAGGTTATAAGACTTTTGAGATAAATAGGGGAGGTCTGGAGATTGGCAAAAAGGACAGATTGAAGGATTTTTAATTGTTTCTGGGGCCGTATTTCTAGTTGCAAAGATTTTATAAGATAAGGACAGTTGCTTTTAATCCTTCAAGCAGTTGCAACTTAAGTGACATTCTAGGTTGATCTATCCATCCGGTTTGCTTCTTCCCCTCTGGGTACAAATTCTAATTTTAACTTAGGGGAGAAGGCCTTTAAAAACTTCCTATCAGGCTCTGCTTTTCAGCTTCAATCTGACCAACTGTTGACTCTAGAGCCATAATTGCCTTAGCATGGCAAGGAGAAGGAGGCTTTGATTTTAATGCCTAATTCTCTGGCAGCTCATTTAAAGGATAAGAAGGTGATGGAGCAGGTGGAAGTACTTCAGGAGTTGACGGTTTTGAAGTCAAATGTGTGACTATTTCAGATAGTTTCTTATTAGTTTCTTGTGTGGATAGTATCTGGTCAGTGTTTCCTTTAGAAGCTTCTAGATACCAATTAAAATACGCATCCCACTCCAGTTGTTTAGTTTAATAGCTGGCTCTCTTGAGTTGGGTGTGCAGATAAACGAATTAGGCATTCCAAAGGACCCCCGTTTAGGCCAGCTGAGTGTTTAAGATCATCCTTAGTATAATTTTCTCATTTAGGAATTTGCAACTATATGATCCATGTGCATTAAACAGGAGTCCCACCTGAGTCTTGGAAGGTGGTTCTCCATCACGTTTCTCCAATTGTGATGGTTTATCTCTCACCCAAGTGGTTTTGAATGCTCGGCACTACCTAAGGGGTTTTTATTGTGGATCCGTGTGCTGATTAGAGGGCTCTCACTCTCTTAGGTGTTCCCTTAGAGCTGGTTGATCATATTTTGTGTCTCGGTTTTCTCTTGGTTTAGCCTAGCTAAATCGAAAGTGCTGGAAAGCCGGAAAGCTGAGTGGCCAACTCTTACGTGCGTCCCCCCAGCGGAGCGACTAAATTATTTGTATTGTGAATGGGGATCCCTCCGGGACAGCTGCACAGTGTGAGGTTAACCTCTGTCACTGTCTAATGAGAGGAGCTAGTGTCCCTTGTCTTCAGATTCATTCAAAATCTCGTGTATATGATTGTAGCATTGAGCATTCAAATTGGCAAAGCTGCAAAGGATTTTAAATTTCTGGGATGAAGATTCATCTCTCCAATAGACCTGCGCTCTACAGAATGGCGCCCCTTCTGACTTACGAAGAAGAAAAGAGACAATGGATAAGACCCGAAACCTGTGTCATACACAGAATACTGCCCTTTCCTGACTTTGCAAGAGAAAAGAAACAACAAGGAATAAGGCTCTGGATTTTCTACCAAACTGAGAGGTCTGGATCCCATGCAGGAAGGCCTCACCCAGTTGTCTGTATGCCATCCGAGGAGACGGGTTGAACACAAAGGGCCTGTTCTGGTTCCAAGACTCCGCTTCCTCATCGAATCCAGGCGAGAAGGTAGCATCTCTTCTGGGGTCCCTTCGTGGTTGCCAAATTGTTGCCTGAAAAAGAAAAATCCAGCCTCAAAATAGGTTAGTAAATGCTTTATTCATTATCTTACTGAGAACTATGGCCTGGGAGACAGTGTTTCAGATTGCTTGGAAAGAACTGCTCAGGAGCTTGTTGGTTTACAGGGGATTATATGCAAAAAGGGGAAGGAGTATGCATGCTTGCGAGCAGTTCTCCAAGATATAATTGCGCGTCACAAGGTATAATTTGTTCGATTGTACAAATTAAGGTTTACTGATTTCCGCATAGACTCGTAAAAGACCCTTAGGCCATCTTAATACAGTATGTTTCTATCGTTTCTGGTGGTTCAAGAGTATTGTTTGCGTGATTCTGCTTAACTGGCTTTCTGGTTCTTGTTCTTGGTTTCTCCTTGAGGTCACTTGGGATGGCCACAGGAGGCTGACATCAGTCACAAGCTGGAGATGGTATTTAAGGTGATGGCTTGAGCCATGTTGGGGAGTCCTTGGTTTTCCTAGGTCTCTCCCATGCATACAAAAGGAAAAAAAGGAAATCTTTTCCATCCCTAAAGTATCATTTAGGTATGGGTCCTCTGTCCCCCACATCTTTCAAACAAATGTTACTAATAAGAAAAACAACCTTCATTATTAAACGTGGTTGTATTTTTTATTTTGGCTTTCCCATGTTCCCCCCTAGTAATTTTCTTTGCTGACATTTTTTGCTTTCTCTAGTTTTACAATATGCTCATCAGCAAAACAGAACACTGTCTATTATGCAGAGCATCATCAAAAGCTCTCCCTGGGGATTTGAAACATTTGTCTCCCAAGCTGAGAAATGGCATGGTGTGTTTCCCTGGCATGTGTTTTGGCCTTGGAAGCTAGCATCTTCTGGTTAGGAGCTGGTCTCCAGATGGACGAACCCACCACGGCACGTCACTAATTTCAGGCTATGGCCGACCAAGAACGACTTGTGCTTTCTGGTTTCCCTGGCACATGGATGACATCACAGGGCTTACTCACTGTGATTAATACAGGAACAGCCGTCTGAAAAGACAGAGCCAGCATCACTAGTGTCACCTCATCACTGAGTGCTGAAGCTTCCATTTGCTCATCGGGGAAAATGTTCTTTACCTTAAAGATCTATTGTGAGGAATGAAAAATAGAAATAGCTGTGAAGTGCTTTGCACCCGCCAAGGAAATGTGAGTCACCACTGGAGTCTCAAGTAGGACTGGGCTCAGCTGTAACATAAACCCCCCAAATCCCAGTGGCTTAAACAGGGTGGAAGTTTATTTTTCTCTCATGAGAAAGTCCAAAGGAAGTTGTAGGGGAGGAAAAATAATTTTCCTTTTACCTGTCTGAGTTCTTAGCGAAGACCCCTGTAATAAAAGATCAATGAGGAGAATCCCCCCCCCCATTAATTAACATGTTTGTCTCCTGTATGCATGTGAGGGACCCAGGGAAACTGAGTAACTCTGAAGTGGCTTAACCGGTTTAAATACCCTCTGCAGCTAAAGGCAAAAGAAAGGTATTGTGTGTGTGAGTGTATGTGTACTGGCGGGTTGGTAATGAGGGGTGAGCAGGAGAAGCACAGGTAAACTAGGGTAAGGTTGTTATGCAGATTTAAGTCGTTACCTTCTGCATGATCAGACTTTCTTGTGATTTCGTCCTTCTCCTCCTGTACAGGGAGGAAGACACCAGTTACAAATGCAGAGTTCCCTATACATGACAATGGCCATTACAGAGGGTAGCTTCTGTTTTTAAAGCGTCTCCTGTGTCTCCTGTTTCTCAAAATAATCTGTATGGCAAAGAGGAGTATTTTGGGGTGGCATATTCTGTTCCCTTTCAAAATCTGGAGCATGCATGGCAGCTCTGCCCCACAAAGCTCTTAAGGACTTAGATTCATCCTATATTGTTGGTCCACAGTGTGTGGTTTCTAGTCTCATAATCACCTTCTGATTCAAGAGGGCTGTCAGAGCACCATTCAACTCCAAGGAAAGATACACTCATGTAGCCTTGGTGGCTCAGACAGTGGAGCATCTGACTTTTGACTTCGGCTCAGGTCATGATCCCAGGGTCGTGGGATCGAGCCCCACCTCAGGCTCAGGCTCAGGCTCCATGCTAAGCGTGTAGTCTGCTTAAGATTCTCTTTCTTTCTCCCTTTCTCCCCACCTGCATGCTTTTCTTTCTCTCTAAAATAAAATTTTAAAAAAATTTAAAAAAAATATAGGGGTGCCTGGGTGGCTCAGTGAGTTAGGCGTCCGACCCTTGGTTTCGGCTCACGTCACGATCTCACGGTTTCTGAGTTTGAGCCCTGTGTTTGTCTCTGCGTTGATGGTGCAGAGTCTGCTTGGGATTCTCTCTCTTCTGCCCCTCCCCTGCTTTCTCTCTCTCTGCCTCTCTCACAAAATAAATACATAAACTTAAAAAAATACTCTCCTGTGTGTGTCTCCTCTACTTAATACTTCACTTCTGGCACTTTTGATCACCAAATGTGTGGTAATGTTTCCCACATCAAGCAATTAGGTGATACCATCTGGATGTCCTACAGTTTAACTCAATTCTAACACTATCTGGAGACAGTGTCAGATCCCACAGGGTAAGGGTTCAGTCCCACAAGACTTCTAACCCCCTTCAGATATCAGTTGTAAGTCTAGGCTGTCCTCTGTTCTTCTGATTGACTATAAATCAGTTCCTACAACCCCCTCCTTGGGTTCAATTAATTTGCTAGGGCAGTTCCCAGAGCTCCAGAAGTCTGTTTACTTACTAGATTACCAGTTTATTATGAAGGAGAACAAAATATACCACCTCAAAATATGCCTCTTTGGCATAAGGATTATTTCAAGCTGGTTATTTTTCAGAAACTGCAGGCACAGCACGTCTGGATGGATTTGCCTCTCTGGGTTTGGGTGGGCTCTGAGACTGTGTTTGGATGACATAGCATTTAGGGCACAGCTCCCTCAGCTGTACTGTCTGTTCTGGCGTCAGTCAGGGCCCGGTCACGAGACAGCAAACACACCAGTCATCAAAGAGAACTTGTTTCATTTTACTTTCTTCTGAGCTTATTCTGAAATAATTTTAGACTTACAGAAAAGTTTCAAAATTTGTCCAGAGGATTCCCATATACCTCACCCAGCTTTCTGTAATATTCATATCATAGATAAACATAGCCATAGTATAATGATCTAAACCAGGAAATTAACATTAATATAATACTATTCACTACATTACAGACTTTATCGGAATTTCTCTAATTGTCCCACCAGTGTCCCTTTATCTGGCCTGGGCTCCAGACCAGGATCCCACATTTCATTTGCTTTTCATGTTTCCTCAATTTCCTTTGTCGTTCATGACCCCAACACTTTTGAAGAGTACTGTCCAATTACTTTGCAAGACTATCTCTCAATTTGTTCGTCTGATATTTTCTCATGATAACGCAGAGAGCATGTATTTTTTGGTAAGAGTATCACAGAAGTAGTGGCTGTGCCTTTCTCATTGCATCCTCCAAGGAGACATGTGACGTCAATATGTCTTACACTGGTGATATTGACCTCGATCACATTCAGGTGGCGCATGTCAGGTTTCTCCACTATAAAGTTATTTTTCTCTTGTAATCAATAAGTATCTTTGTAATTAAGATATTTGACTTTTTGCAAATTTCGTGTTATCGTACTCTTACTAGTATTAGCATCATAGATTCTTACTCGCAACAGTTATTACTGTAGTGTTGGCCAAATGGTGATTTTCTATCATTTCTTCGTTAACTGAAATTCTACCATAAAAAAGAGGATCCCCTTGCCCCTACTGAGTTATTTATGTATTTACATGTTTATTTATTTATTTTCACCAGTATGAACTTGAACAGAAAGCATTTAATATAAGACATTCATGAACTAGTTATAAAGTTGTTCAGTAGGTACCTGAAAAGCTAAAAAGCGAACGCTTGTGCAACATTATTAGCCATTAGAAAAATGCAAAGTAAAACCATGAGGTAGCACTAAACCACTACCAGAATTGGTTAAAATAAAAACTAGTGACAAGACCAAATGCTGGTGAGGGTGCAGAGAAACTGCATGTCTCATACATTACTGGCAGGACTGCAAAATGGCACAGCCACTCTGGAAAACACTTTGGCAGTTTCTTAAATTAATCATGCAACTACCATATGATCTAGCTGTTGAACTCCGCTGGAATTTATCCCACAGAAACAAAAAGTTAGAAATAGGGAACTATGTTGGGCATAGAGTTTACTTAAGAAAATATGAGACTTGGAAACTAAATAAAAATGAAAATAATGTAAAAAAATATGAAAACTTAATGTTCACACAAAAGCCTTTATACACCTGTGGCTCTTACAAATAAAGCCTTGTTTGTCATTCAGTGGGCGAGTGGTTAGACTGACTGTGGTACATCCACACTAAGGAATACTACTTGGGGCACCCAGGTGGCTCAGGCAGTTAAGGGTCCAACTCTTGACTTTGGCTCAGGTCATCATCTCAAGGGTTGTGGATCTGAGCCCTGTGTCGGGCTCTGTGCTGGCAGCGTGGGGTCTGTTCGGGATTCTCTCTCTCCTCTCTCTGCCTCTCCCCTGCTCATGTGGTCTCTTTGAAAATAAAAATAAGCTTAAAAAAAGGAATACCACTCAGCAGTAAAGAAGGAACAACCTAGTGAGATACACAACAACTTGGATAAATCTCTAGGGAGCTATGTTGAGTGAAAAAAGCCAATCCCCAAAATTTATGTACTATATGATTCTGTTTACAGAAGTTTTTTGAAATGATAAAATTTTAGAAATTCAGAGAGGTTAGTTATTGCCAGGGGTGGTGGCGATGAGAGAGAAGAGGTGATTGTGGTCATAAAAGGGCATCAGGAGGGATCCTGGTGGTGATAAAACTATACCATATATTGATTTTGGTGGATATACAAACCTGCACATGTGATGAAAGTGTATAGAATGATATACACCCAAAAATACACACAGATGAATACAAGTAAAACTGAGGAAATAGGAGTAAGAATGTTGGATTGTATCCATGCCCCTATCCTGGCAGTGAGATTATACTATAGTTTTTGCAAGATGTCACCACTGGGGGAAGCTGGGCACAGTGTCCAAGGGATCTCTCTATATTATTTCTTATGACTGCGTATGAATCTATAATTATCTCAACAGAATTTCTAATTAAAAGAAAGCGAACACTAAGACATCGAAGAGGTAGCAACTGTGGGAAGCGGCTACCACCCCTTGGGCTGCAGGAGCAAAGGGAAGATAATGGGATCATTAACATTAGAAAGTTGGAGGAGGGACCTCACAAGGATAAAACTCAGACCTTGCTGAGAAGGGGCCACCAGACTGCCAAGGGTGGGGGCACAACGACTCTGGTTCTGCAGGTGTTGGAGAAACTGCAAACTGCATTTAGCTGCCACTACAAGAAAGAGGTGCTGTCGCCCTTACTGAAGAAGCATTGCTGGATGTTGCTCACAGGAGCAGGGAAACGGGCCTGAGCAAGTTCCTCTTCCTCCTCTAGCCTAACCGGCTCCCTCTAGGACCCACTATCGGCAGAGCTCAACAAGGACCAGCTGGCAAAACCAATGTTCGCGGAGCCCCAGGCCCTAGACCATAAAGCAGAGTGTAGAAGGGGTGGGTTTGGAACTGAGAGACAATAACTGAATAACCAGCACGGTACCCAAAGGTAACAGGTCTCCTCCTGTTGAAAAAAAATGCACACAGAAGATGTGCAGCTCAATGGTTTACCACAAAATGAATACTCTTGCAATCGCCACCCAGATCTAAAACCTACATCTCCCCCATGCTTCCCCCAATCTTTCTCCACCTTCCCCTCCCCTGCAGAGGTAAGCCCTGTCCTGGCTTTTAAGGTAATTACTTCTTAGTTTTTCTTTTTAGCATGCAGCTTTGAATGCTACAGTTTTGCTTGTTTTATAGAAATGGAATCAGACAGTGTGTATTCCTTCGTGTCTGGCTTGTTTTTTTTTTTAAAAAAATGTTTATTTATTTATTTTTGAGAGAGCCCAAGCAGGGGAAGGGCAGAGAGAGAGGGAGATACAGAATCTGAAGCAGGCTCCAGGCTCTGAGCTGTCAGCACAGAGCCCAACGTGGAGCTCGAACTCACAGACCGTGAGATCATGACCTGAGCTGAAGTCGGCTGCTTAACCAACTGAGCCACCCAGGCGCCCTTGGCTTCTTTTTTTTTTTGTTTTTGGTTTTAAATTAAAAAAAAAATTTTTTTTTTTTTAAATTTCTGAGAGAAAGCGAGACAGAATGTGAGCAGGGGAGGGGCAAAGAGAGAGAGGGAGACACAGAATCTGAAGCATGCTCCAGGCTCTGAGCGGTCAGCACAGAGCCCTATGTTGGGCTCAAACTCACAAACTGTGAGATGGTGCCTAAGCTGAGGTTGGACACTTAACTGACTGAGCCACCCAGGTGCCCCTGTGTCTTGGCTTCTTTTGTGAAACATTATTTTGGTGAGGTGTATCCATGTTGTTTTGTGTGGCTGTAATTTGCCCATAATATTTGCTATATCGTATTCCATTGAATGACCATATTACAATTTATTTATTCATTCTGTTGCTGATGGATATTCGGCATATTTCTGCTTTGGGGTTCTTAGAAATAATGCTGCCATTATTAATAGTCTTGTGCATATCTCTTGGTGTAGAAGTGCATGCATTTCGGTTGGATATATATGTCGACGTGGAATAACTGTGTCCTGGTGTATTCGTATCTTCAACTTCAGTTGATAATGCTGGACTGTTTGCCAATTTACATTCCCTTCCTTGGTGTATGGAGTCCCCATTGTTCCACATCTTTATCGGCACTTACTATTGTCTGACACCACCAGTCGAGTGTATATTGGTATCTTCTTTTTAAAAAATGTTTAATGCTTATTTATTTTTGAAAGAGAGAGAGAGAGTGAGAGAGAGCAAGGGAGGGGCAGAGAGAGAGGGAGACACAGAATCTGAAGCAGGCTCCAGGCCTCAAGCTGTCAGCGCAGAGCCTGACACGGGGCTGGAACTCACAAACCACCAGATCATTACTGGATACTTGCCTGACTAAGCCACCCAGGTGCCCTGAGTGTATATTGGTATCTTGACGTTTTAATGAATGTCTCTCTGATTACTACTGAGGTTGAGAATATTTTCAAATTTTATTGGCTAGTTGGATATTCACTTTTGTGAAGTACCTGTTCAAGTCTCGTACATTTTTCCATTGTTTTTTCTGTCTTACTGATTTATAGGAAACTGCCCTTTGACACACATGTTTTGTAATATTTTCTCCCATTCTGTGGCTTGCCTTTTCAGCTCTAATCCTATCTTTTGGTAGTCTTAATTCATTCTTACGATCCTAAACTGAATACTCTAATTTATCAGTCTCTTTCTTTATGATTTGTACTTCTTGTGTCCTGTTTAAGTCATCTTTTCTTATGTTATGAGGATATTCTAGAATGCCATTTTGGGGAACCTCTATTATTTTGCCTTTTCACATTTATTTTATTTTTTAAAATTTTATTTAAATCCAAGTTAGTTAACATACAGTGTAATAATGGTTTCAGAACTAGAATTTAGTGATTCATCACTTACATGCCTTTTCACATTTAGATCTATATTCTGACCAGAGTTGATTCACAAATCTGTATGATGTCAAGTAGAAATTAAGATTTTTTACATGGTTATCTAATTGTCCTCCATTATTTATTGAAAAGACTGTCCTTTCCCCTACTGCCCACAGCTCTGCCAGTGTCCAAATATGCTGGGATTGTTTCTGGGATTTCTGTTTTATTCCATTGGTCTATATATCTATCTTTGTGCCAATACCACACTAGTTTACTTACTGTAGCCTTATGGTAAGTCTTCAAAGCTGTTCAAAAAAGTCCTCACACCTTGTTCTTCTCTTTCAATATTGTCTTGACTATCTATGTCCTTGAAATTTCCATGTAAGTTTTATAATTTGTTCATTGAATTCCACAAACCAAAACACAGAAAATCTTGTTGGAATGTTGAATTAGATTGCATTGAATCTGTAGACCCATTTGGGGGGAGAGTTGACATCTTTTTTTTTTTTTTAATTTTATAATAGTTTATTTTCAAATTGGTTTACATATAACACCCAGTGTTCATCCCAACATGTGCCCTTTTTAATGCCTGTCACCCCCTTTCCCCCCTCCCTCACCCCCCTCACCCTCAGTTTGTTCTTAGTCTTTGAGAGTCTCTTATGTTTTATCTCCCTCCCTCTCTGTGTCTTTTTTTTTTTCCCCTCTTCCCCTCCCCCTGGTTTTTGCTAAGTCTCACAAAGTCCACCTATTCATGGAAACATATGGTATCTGTCTTTTCTGACTGACTTATTTCACTTAACATAATACCCTCCAGTTCCATCCATGTTGCTACACATGGCCAGATTTCATTTTTTCTCATTGCCACGTAGTAGTCCATTGTATATATGTACCACATCTTCTTTATCCACTCGTCAGTTGATGGGCACTTGGTCTCTTTCCATGATTTGGCTATTGTCGAAAGTGCTGCTATGAACATTGGGGTACATGAGCTCCTATGCATCAGCATTCCTGTGTCTCTTGGGTAGATTCCTAGCAGTGCTATTGCTGGGTCAAAGGGTAGCTCTATTTTCATTTTTTTGAGGAACCTCCACACCGTTTTCCAGAGCGGCTGCACCAGTTTGCATTCCCACCAACAGTGTAGGAGGGTGCCTGCTTCTCCACATCCTTGCCAGCATCTATAGTTTCCTGATTTGTTCATTTTAGCCACTCTGACTGGTGTGAGGTGGTATCTCTGTGGTTTTGATTTGTATTTCCCTGATGATGAGTGACATTGAGCATCGTTTCATGTGTCTGTTGGCCATCTGAATGTCCTCTTTGGAGAAGTGTCTATTCATATCTTCTGCCCATTTCTTCACTGGGTTGTTTGTTTTTCGGGTGTGGAATTTGGTAAGTTCTTTATAGATTTTAGATATTAGTCCTTTATCCGATATGTCATTTGCGATGATCTTTTCCCATTCCGTTGGTTGCCTATTCGTTTTGTTGGTTGTTTCTTTTGCTGTACAGAAGCTTTTTATCTTGATGAGGTCCCAATAGTTCATCTTTGCTTTTAATTCCCTTGCCTTTGGAGACGTGTCGAGTAAGAAATTGGTGCGTCTTAGGTCAAAGAGGCTTTTTCCTGCTTTCTCCTCTAGGATTTTGATGGTTTCCTGTCTCACATTCAGATCTTTTATCCATTTAGAATTTATTTTTGTGAGTGGTGTAAGAAAGTGGTCTAGTTTCATTCTTTTGCATGTTGCTGTCCAGTTCTCCCAGCACCATTTATTAAAGAGGCTGTCTTTTTTCCATTGGATACATTTTCCTGCTTTGTCAAAGATTAGTTGGCCATATACTTGCGGGTCCATTTCTGAGTTTTCTATTCTATTCCATTGGTCTATGTGTCTGTTTTTGTGCCAATACCATACAGTCTTGATGACTACCGCTTTGTAGTAGAGGTTAAAGTCTGGGATTGTGATGCCTCCCGCCTTGGTTTTATTCTTCAGTATTATTTTGGCTATTCGAGGTCTTTTGTGGTTCCATACAAATTTTAGGATTGCTCTAGTTTTGAGAAGAATGCTGGTGCAATTTTGATTGGGATTGCATTGGATGTGTAGATTGCTTTGGGTAGTATTGCCATTTTAACGACATTTATTCTTCCAATCCATGAGCATGGGATGTTTTTCCATTTCCTTGTGTCTTCCTCAATTTCCTTCATAAGTTTTTTATAGTTTTCAGTGTAGAGGTCTTTCACCTCTTTGGTTAGGTTTATTCCTAAGTATTTTATGGTTTTTGGTGCAATTGCGAAAGGGATTAGCTTCTTTATTTCTCTTTCTGCTGCTTCATTGTTGGTGTATAGAAATGCCACCGATTTCTGTACATTGATTTTGTACCCTGCAACTTTGCTGAAATCATGGATCAGTTCTAGTAGGCTTTTGGTGGATTCCGTCGGGTTTTCCATGTAAAGTATCATGCCATCTGCAAAAAGTGAAAGTTTGACTTCCTCCTTGCCAATCTTGATGCCTTTTATTTTGTTTTGTTGTCTGATTGCTGATGCTAAGACTTCCAACACTATGTTAAATAGCAGTGGCGAGAGTGGACACCCCTGTCGTGTTCCTGATCTCAGGGGGAAGGCACTCAATTTTTCCCCATTGAGGATGATATTAGTTGTGGGCTTTTATGATGTTTAAGTATGTTCCTTCTATCCCGACTTTCTCGAGAGTTTTTGTTAAGAAAGGGTGCTGTATTTTGTCAAATGCTTTTTCTGCATCTATTGACAGGATCATATGGTTCTTATCTTTTCTTTTGTTAATGTGATGTATCACGTTGATTGATTTGCAAATATTGAACCAGTCCTGCAACAGAGGGATGAATCCTACTTGATCATGGTGGATAATTCTCTTTATATGCTGTTGGATTCGATTTGCTAGTATCTTGTTGAAAATTTTTGCATCCATATTCATCAGGGATATTGGCCTGTAATTCTCTTTCTTTGCTGGGTCTCTATCTGGTTTGGGAATCAAAGTGATGCTGGCTTCATAGAATGAGTCCGGGAGTTTTCCTTCTGTTTCAATTTTTTGGAACAGCTTGAGGAGGATAGGAATTAACTCTGTTTTAAATGTCTGGTAAAATTCCGCAGGAAAGCCATCTGGTCCAGGGCTTTTATTTGCTGGGAGGTTTTTGATAACTGATTCTATTTCTTCACTAGTTATGGGTCTGTTCAAATTTTCTATTTCTTCCCGTTTGAGTTTTGGTAGCGTGTGGCTATTTAGGAAGCTGTCCATTTCTTCCAGATTGCCAAGTTTGGTGGCATATAATTTTTCATAGTATTCTCTGATGATTGCTTGTATATCTGAGGGATTGGTTGTAATTTCTCCCTTTTCATTCATGATTTTATCTATTTGAGTTCTCTCCCTTTTCTTTTTGAGAAGCCTGGCTAGTGGTTTGTCTATTTTGTTTATTTTTTCAAAGAACCAGCTTTTGGTTTCATTGATCTGTTCCACTACCTTTTCTGTTTCCATATGATCAATTTGTGCTCTGATCTTTGTTATTTCTCTCTGCTGAGCGTGTGTTGTTTTAGTTGTTCTGCTTCTAGGTCCTTTAGGTGTGCTGTTAGAATTTGTGTTATTGATTTTTCTTGTTTCTTGAGATGAGCCTGGATTGCAGTATATTTCCCTCTCAGGACTGCCTTTGCTGCATCCCAGAGCGTTTGGATTGTTGTATTTTCATTTTCATTTGTTTCCATGCATTTTTAAATTTCTTCTCTGATTGCTTGGTTGACCCACCATCTTTTAATAGGTTATTTCTTTTTTTTTTTTTAATTTTTTTAACATTTATTTATTTTTGAGAGACATAGAGATAGAGCATGAGCAGGGGAAGGGCAGAGAGAGAGGGAGACACAGAATCCGAAGCAGGCTCCAGGCTCTGATGAGCCATCAGCACAGAGCCCGATGTGGGGCTCGAACTCACAGACCGTGAGATCGTGACCTGAGCCGAAGTCGGCCGCTTAACCGACTGAGCCACCCAGGTGCCCCTTAATAGGTTATTTCTTAGCCGCCATGTTTTTGGATATTTTCCAGGCTTTCTCCTGTGGTTGATTTCAAGTTTCAAAGCATTGTGGTCTGACAGTGTACACGGTATGATCTCAATTCTTTTATATTTATTCAGAGCTTCCCTGTGCCCCAGAATGTGGTCTATCTTGGAAAATGTACCATGTGCAGTTGAGAAGAATGTAAATTTCTTTGCTTCTGGGTGAAGGATCCTAAAGATGTCTGTGAGGCCCATCTGTTCTAATGTGTCGTTCAGGGCTATTGTTTCTGCGGAGATTTTCTGTTTTGTGGATCTATCCAATGCTGAGAGTGGAGTGTTAAGATCCCCTACTATTAGGACATTTTTATCGATGAGGTTGCTAATGTTTGTAATTAGTTGTTTTACAAATTTGGGTCCCCCGAATTCAGTGCATAGATATTTACAATTGTTAGCTCTTCCTGCTGGATGGTCCCTGAGACTATTATATAATGTCCTTCTTCATCTCTTATTACATCGTTCATTTTAAAGTCTAATTTGTCTGATATAAGTGTGGCTACTCCGGCTTTCTTCTGACTTCCAGTAGCATGGTAGATAGTTCTCCATCCCCTCACTTTCAATCTGAAGGTGTCTTCAGGTTTAAGATGAGTCTCTTGAAGACAGCAAATAGATGGGTCTTGTTTTTTAATCCATTCTGTTACCCTGTGTCTTTTGATTGGCGCATTTAGTCCATTTACATTCAGTGTTAATATTGAAAAATATGGGCTTACAGTCACTGTATTATCTGTAAGTTTCATGTTTGTAAGGCTGTCTCTGGCAGTCCGTGTTCTTTGCAAACTTTCCTTCATAGAGTGCCCCTCAGGATCCCTTGTAGTGCTGGCTTATTTGTGATAAATTCTTTCAGTTTTTGTTTGTTGGGAAAAACCTTGATCTCTCCTTCTATTCTGAATGACAGGCTAGCCGGATACAGAATTCTTGGTTGCATGTCCTTCTTGCTCATCACATTGAAGATATCCTGCCATTCCTTTCTGGCTTGCCAAGTTTCTGTAGATAAGTCTGCTACTACCCTTATATGTCTCCCTTTGTATGTTAGGGTTCTTTTGTCCCTAGCTGCTTTCAGGATTCTCTCCCTATCTTTGTATTTTGCCAGCTTCACTATGATGTGCCGTGCAGAAGGTCTATTCAAGTTACGTCTGAGGGGAGTTCTCTGTGCCTCTTGGATTTCCATGCCCGTTTCCTTCCTCATGTAGGGGAAGTTCTCAGCAATGATTTGTTCAGGAACCCCTTCGACTCCTTTCTCTCTCTCTTCTTCCTCTGGAACTCCTATGATACGGATATTGTTTCTTTTGAGTGCATCGCTCAGCTCTCGAATTCTCCTTTCCTGTTCCTGGATCAGCTTCTCTCTCTTTTTATCTGCTTCCTCTTTTTCAATGATTTTATCTTCTAATGCGCTCTTTCCTCTACCTCTTCAATCCGTGCTGTGGCTGCTTCCAGTTTCCCCTGTATTTCTTCCAATGTCTTCTTTAATTCTTCCTGACCATTTTTAAGGTCCTTGAACTCTGCCGCGCGGGACCCCTTGCATTCATCTAAGCTTTTTTCAAGGCCAGCGATTAGTTTTATGATTATCATTCTATATTCCCGTTCTGTTATGTTGCTTATATCTGTTTTCATTAATTCTTGAGCTGTCACTGCTTCTTGTAGATTCTTTTGAGGAGAATTCTTCTGTTTCGTCATTTTGGCTGGATGTGTTTTGGATTGTTTCTTGGAGTTGCCCTGGAAAGGAAAACAGACTGACAGACAAACAGAAAACAGAAATAAACGTACCAACAGATGGTCCAGACAAGCAGTTCACAACAGAAAAAAATAACAAGTGACTCTCTGAGGGCAATGTCCTGAAGTAACAGCTACACGTTAAGGACAGGGTATGTAGTGTGCTGGTGGCAGAGCATATATAGACAGAGTAATGACTGGTGCAGGGAGAAGGAGGAAATGGACTTTGCCCAGGTAGAGCGACTAAAGGGTTTAATCCAGACTGAGAGAAATCAGAATAAGGACAGGTGCGAGGGAAAAGGAATAAAGATCGATGTCGTCTAGATGAACTTATGCGGCCTGGTTATTCCAGAAAGAGGGATAGGGAAGTACAGAAAAAGGTGTAGAACATGTCCTCAAAGAGCGGGTTAAAAAAAAAATGTTTAAGCCAGTCAGTACCCTGGATAACCAGCTCAGGGATGGGGATCAGTAGGAATGAGAAAGGGAGGAATAAATTTAAAAAAGAAAAAATGACTGGAGTTACTCCAGGCAGCAATCTCCACTTGGCATCAGTTGCTCCTGCTGATATGTTGGGAGGGGCGTGGTTTGGTGTAGGCGGGTCCCGCCTCCACTGCTGCAGGGATGGCTTTTGGGGTGACTTCCTGGCTTGTGAGACAACAATGGCATCTCTCCAGACCCTTGCCACCAGTCCTGGAGGCTTTATTCGCCCCTTTATTTCTATTCTCTCTCCACTGCTGACGCTGGCCTAGTGCAGTTCACTGGACGGTGCCGAGGCCTTCTCCTACCCCCGATTTCACTGTAATTTTTGCCGGGGTTAGAGGTGCTCCGCAGGCGCCGCCGCCTGGGGCTGCCTGGGTCCCTGCTGCCAGTCCCGGCAGCGCGCGCATCCCAGAGGCGCTGGGCGAAGGTAGCGGGGTGACGTGGCCGTCTGCTACCCCCGATTTCGCTGTAATTGTGCCGGGATTAGAGGTACTCCGCAGGTGCCAGTCCCCGCTGCGTGCGCTCGTCTCAGCGGCTCGGGACGGGGTTGGCGCAGTCCCGACAGCGTGCGGATAGTGCTGCTGTTTGCCACTGAACTTCTCTTCAAAGGCCCTGCATTTAGGGCCTGGATGGTAGCGGTCTCACCCGCTCTGGCCCTCTCGTTCAGATGTTGTTCCATCGGCACTTTCCCAGCTATCTCCCAAGACGCTCACCCTCCCCTCAGCTCAGCTTCCCGAGTTCAATTTATCTGACCCAGATTAAACTCAGGGTTTAGCTGGGCCGTGTCTGTTTTCGCCTTCGTTCCTTGTTAGCTATAGCACCTTCCCCCCCGCCCCCGATTCTTGGAGTTGAGAGAGACTATGGTTTCAGTCGTCCCCGTTTAAAGGGCAAGCGCAATACTGGAGCCCCCTACTCCTCCGCCATGTTGCCCCCTAACCGGAGTTGACATCTTTAAAATACTGCATCATCCCATCCATGACTATCATATATTTCTTCTTTTATTTAGATCTTCTTTCAAGTTTTTCAATGTTTTATAAACTGTAAACTACATAGGAGTCTTACGTGTCTTTTATGAGACTTATTCCTAGATGTTTGATGTTGTTCAAATATTGTATATTCCTACTGATGTTGTTTGCTTGTCTTATCATTACTGAGAGAGGCATGTTAAAATAGGCCACTATTATATTGATTTGTCTATTACTCCTTGATGTTGTATCAATTTTTTCTTTGAGGCTAGGTTATTAGGTGATTGCCAATATAGAATTGCTATATTTTCCTGGTAAATTGAACCTTTTTTTATCATGATGAAATGATCTCTAATAATTCTTTTATTTTGTTTTCTTTTTTTAAAGATTTTATTTTTAAGTAATTTCTACACTCAACATGGGGCTCGAACTCACAACCCTGAGATCAACAATTGCATGCTCTGACTGAGCCAGCCAGGTGCCCCTCCAGTAATGCTTTTAAACAAAAAAATTTTTGTAAGTTTGTTTATTTTGGGAGAGAGAGAGAACATGAGTGGGGTAAGAGCAGAGAGAGAAGGGAGAGAGAGAATCCCAAGCAGGCTCTGCACTGTCAGCACAGAACCCAACATGGGCTCAAACCCATGAACCACGAGATCATGACCTGAGCTGAAACCAAGAGTTGGACGCCCAACCAATGGAGCCACCCAAGCACCCCTAGTAATGCTTTTAACTTTAAAGTCTGTTTTCTCTAAAATTAGTATAACTATACTGTTTTCTTTTGGTTAACGTTCTCATAATATATCTTTTCGGTCTTTTTATTTTAACTTTTCTTTATCCTATGCTTAAGATGGGTCTCATAAATCTAGAGACTAAAATTTTCAAAAGTACTTTCTGGGGCGCCTGGGTGGCTCAGTCGGTTAAGCGTCTGACTTCAGCTCAGGTCATGATCTCACACTCAGTGAGTTCGAGCCCACATCGGGCCCTGTTCTGACAGCTCAGAGCCTGGAGCTTGCTTCAGATTCTGTGTCTCCATCTCTCTCTGCCCCTCCCCTGCTCGTGCTCTGTCTCTCTCTCTCAAAAATAAATAAACATTAAAAAAATTAAAAAGTACTTTCTGACTATCCTTTTCTCTTAATTGGAGCATTTAGTCTATTTGCATTTAATACATTTAAAATAAATTTTTGGGTTTACATTTACCAGGGGGTGTCAGTTTGTCCCACCTGTTCTATATTATTGTCTCTCTTCTTTCTTGGCTTCTTTTGGATTGATTTAGTATTTTTGAGAGAGACAGAGACAATGTGAGTGGGGGAGGGGCAGAGAGCGAGGGAGAGGGAGAGAGAATCCCAAGCAGGTTCTGTGTTGGAACTCAAACTCGCAAAACCATGAGATCATGACCTGCGCTGAAACCAAGAGTGAGACGCTTAACTAACTGAGCCACTCAGGTGCCCCGGAAGTTGACACACTCTTATTCTTTTTTTTTCTTTAAGTTTTTATTTTAATTCCAGGTAGTTAAGACAGTATTATATTAGTTTCAGGTGTACAACAGAGTGATTCAACACTTTCATACAACACCCAGTGCTCATCATGACAAGTGCATCGTTAATTCCCAGCACCTTTTTCACCCCTCTCCCCCCTTACCCCCACTGGTAACCATCAGTTTGTTTTCTAGAGTCAAGAGTCTGTTTCTTGGTTTCTCTCTCTCTTTTTCTTTTGCTTGTTGTTTTGTTTATTAAATTCCACATGAGTAAAATCATATGGTATTTATCTTTCTTTGGCTTATTTTGCTTAGCATTATAATCTCTAGCTCTATCCATGTTGTGCAAATGGCAAGATTTCATTCTTTTTGATGGCTGAATATTCCATTGTGTATATGCCACTTCTTTATCCATTCATCAGTTGATGGACACTTGGGTTGCTTCCATATCTTGGCTATTGTAAATAATGCTGCAATAAACATAGGGGTTCAGGTACCCCTTTGAAGTAGTGTTTTTGGTTGTTGTTTTTTTTTTTTTTGGTAAATGCCCAGTAGTGCAATTATTAGATCATAGGGTGGTTCTGTTTTTATTTTTTTGAGGAAACTCCATACTGTTTTCTACAGTACTGCACCAGTTTGCATTCCTACCAACAGTGCAAGAGGATTCCTTTTTCTTTACATCCTCACCAACACCCATTGTTTCTTGTGTTGTTGATTTTAGCCATTCCGACAGGTATGAGGTGATATCTCAATATGGTTTTGATTTGTATTTCTCTGATGATGAGTGATGTTGAGCATCTTTTCATGTGTCTGTTGGCCATCTGTATGTCTTCTTTGGAGAAATGTCTATTTATGTCCTCTGCCCATTTTGTAATTGGACTGTTTGATTTTTGGGTGTTGTATAAGATCTTTATATATTTTGGATACTATTTATCAGATAGGTCACATGCAAATATCTTCTAAAAGGAAAAAGCTACCTTTTAGTTTTGTTGATTATTTCCTTTGCTGTGCAGAAACCTTTCATTTTGATGTAGTCCCAATGGTTTATTTTTGCTTTTATTTCCCTTGCCTCAGGAGACATATCTAGAAAAATGCTGCTATGGTTGATGTCAGAGAAATTACTGCCTGTGGTCTCATCAAGGATTTTTATGATTTCAGGTCTCACATTTAGGTTTTTAATCCATTTTGAGGTTTTTGTGTGTGTGTGTGTATGATGTAAGAAAGTGGTCATTGTATATCCATTCCTCCTTTGTCAAAGATTAATTGACTATATATTTGGGGGCTTATTTCTGGGGTTTCTAGGTCTATTCCATTAATCTATGTATCTATTTTTATGCCAGTACCATCTGTTTTAATTACTACCACTTTGTAATATAACTTGAAATCTGGAATTGTGATACTTCAAGTTTTGCTTTTCTTTTCCTTTTTTTTTTTTTGATATTTTTAAGTAATCTATACACCCAATATGGGGTTCAAACTTACAACCCCAAGATCAGGAGTCACATGCTTTACTGACTGAGCCAGCCAGGTGTCCTATGCTTTTCTTCTCAAGATTGTTTTTCGCTGTTCGTGGTCTTTTGTGAATCCATACAAATTTTAGGATTGTTTCTTCTAGTTCTGTGAAAAATGTTATAGGTATTTTGGTAGGGATTGCATTAAACATGTAGATTCCTTCAGACAGTATAGACATTTTAACGATATTTGTTTTTCCAGCCCATGAGCATGGAATTTCTTTCCATTTCTTTTTTCATCTTGAATTTCTTTTTTTTTTTTTTAATGTTTTAATGTTTATTTTTATTTTTGAGAGAGAGAGAGAGAGATGGGGGGGAAGGGCAGAGAGGGAGGGAGACACCGAATCCAAAGCAGGCTCCAGGCTCTGAGCTGTCAACACAGAGCCTAACACGGACTTTTGAGTACAGGTCTTTCACCTCTTTGGTTTATTCCTAGATGTTTTATTGTTTTTGGTGCAATTGTAAATGAAATTATTTTCTTAATTTCACTTTCTGCTGCTTCATTATTAGTGTATAGGAATGCAACAGATTTCTTTATATTGATTTTGTATCCTGTGACTTTACTGAATTCCTTTATCAGTTCTAGTAGTTTTTTTTTTTTTTGGTGGTCTGCAGGCTTTTCTATATAGAGTATCATGTCATCTGCAAATAGTGAGAGTTTTACTTCCTCCTTAACAATTTGGGTGCCTTTTATTTCATTATGTTGTCTGATTGCTGTGGCTAAGACTTCCAGTACTATGTTGAATAAAAGTGGTGAGAGTGGACGTCCTTGTCTTATTCCTGACCCTAGGGAAAAGCTCTCAGTTTTTCACCATTGAGTATGGTGTTGGCTGAAAAGCATGGGTTTTATTCTGGATACTCTACTCTGTTCCATTGATTTATGTATGTTTTGTTGTTCCAGTTTTGATTACTACAGCTTTATCGCATATCTTGAAATTTGGGATCGTAATACCTCCAGTTTTGTTCTTCTTTTTCAAGTAGCTTTGGCTCTTTGGGGTCTTTTATGGTTACACACAAATTTTAGGATTGTTCTAGTTCTGTGAAAAATGGTGTTGGTATTTTAGGGATTACATTAAATATGTAGATTGTTTTGGGTAGTATGGAGATTTTAACAATACTGGTTTTCCCAATCCGTGAGCATGGACAATCTTTCCATTTGTTTGTGTCCTCTTCAGTTTTTTTCGTCTGTGTTTTATACTTTTCAGAATATGGTTCTTTCACTTCCTTGGTTAAGTTTATTTTTAGGTATTTTATGCTCTTCGTGCAATTGTAAATGGGATTATTTTCATTTCTTTTTATGCTACTTCTTTATGAGTGTGTAAAAATGCAACAGATTTCTGTATATTAATTTTGTACCTCGAGATTTTACTGAATTCATTTATCAGTTCCGATAGGTTTTTGGTGGAGTTTTTAGGGTTTTCTATATATAGTATCATGTCATCTGAAAATAGTGAAAGTTTTACTTCTTCGTTACCAATTTGGATGCCTTTTATTTCTTGTCTGACTGCTGTGGCTAAGACTTCAGTACTATGTTGAATAAAAGGGGTGAGAGTTGACATCCTTGTCTTGTTCTTGATCTTAGAGGAAAAGCCCTCAGTTTTTCACCATTGAGTATGATGTTATCTGTGGGTTTTTCATATATGGACTTTCTTATGTTGAGGTATGTTGCCTCTAAACCTACTTCATTGAAAGTTTTTATCATGAATGGGTATTATACCTCGTCAAATGCTTTTTCTGCATCTCTTGAAATAATCATTTTTTAAATCTTTTCTCTTGTTAATATGATGTATCACATGGATTGATTTGCAAATATTGAACCACTCTCCTTGGAATAAATCCCACTCGATTATGGTGAATGATTTTTTAAAATGTATTGTTCAGTTCTGTTTGCTAGTATTTTGTTGAGGATTTTTGCATCTATGTTCATCAGAGATATTGGCCTATAGTGTCTTTATCTGGTTTTGGCATCGGCTAATGCTGGCCTTGTAGAACGAATTTGGAATCTTCTTTCATTTTTTTGAATAGTTTGAGAAGAATAGGTATTAACTCTTCTTTAAATTTTTGGTAGAATTCAATGTCTGTGAAGCCATCTGATCCTGGACTTTTGTTCGTTGGGTGTTTTTTTTTTTTTCTGATTCCATTTCATTGTTAGTAATCGGTCTATTCAAATTTTGTATTTCTTATTCAGTTTTGGAATATTATATGTTTCTTGGAATTTATCCATTTCTTTTAGATCATCCCATTAGCTGGCATATACATTTTCATAATGTTCTCTAAAAATCCTTTGTGTTTTTGTGGTGTTGTTTATTTCTCCTCCATTTCCTCTCATTTTGTTTAGTCTTCTCTCTATTTCACGAGTCTGGCTAAAGTTTTATCAATTTTATTGATTTTTTAAAGAACCAGTTCCTAGTTTCATTGATCTGTTCTGTTATGTTTTTTTAGTCTTTATTTAATTTATTTGGGCTCCAGTTTTTATTATGTCCTTCCTTCTAGTGGTTTTGGATTTGGTTTGTTCTTTTTTCTAGGTCCTTTAGGTGTAAGGTTAAGTTGTTTGAGATTTTTCTTGCTTCATGAGGTAGGCTTGTATTGCTATATTCTTCCATTTTAGAACAGCTTTTGCTGCATCCCAAAGATTTTGGATCATTGTGTTTTCATCTTCATTTGTCTCCATGTATTTTTTTAATTTCCTCTTTGATGTCTTGGTTGACCCATTCATTATTTAGCATGTTATTTAACTCTCATGTATTTGGGGTCTTTCCAGATTTTTTTTCTTGAGTTCGATTTCTAGTTTCATAGAGTTGTGGTTGGAAAAGATATATGATATAACACCAGTCTTTTTGAATTTGTTGAGAGTTATTTTGTGGCCTGCTGTGTGATCTATTCTGGAGTGTGTTCCATGTGCCAAAGAAAAGGGTGTATATTCCATTGTTTTTGGATGGAATGTTCTATTCTGAATATATTTGTTAGATATACTGGTCCAATGTGACATTCAAAGCCACTATTTCCTTGTTGATTTTTTTGTCTGGATGATCTGTCCATTGATGTAAATGGGGTGTTAAAGTCCTCTACTATTATTGTATTACTATCAAGTTCTTTCTTTATGTCTGTAACTAGTTGCTTTATGTATTTGGGTGCTTTCCTGTTGGGTGCATAAATATTTACAATTATATCTTCTTGGATTGTTCGCTTTATGATTATGTAGTGTCCTCCTTTGTCTCTCGTTATAGTCTCTGTTTTAAAGTCTGTTTTGTCTGATACAAGTATTGCTACCCCAACTTTCTTTTTGCTTCAATTTGCATGATAAATGCTTTTCATTCCTTTACTGCAATCTGCATTTGTGTTTAGGTCTCAAGTGAGTCTTTTATAGGCAGCATATACATGGGTCTTGCTTTTTATCCATTCTGTAACTCTGTCTTTTGATTGGAGCAGTTAGTCCATTTACATTCAAATTAATTATTGATAGGTATGCGCTTGTTGTCATTTTCCTACTTTTTTTGTGGTTGTTTTTGCAGTTCTTCTCTGTTTTCTTCTTGTGTTCCTGTCTTTGCATGTGGTTTAGTGGCTTTCTTTAGTGATATACTTGGATTCCTTCCTTTTTATTTTTTCCATATCTATTCATAGGTTTTTGATTTGTGATTACCATTATGTCTGTATATAATATCCTATGCTTATAGCAGTCTATATTAAGTTGATGTTCACTTAAGTTTGAACCTATGTAGAAGGCCTAAATTTTTATTCTCCCTTGTTATGTTTTATGTATATGATGTCATACTTTATATCCTTTTATTCTGTGAATCCCTTGGCTGATTTTTTAAAGTTTGTTTATTTATTTTGAGAGAGAGAGAGGCAGAGAGAATTCCAAACAGTCTCCATGCTGTCAGTGTGGAGCTCAATACAGGGCTCAAACTCATGAACCATGAGATCATGACCTGAGCCAAAATCAAAAGCTGGACACTTAACTGACTGAGCCACTCAGGCCCACCCCTCCTTGACTAGTTTTTATAGATATAATTGGTTTTACTGCTTTTGTGCTTTAATCTCCGTACTGGTTTTATAAGTGATTAACCTACTGCTTTTATTATATTTGTATTTACCTGTGAAGTTTTTTCCTTTCCTTTCCTGATTTTCTTACTCATGATTATGGCCTTTTCTTTCCTCTCAAAGGCTTCCCTTTGACATTTCTTTTTTTAAATATTTTTTAAATGTTTATTTATTTTGAGAAAAGGGGAGGGAAGGGCAGAGAGAGAGGGAGACACAGAATCCGAAGCAGGCTCCAGGCTCTGAGCTGTCAGCATAGAGCCTGACACGGGGCTGGAACCCACGAACTGTGAGATCATGACCTGAGCTGAAGTTAGACTCTGAAGTTGGACTCTTAACTGACTGAGCCACCCAGGTGCCCCTCCCTTTAATGTTTCTTAAAAGGCTGGCTTAGTAGTGATGAAATTCTTTAACTTTTGTTTGTCTGGGAAACTCCATCTCTCCTTCTCTTCTGAATGCTAGCCCTGCTAGATATAGTATTCTTCAGGTTTTTTTCCTTTCAGCGCTTTGAATATATTATGCCACTCCCTTCTGGCCTGCAACGTTTCTTCTGAAAAATCAATGGATAGCTTTACGGGGTTTCCCTTTCATGCAACTGTTTTCTTTTCTCTGTTGCTTTAAAAATTCTCTCTTTATCACTACTTTTTGCCATTTTAATTATTATGTATCTCAGTGTGACTCTCCTTGGGTTCATCTTGTTGGGGATTCTCTGTCCATCCTGGATCTGGATGTCTGTTTTCTTCTCCAGATTAAGGAAGTTTTCACCTATTATTTCTTCAGATAAATTTTCTGCCCCCTTTTCTCTCTCTTCACCTCCTGGGATCCTTATAATGTGAATGTTATCATACTTGATGATGTCACTGAGTTCCCTGAACCTATTCTCATTTTTTAAATTGTTTTTGATTTACCGTTCAGCTCAGTTGTTTTCCATTACTCAGTTCTCCAGGTTTCTGATCCTTCTTCTGTCTCCTCTTATCCACTATCAATTCCCTCAGGTATATATTTTTTAAAGATTTTATTTTACTTTATTTTTTTTAAATTTTTTAACGTTTATTTATTTTTGAGAGACATAGAGACAGAGCATGAGCAGGGGAAGGGCAGAGAGAGAGGGAGACACAGAAACCGAAGCAGGCTCCAGGCTCTGATGAGCCATCAGCACAGAGCCCGATGTGGGGCTCGAACCCACAGACCATGAGATCATGACCTGAGCCGAAGTCAGCCGCTTAACCAACTGAGCCACCCAGGCGCCCCTAAAGATTTTATTTTTAAGTAATCCCTACACCTAACATGGACTCAAACTCATGACCCTGAGATCCAGAGTCACATGCTCCACCAGTTAAGCCAGCCAGGTGCCCCCTCCCCCCACCATATTTTAAATTTTAGTTATTGAGTTCTTTATCTATGACTGGTTCTTTATGTTTTCTGTCTCTTTGTCAAGGATCTCACTGAGGTCCCCCACTCTTCTCTCAAGTCCTATGACTATACTTATGACCATTACTTTGAATTCTTTTTTCTTTTTAATTTTTTTTAACATTTATTTATTTTTGAGAGAGAGACAGAGTGTGAATGGGGAGGGGCAGAGAGAGAGAGGGAAACACAGAATCGGAAGCAGGCTCCAGGCTCTGAGCTGTCAGCACAGAGACCGACATGGGGCTCGAACCCACAAACCATGAGATCATGACCTGAGCCGAAGTCGACGTTTAACTGACTGAGCCACTCAGGCGCCCCTACTTTGAATTCTTTATCAGGCATTTTGCTTATCTCTGTTGCATTTAGTTCTTTTGTTGTGGTTTTGTCCTGTTCTTTCATTTGGGACATATTCCTGTGTCTTTTCATTTTGGCTAACTCTCTGTGTCTGTTTCTGTGTTAGGAAAGTCAGCTATGTCTCCTGCTCTTGAAAGTAGTGCGTTATGAAGTCAGAGGTCCTGTAGCGCCCTGAAGTACAGTATCCCATGCTCACCAGAGCCTGGCACGTCAGGGGTGTCTGCTATGTGTGTCACATGTGTCCTGCTGTTATGGCTAAGCCGTTTTGCCTTCAGTCCAGTAGGCTGCAGTGGGTCTCTTTGCCTATATTATGGGCAGTGTTTGGTCCCTGTGGTGTTAGTGGGCCAGTCTGGGGCCACCTTGGACTTGAGTTGGGTCATACTAGACGCCTGCCCTTAGCCAGTGTGCCAGAACTGTGGTCACACTGACCTGCAGAGTACCTTCCCTGCATTGTCCCTTGAGAGGCTTTTATTGGGAGGATAGGCCTATAGTCAAACCAGGTGGCTGGCCTTAATCCTTCTGTTGAGGTTGGAGTGACCCTGAACTACAGGACTGTCTTCTTGTGATATTCCCTGTGAGGTTTTTGTTGGTGAGCTGGGCTGGCATTCAGATCAGATATCTTTCCCTCGCCTGGTGCTGGGGCTATAGTTTAAAAGGTATGTGTTTGTGCAGTTATCTTCCCCTCTCCCCAGGGCAGCAGTCATGTTGGAATGGTTGCTGGTCACTATCAGGGCTGCTTGCAGAATGACATGTGACAGGAGCCACTTTGGAGGGACTCCTGGTAGAGTGCGGTGGGTTGGGTGGGGCCAGTCTACAGGAGTATGCAGGGAGGGTATGGAGCATGTAGCATTAGCAAGATAGGTGGTGAGTGTTCGTGCTTGTTCCTGCAGGTGTCCCGCTATCTAGGCCTGGGGGAAGGGGAGAGAAATGGTACCTGCCAGCTCCCTCGTTCTTAGAGAAGTCTCCCAGAGATCCCTGCCCTTCCAGTGGATGTTCGGAGATTAGCGAATAAATCTCTTTCCCGTATGTATATCCTAGGCACTCACTTTTCAAAACTCTGCTTCTATGTTGTATGTCAGCAGGACTGTTTACTGTACTGTCTCTTTAAGGGTAGGGACTCAGTTTCCTATCCACCCCCACCTCCCAGAACTAAGCCTGCTGATTGAAAAAATTTTTTTAAATTTATTTTGAGAGAGAGAGAGAATGAGAGAATCCCAAGCAGACTCTGTGCTGTCAGCACAGAGCTCTACGTGGGGCTTGAACACAAACCATGAGGTCATGGCCTGAGCTAAATCCAAGAGTTGGACATTCAACTGATTGAGCCCAGGTGCTCCAAGCTTGCTGGTTTTTAAAGCGTTAGTCCCATTGATTGTAAAAACTCTCAAAGGTATGGGGCGCCTGGGTGGCTTAGTCAGTTGAGCATCTGACTTTGGCTCAGGTCATGATCTTGTGGTTCATGAGTTTGAGCCCCACATAGGGCTCTCTACGGCCCTCACCTGCTTATCCTTTTTCTCTCACAAATAAAAAAAAGAAACATTAAAAAAACCCCTCAAAGTTAAGGCCCACTGGATTTCAAAGCCAAATGTTATGGGGATTTGTCTTCCCCACTGTGGGTCCCCCATGTCTGGGGTATCTGCTGTGGGGTAGGTTCCTCTTTCTTCTCTGTGCTTGGGGTTGTCCCCCCCCCCATTTGTGGTTAGTCCAGTTGGAGTTTGGTTCCCAACTGCATCTCTGCCCCTCTTACCTTCTTCATTGTGGCCTCCTCTCTATGATTAACAGTGGAGAGTCAGTTCTGCCAGTGTTTGGGTCATTTTCTGGGCTGGGTGCACTTTTGTGGCTATTATTTAAGTGTGTCCATGGGATGAAGTGAGCGTAGGGTTCCCCTACTCCGCCATCTTCCCAGGTTCCCAAAACATTATTGTTAGTTATTTATACAGATGTATCCATCTGTTTACCTATTTTCTCCTGTGCCTAGCTATCTTTGTGTTGTCAGACATTGTATCTGCTAAACTATTTGATTTAAAAAAATTTTTTTTAAACGTTTAATTTTAATAGAGAAAGAGTGAGCGAGAGAGATAGACGTGAGCAGGAGAGGGGCAAAGAGAGAGGGAGACAGACAATCTGAATCATGCTTTAGGCTCCGAGCTGTCAGCACAGAGCCCAATGTGGGGCTCGAACTCATGGACCATGAGATCATGACCTGGGCTGAAGTTGGATGCTTAACCAACTGAGCCGCCTAGGTGCCCCATATGCTAAACTATTTGTAAGACTATTTGAGGCCTAGGATGAGATCTTCCTCCAGAGATGAATGACATTTTGTTCTGCGAGGCACTTTGACACAAGCAATCTGGGATCACCTCAAATCAAATGTCAGGGCTTGAGAAGTTTTGAGCTGAGGGGTCACTGTGAAGGTCTTTCTACTGGTGGTTCACCCTCATTCCAAGGAGGCAAACCCTCAAGAAGGGTTTCCCCACTGAAAGTGAGGGAAGTTCACTAGCTGCTCCACACCTCCCCCAGACATGCCTTACTCTAGTCCCTTCCCCCCACAGCTGAGAAGCTGTCATAAGTGCTCCTCAGCCTCTTGGACTGCTCCTTTGCAATGGGCACATGTGTCCAGAGGAAAGGTGGCCCTAAATGCTCCCTTACTCCTGTGGGACTCCGTTTTCTCCCAAATCTTGGCCCCCTAATTCCTCATTATTTTGTTAGTTTGCAAAAATCTCCAAACAGATAAGTTTTTTTTTTTTTAATTTTTTTAACGTTTATTTATTTTTGAGACACATAGAGACAGAGCATGAGCAGGGGAAGGGCAGAGAGAGAGGGAGATACAGAAACTGAAGCAGGCTCCAGGCTCTGATGAGCCGTCAGCACAGAGCCCGACATGGGGCTCGAACTCACAGACTGTGAGATCATGACCTGAGCTGAAGTCGGCCGCTTAACCAACTGAGCCAGCCAGGCGCCCCCAAACAGATAAGTTTTAAATATTTCATTCAGCTATTTGACTTGTCTTAAGTATGAGGGTTCGTCCAAATTACACAGTCTGCTGTTAGTGGAATGTGAAACCCCTTATTAAGACTTTAAGGGGCACCTGGGTGGCTTAGTCGGTTAAGCACCAGACTTCAGCTCAGGTCATGACCTCACTGTTCGTGGGTTCAAGCCCCGTGTTGGGCTCTATGCTGACAACTCAGAGCCTGGAGCCTGCTTCAGATTCTGTCTCCCTCTCTCTGTGCCCCTCCCCCACTTACACTCTGTCTCTCTCTCTCTCTCTCTCGAAAATAAGTAACCATTAAAAAAATTAAAAAAAAAAAGACTAATTTCTGGGGTGCCTGGGTGGCTCAGTCGGTTGAGCATCCGACTTCAGCTCAGGTCATGATCTCGCGGTTTGTGAGTTTGAGACCCATGTCGGGCTCTGTGCTGACAGCTCAGAGCCTGGAGCCTGCTTCAGATTCTGTGTCTCCCTCTCTCTCTGCCCTTCCCCAGCTCACTCTCTCTGTCTCTCTCAAAAATAAATTAAAAATTAAAAAAAAAAGACTTTAATTTCTAATTTTCCTGATTATTTGTGAGTTTCAAGAAAAGCCATTCCGATTTTATCTTCTGAGCATTGCTGTTCAAATCCTTGCTCATTTATTCCCTTTTAGAAGTTATTTTTAGAAGTTCCTTATAAATCATGGATACAAATTTTTGTTGGTGATTGTGTGTTGCTAGCATCATGTCCAGATTTGTGGCTTATCTTTTCAGATTGTTTATGATAATGTCTTCTGTAGACAAAGCTTTTTAGCTTTTAATTTAAATTAATTCTACTTTATCAATCTTTTACTTTTTTGAAGTTTATTTATTTATTTTGAGAGAGGGAAAGAGAGCATGTGTAAGTAGGAGAGGGGCAGAGAGAAGAGGGACAGAGTGAGAGAATCCTGAGCAGGCTCCACGCTGTCAGTGCAGGGCTTGACATGGGGCTGGAACTCACGAACTGTGAGATCATGACCTGAGCCAAAATCCAGAATCAGACTCTTTTTTTTTTTTTTAATATTTATTTATTTTGAGAGACAGAGTGAGAGCAGAGAAGGGGGAGACAGAATCCCAAGCAGGCTCTGCACCATCAGCACAGAGCCCTGTGTGGGGCTTGATCTCACCAACCGTGAGACCATCACCTGAGCTGAAATCAAGAATCCGACGCTTTTTTTTGAATTAAAAAATTTTTAACATTTGTTCATTTTTGAGAGACAGAGAGAGAGAGAGAGAGAGAGAGAGAGTGAGCGCACATGCACACAAGTGGAGGAGGGGCATAGAAAGAAGGAGACACAGAATCTAAAGCAGGCTCCAGGCTCTGAGCTGTCAGCACAGAGCCTGATGAGGGGTTAGAACCCATGAACTCTGAGATCATGACCTGAGCTGAAATCAAGAGTCAGACACTTAATGGATTGAGCCACCCAGGTGTCCCTATTAATGCTTTTCTTTCATGGTTTATACATTTTGAGTTTTAAGAAATCCTTCCTTAGCCTGAATTTGTAAAATATTTTATACATACACAAACACATATATAATACTATATATATTTATATACAGTATTTTTCAAAGTTTTTATCTATTTTTTTAGTAATCTCTATGCCCAACATGGGGCTTGCTTGAGCTCAGAACCCTGAAATTGAGAGTTGCACACTCTTCGAACTGACTCAGCTAGATGCCTCTCCATATAGTATTTTTTATTTTTTGTTTTTGAGAGAGAGCGTGAGAGTGGGGGAGAGGGGCATAGAGAGAGAGAGAGAGAAAATCCTAAGGAGGCTTCACACTCAGTATGGAGCCTGATGCGGGGCTCAGTCCCGTGACCCTGGGATCAGGACCTGAGCAAATCAAGAGTCGGATTCAACCAACTGAGCCACTCAGGTGCCCCTACAGTATTTTTTAAAGATTTGCTTTTCACAGGTTGTTTAGCCATCAAGTATGTTATTGTTTATGTATGACGAGGTACGGATCTAACTGAAGCATCACATTCGATTTTTCACATACTTGTGGATCGGAGATCTCTGTTTCGTTCCCTGGGTCTGTCTGTCTCTCCCTGCACACTGCCATTATTACTTCTGTTAAGCTCTTTAATATGTTTTATTTTCTGGTTGGGCAACCCTCCGCTTAAGATGTTTGTTCTTTTCGACCTGGTACGACCCTTCCATTGTAGTTTGTTTAGACCAATGACCCATGTGGTGCAGGGAGCTGAAGCTGGCAGCGTGAGTGCTCGGGCAGACATCCAGTGCTTATTAGGGGAATAAATTATTCCAACTGAATTTCACGCCCTGTTATGAGGTGTCCTTTGACTTCTGTGCTCCCTCTTTTCCCGTCTTTGCCACTATATGATCCTCCTTGTCCGGGTCTGTCTGTCGGCTGGAGAGGCTGCCTTTGCAGCCAGGTGGGAGGCTCTCTAGGAATCAGGGCCTGATGGTAGTGACTAGGCCCAGTCAGAGCGCGAGTGCAGCTTCCCAGCCTTCAGCTGCCGCCATGCTGTGTCCTCGGATATGGGCCCAACAGACAGCTGTCTGCAAAATGCTCTTTTGCTCAGCTCATTCACTTTAAAAACTGTGAATAGATTCCATCTACTCTAGCTTCATTTGAGCAATGGTAGCCGTAATCCTTATACATGTAATCACGTAGACATTAATGTAAACTATGAAACACGAGTCATCTGTGTTCGACTAAAGTAGTCTAGGACAAGAGGTGCCTAGTAGTACAAGAGGCTTGGCCTCTTGAGTGTCCAACTTCAGCTCAGGTCATGTCCTCATGGTTCATGAGTTCGAGCCCTGTGTTGGGTCTGTGCTGACAGCTCAGAGCCTGGAGTCCGCTTCGGATTCTGTGTCTCCCTCTCTCTCTGCCCCTCCCCCTGCCCATGCTCTCTGTGCTCTCTTGCGCACTCTCAAAAATAACCATTAAAAAAATGAAATAGTCTAGGACCACCAGGAGCATATGTATTAGGCCTAAGTGTAGTGAGGTTGAGGAAGGGTAATGAGAGCTTTCAGGGAGGAAGAAGGTGGCTAAATAGCGTCCCAGCAGTTACACGCTCTCCTCGCTTGACATTGCGAGCAGCCCTATCACATGCACGTGCATCTCCGTGTTTCATCTGTGGAAAAACCGAGCATGGGGGGTTAAGCCAGGCGCCCAAGAAACACGGCCTGGACTCGCTCCGCTACTACTGCATGCCACCCAATTCCACGCAGGGGTTGGGGTGGGGCGCAGGAGGGGAACACTGTGTATAGATGTGGAGGCCGAGCCACGGAATTGTCCCTGCTACATGGCGTCAACCATCACCTGAGCAAAGGGAGCAAGGGAATGAGTTTGAGAGATGTTAAAAAAAATTATATATCAAGTAAAACTGTAAAATAAAGAAAAATGAGTTTATTATCCAACCTTCATAATGCCACCGCTGTTTGAATTTGGGGATATTTGTTTATGATGAAGAACTCTCAGGTCCCTGAACGTCAGAGTAACTATTCTGTAAATGTCACCGATTGCCTTTATTATTTTTAGATTCTTTTATGAAAACTGGTACAGAGAAATGTAATTATATGAAAAATATGAACTTTAATTTATGTGGTTTTTGGTAAATGTCACTATATTATTTACAGTGCTCTGAGCAATGGTTGAAAATACTAGTTTTGGGGCATGTGGGTGGCTCAGTCGGTGAAGCATCCAACTTTGGTTCAGGTCCTGATCTCATGGCTCATGAGTTTGGGCCCCTCATTGGGCTCTCTGTTGTCAGTGCAGAGCCTGCTTCAGGTCCTCTGCCCCCTCTCTCTCTGCCCCTCTCCTACTTGCATACTCTCTAAAAAATAAATAAACATGAAAAAAAAATGCTAGTTTCATCAACACACACTAGTTTTGGGTATTATGTTTTTAAAATCTGCTAATTAATAGGTAAATATAAGATCTCAAGATTTTTTTTCAAGCAGTTAAGCACTCATTTAACAACTCAAGATTTTTATAAAAGTTTATTTATTTTGAGAGAGAGAGAGAGAGCCCTCATACACGCATGAGCAAGGGAAGGGCAGAAAGAGAGGGAGAGAGAATCCCAAGCATGCTCTGTGCTGTCAGCGCAGAGCCCAGTGAAGGGCTCAAACTCCCAGACTGTGAGATTAAGACCTGAGCTGAAACCAAGAGTCAGAGGATTCACTGACTGAGCCACCCATGTGCCCCTAACATCTCAAGATTAAAAAAAATTTTTTTAACTTGTATTTCCTTGATCATTGAGATAATTTTCAATGATCATTTTTAAACTTTTTATTTAATTATTTAGTAATTTCTACACCCAACACGGGGAGCGAACTCACAACCTGAGATCAAGAGTCACGTGCTCCTCTGACCGAGCCAGCCAGGGGCCCGGTATTTGTTTATTAATAGTAGTTTTACCTAGAGTCGGTTAAATGTTCATGTCCTGTGTTATACACTGGGATGTTAGTATTTTTAACCAGTTTATGTAAGTTCATTATATAGTTTACTCTTCAAATGTTCTATTTATTACAAAATATCATTCTGAATTTGTGGTCTACAACTTGTTCATATAGAGATGTATATATATTTTTAAAAAGTTTTTTTAACATTTATTTATTTTTGAGAGACATAGAGACAGAGTGTGAGCAGGGGGAGGGCAAGAGAAGAGGGAGACACAGAATTGGAAGCAGGCTCCAGGCTCTGGGCCGTCATGAAAGAGCCCGATGCGGGGCTCGAACTCACAGACTGTGAGATCATGACCTGAGCTGAAGTCCGACGCTTAACTGACTGAGCCACCCAGGCGCCCCCCATTTTTTTTTAATTTTTTTTTTTTAGAGATGTATGTTTTAATGAGATCACATCTTTCAGTTGCTTTGTGAGTTCTTTGTCTTTTATAAACTTAAAAAGTTACTCTCTTCCAGAGTTTTACTGACTACTTCTGTATTTTCATTTCCTGTCCTTTCATTTTTATATTGAACTGTCTGAAACTAATTTTGTTGTGTGATGTCTTAGTTGTCTTAGCATTAGAAGAGATCAAAATCCGGAGGGGCTACTCACCCTTCATTTACTCTTACTTCCCAAGTATTTCTTTTAATTAAAATTACAATAAAAAATCACCATTCTTTTCAATGAATAGTCATTTCTTAAAGGTAAAAAAATGATTCGATTTTGATTTGGTATTGTATTAAACCTACATGTTAATTTCGAAAACCGATGCCATCGAGATATTTAGTTCTTTTATCTAAGAATATTTCTCTCTGTTTTTGCAAGTCTTTTATATTCTCAGTGCACCTTTATTTTCTTTCTTTTCATATACATTCCATGGATTTTGTTGGTTTTTAACATCTTGTTGCAGTTGAGGATGGCATCCTTTTACCATTAACATTTCTGTTTTTTTTTTTTGTTTAAATTTTTTAATGTTTATTTGTGAGAGAGAGGGGAGGGAGGGGCAGAGACAGGGAGACACAGAATCCGACCAGTCTCCAGGCTCTGAGCTGTCAGCACAGAGCCCAATGTGGGTCTTGAACTCAAGAACTGTGAGATCATGACCTGATCCAAAGTCGGATGCTTAACTGACTGAGGCACACAGGTGCCCCTCCATTAACATTTCTGAGTTTATTGCTACTATGTGAGAATACTACTGAGTTCCATGTTCTTGTATCTGTTCTTTATTGACTTGAACGGGTGTGCAGTTGTCTTCTTTGGCATTTCAAGGTATACGATGATATTATTAGCAAATGTGTACAGTTTTGTCTCCTCTTTTCCTACATTTGTACTTCTTTATTGTGTTTCCGAGCAGTGCTTTGAAAGCAATATTAAGTAATCACGGAGGGAGGAAGATGTATGAAATAGGTCACGGGGCAGTAGGACGACTCCCTCACTGCATTGAATGGTACAAATACAAATACATACATGATTAGTTGCATGGAAAAATACCAGCCTGACAGGGATACACGGAAGTGTTCATAGCAGTCGTTTCTGAGTGGCAGAATCTGGTTGAATATCTACTTTTTGTTTATCCATATTTTCTAAGCATTCCCTGAGGATCATGTGATATTTAGGTAATATAAAGATAATGGCAATTTTAATGCCTTTATTGTGTCACTTTTAGGTGGATTATATTGCTTGTGGGTTGAAATAGCTATACTTTATCTGGTAAGGATTTTTTTTTTAAGTTTATTTTTTGAGAAAGAGGGAGAAAACGAGCGGGGGAGAGGCAGAGAGAGAGAGGGAGAGAGAGAAAATCCCAAGCAGGCTCCGCACTGTCAGCACAGAGCCCAACACAGGGCTCAAACTCATGAACCGCGAGATCATGACCTGACCTGAAATCAAGTCAGACGCTTAACCGACTGAGCCACCCAGGCACCTCTGCTAAGGATATTCTCTATCTTATTTTTAAGAGTTTTTGTTTTTAATTTAGAACCGGGTGTTGAATTTTGTCAAATGTCTTTTTGGTGGTTGTGAGATGATCATACGCATTTTTGCTTTTCTTTTTGTAACTGAGCTGTAACTTGTGTACAGTGAAATGCACAGATCTTAGGTGTTCAGTTCAACGTATTTTGACAACTGTGTATACCCATGTAACCGCCACCCCAGATGAGAAATGGGACATTTCCACCACCCCAGAAAGTTTTAGGGGAAGTACTGTGGGAAGCTGTCGATTTCTGTGGCTGAGCCTTTACCACCAGCTTTGTGCACGATATCGATTTCCCTCTCTCTGGCCCTGGTTTCACATCTTGACAGCCTGGAGCCACATATGAGGCCCCAGCAGGCTGTCCCCTATCAAGCGGTTCTTTCATCCTTCATCAAGCACTCTGGTGGCAGGAGGGAGCCGCTTCTCTGCAGGGCAGTTGGCCATGGGGAAGGGGAGATAGAGCTGCCCGGAAGCATTTTTGGGCACCTGTCCCAGAAAGGTTAAGATGGGGAGGGGCGTGGAGAGCAGGTGTGCGCGGTGGGTGCGGGATCCCCCATGCTGTCCTGAACATGGGATTTCGTCTACAGGCCCACGTGTTGTGTGCTTATTCCTTGAGAAAGTCAGATGCCACCTTTTGGAACATTCTGTCCTGGAGCACCCCTCGCCTCTGGCTGGGTTGCTAGTTTGCACTATTACCTTGTCCTTTAAGGGGCTTGCTACCCTTAGGATATTCAAGGTCACTACCTTCAGTGACCTCGAACTCAAGGTCACTGTCTAGTACCCTGCACCAGTTTGGTTGCATTCTTTATGCAGCTTCCCCCCTTCTCTGCTGCTGGCATTCATGGAATGATACCAGGTGTTATTTATTTGGCTTATCATATTACAGTAAACTGGGGAAGATACAGACGTATTTCTGTTCATTTCTGTCAGCTTAATGTTGACACGTTAAGTCTGTTTTCAGTGGCACAAAGCACAGGAAATAAGCCTAATGTTAGTGTTTTGCTTTTGGCTGTCAGTACGTTGAGGTAAGTAGTCTGAAGAAACATAAGTTGGCATTCCCTGAATCAAAAGGCCAGGGACTCAATGTCTTATGTCTGAATGTGATCTAGGCTCTTCTATACACTTTTTTTTTTTTTTTTAGGGGAAGTTTTCTTGAGAAGAGCAAACGATCCCTGTTGGTTTTTGTTTCTTTGACATGAGTCACATGAGCACATTGGGCCCAGGCTATTTCTGGAGGTGCGCGTGTTTGGACACATGCAAGCGTGGGTGTCTGCAGCCACTGTGGTTCTTTGCTTGGGCGGAGCCTAGGGAAAGGAGGGTGTAAGAGTAGGTCATCGAGGCACGCAAGGGGCCGTGTCCCAGACTCCAGCCAGAGAGCAGAGCAAAGCACCCAACACCAAGGGTGGCAGGCTTCCTCCTGGGGCTTTCTATGCAGACGTCAAATCAGAGACTTGCTCGCTCTCCATGCTGGGTGCCTACCGCGCTCCGATCAGTTTAGGCTGCTATTTCCAGGAGCTGTCACACTTGGATTTTTTTTTCTCTTTTTTTTTTAAATCCCAAGCTATTTTAAATCTGCATCCAAGTGCAAGCAGCTAAAGTTGAACTGCTCTCAGGACGCAGTCTGCACCAGTTAGGGTCAAGACCGTGACTGCCAGGGTGTACCCGGGAGGCCAGGAGGTCGCCCTCCCCCCGTCCCCTGTCCCTCACCCATCCTCCCCCACATTTGTGGCAAGGCCTGCGACGCCAAACTCTGGAGGGGACCCCCCCCCCCGTCCCTCCAGTCGTCCTGTGTTTTGTCCCCTGACCTGTTTAGCCTGCAATCCGAGGAGACAATTGCCTTTTTGTGTTTTATACATTTTATTCATACATTTCTCCAACTTTGAAATGACAAAAGTCCAATTCTATGGTTTCCCGTTACACAGCATCCTACAGGTATGTATATTCTACAAAGAATACTATGGAGTTTCTCGTCCTCCCCTGTCACACAAGAGATAACTGATTAGGGTTCCATCGACTTGTACTGTCACTGGCAGCGCACCAGCGTTCGGCTTGTTCTGGCGACAGGGCAGAGGGATCAGGGTGGGAGGGCGTGTGCTAAGGCATGTAAATAGATACACACAGAGAGAAAGAAAAGCGGGACATTTACAAAGAATCCGAACCTTTCCGATCCCCTCACCTCCTGGGTGTTGAAGGACCCCTCCTGCACGAATGTTCTTGCTTGCTAAGGCTTCGCTGTACCCTGCAAATACTTACAATCGGAAATGGTGAAATATACAACAACTGTTAACATCGCTCTCTTTTTATCACCGAGACAATACTTCAAAACCTTTTATAAAAAGGCAGTTATACAGACAGAAAAAAGAACACGTTGGCAAAACTTGATGCAAAACAACCCCAGAACTGAGTTGGAAAGGGCTACACACCCGCACTGTAATTGAACACAATGATGCTGCGGCCTCAGCACTTGAGGGCTGCATGGCCTTCACATCGGTCACCCCGCCTGGTTCCCCACCCCCGCCCCCCCCCCCCGCAGCCTCCCACCTGCCTGCACAGGTATCATTCCAGGACACAGCTGAGACTGGAAGTTGGTCCCCTCCCCCCAAAAAGACGGGGGCCACCCACTGTGGAGGACCGCCTATTTCTGCTCCCAGGCACAACTCCTTCTAAGAGGTTGCATTCCCTCTGGGTCCCGAGACGGTGAACCCCAGGCCTCTCTCGGTGAGATGCCGGCAGCCAAGTTCCGACTTTCTGAGCATGCACAGGTATGGAGTTGTGCTTGGGGCCAGCAATGAGGTGTCCCATGTGGTGACAAACATCTCTTTCCATTTTCTTTTGCTCAGTCCATTTGCACAGGTTCAAGAGAGTTGATGGAGGGTCAGGTGAGAGGTGGTGGGCACTCAATGTGGGATTTTCTATGCCTCTGAAGATCTAAGACTTGGAGGGGCCTGTGCTAGAGATGGCACGGCCCCCTCAGTCTCCTCTCCCTGTGGGCTGGGTCTGCCCTTCTGTGACTCAAGAGTATCAGAGAAAGGAGCAGGTAAAAGGGATGTGGATAGGTGAACATACCCCTCGTGGCCCTTTCTTCCACTTCCCAGATGTGGGCCACAGCTGGACTTCACTCACTCAGCCGGAAGACCAGAGACTTCCAATAGCTCCAAGTTTAAGGCGAACCGATAAGTGAGCACGGGACAAGCCAACGGAGCATCAAGCCTTATGGGCACAGTCCTTTAACCGAAGACATCAGATAGAGAGGAAAACCTTAACTCTAAAGGGGTGAGAAAAGGAAGAGTTCAACCAAACGAGATGATTCATGAGTAAAGCTTGTAGCCCTCCTGCAAGCTGCCTCAAAGAAACAAAATGTCTTTATAAGAGGAGAATTAATTAGAAGCGCAGAACAACAGAAAGTCGCTTGGGGTCCTTTAGCCTATGACAGGCCGTAATCAGCCTCAGCATCTTAAGCCCTTTTAGAGGATGGAATTAGGAAGCCGCGTTCAGTTCTGGAAGAGCAAACTCCTCCCCTGCCCCTCAACACACACACACGCACACACACACACGCACACGCACGCACGCATGTGCACGTTTGATGACACAAAGCGAGGAGAAGTGGCTTGCCGACTGCAAGGTGTCTTCCCTTTCCAAGGGGACTGTGTGGGAGGCATCATAATTAAGAACTTATTAATGAAAAACTCTTTTTGCTAGCTTTAGCAGAGTGTTCTCTTTGCCCCAAGAGACTGACCTGAAATGAAGAAAAGGACATCACATCGGTGGGAGACAAGAGACTTTGATTTGGGCAGTCCTGTCCTTAAGAGGGCAGTGTCTGCTCTGGGCGTCTCCCCTGTCCCGTTCCCCCGAGGGTGGCTCAACTGACTAAACATTTTCAAGGAATGAACTTGAAGTCTCACTGAACGGGTAACTACTAGTGATTCAAAAACAAACAAAAACTCTCCTCTGCAGTAATGAGAGCAAAGCTTTCCCAAGATCACGGTGGCATTGGTCTGGGCCCAAGTGGCTGGCCCCGACGATAAGATTGAGCTGGACGTGGGGCCGATGGGCTCTGCAACATCTTTAGATGACCTGCCACCAACAGGATGGGCCCAGAAGATACTTCTGAATGCAAACAGCAGGAAGTAGGTCACCCATTTCTTTTCTTCTCCGAGCAAATATTTTAAACCATCTCATCTGACAGGAGATACATTTAATTGCATTTTAAAAAGCTACCAAATTATCTCGGCACTGGGAAACTTCCAGATGAATTAAATTGAGTGACACCTTCCTTTGTAGCGTTAAAATCGTATAGGCTGTAAGTGCAGTAACTACCACCTTATTAAAAAATCAGGACATTTCTCTTTAACAAATAATTCCCCATGTTAAAAACACCCCCCTTTTTTGCTGGGGGGGGTGGGGTTGGGTGGGGGAGAGAACTCTCCAGAATATGGCTCAGTTGACCAGTGATAAGATTTAATAATTCTAATCATTTGCTCTGGCCTTTAAAAAGAAAAAAAAAACACACCGATTTTGCTGATGGACTGGAAGCAGCAAAGCAGCTTTTTAGTAATTTTCTGACTGCTCGGTGGATGACTGTAATGTAGCAGCCGCAGTTTCATGCGGAAATTACTGTGAGTTTCAGTACTTTCTGGTAGGTCATAAAGACATTACTTTAGAGAAGGACCTGTATTAGTGGAACGAACAGATGACCTGAGAGGTTCAGCCAGAACGAGTTCTGGGCGCGGGATCATTGCCATCCACACAGTGGTGAGAACGGTGCCCGCCTGTGTGCCTCTTGGATGGGGAAGACAGGACCGATTTCTCAATTCCAGGGCCACAGACGTGTAGACTAGCATTGCTTGGCTCTTCTGCCTGATCCACCTCTATCAACGTGGCTTTAGATCGGCATCATCAGCATCTCTGGAGATTTGGCCTTAAAGGGCCAGAGGGGGTGTGGGTGTTTCTAGCTGAGGCAGTGGCTTTGCGTCCCACTGTGTTAGTTGTATTCTTCTTTGTGCTTCATTGGAAAAGAGGTAGAGCGGGCGCTTTCACACTGAGAAGAGCCCGGATTGTGGTCAGTACTATCACAGGAAGGAATGTCTGGCCTTGGCATCGGTTAGATTTAAATCGATCCTGACACAGCTCTAAAGAGCTCTTGGGGTTTCCCTTCTCCATTCAGGGTGTCTCTGGTTTGGTCACCCTGCTGTAGGGCCTCAACAGAAGCAGTTCACATAACACCTTATAAGTTGCAAACTCATCTGGTCACTGACAAAGGACAACATCAGAGAGAGAGAAAAAAAATCGTTGTTTAATAAGAGTTGGTGGGAGGGGAGGGCGACACCTTATGAGGAGAATACAGATGCCTCCTCTGTGTTGGTCCTTCAAGAGGAGCCATTCAGCTCACAACACAGCCTGCACGTCCCGCCAAGGCACAAAGCGATGAGGCCACCTAACCGACAAGAAGCAAACAGGATGGCATTTTCTCAAGGATCGAAGGTTATAACAGAACCACTTCACACCCTGACCCTCTAAGGAAGAATCTTCCGCTGACCTCTGGCCAAGAGTCGGAAAACCCCAGCCTGAATCTCCTGTACTGGAAGAATGTGACCTCATGGAAGGGTGATGAGATGGTTCATGTCTCTAAAGCAACAAGGGAAGATGATTCTCCTGTGCCAAGGGATATAGCAAGAGGAAGGAGAAACCACAGCTGGCCTCCGGTGCGTGGGTGGCCCTCGGGCGCACTGTGCTCTGGGAGCCAGATGCGGTCCGAGCTGTGCTCTGGGGGAGTATTTTGTTGTCCTGCCTACTGACCGTCACTCCTGGGCCTTCAGTGGTTCAGTGAGCATCTAATGAATTATAAAATCTAAAAGATCATCGGCTTGTAAACCTCAACAAATCTGTAATGAAATGAAGGACCCAAAGGCATTTAATTATTGAACACATGAAAGGAAGTATATTTAAAAAAAAAATTGGTCAAACTGTCCTGTTAGTTATCATTTTAAAGGAATTTACAGGGCTGTTATAGATTATTCTTTTGGAATAATTCAGTTTATAGCAAATGCCTAAACTGGTTTCTTCATTGCACAGTATATTCTCTTAAAATGGGTGCTTTAAAACCATTACATACATATTAAAAATCCTCATTTCTCTGCTTAATTAAAATGTTAATACTCTCAGACAACACAGATCTGAAATGGTGAAACCAGCAATTTCCCCCTCCCACCTTACAACAAATTAAATTGAGACAAAATTACAAACACATTTCACTACATGATTATTAATAAAAATCAGTTTCTTTTTTTTTTATAAAGTTGCCCGAAATGCAAGGGATGTGCATAGGTTTACAACTTAGTCATAATAGCATTTTATTCTTACTCCCCTGGGTGTGCCCCGTGAACGGAATGTACTTTGCTGTAGATTACAGATTGTTTTGTCCAACACAGACACACCGACAGCATAAACGCTCGCGACTGTCCACATGCATTAAGAGTCAAGACCCAACTTCAAATCTCTAAAAGGTTTACAGGGTGCTTCAAAGAGACAGTATCACATTATCTGGATGTTACATAAAGGACTTAAAAAAAATGCTATTCTAAAAAAAAAAAAAGAAAAAAAGGCCTTTAAAAATTTGACTGTTTTGTAATCACTAAGACGGATTATTTCAAATAAATAAAGGAAAGAAAGATATTCCAATCCATAAAATCAGACTCTAAAAAGAATGTAGTGTTCCACCCCCAGTCAAGGTAACAGAATCATTGTTTATTATTAAAATAGATTATAGAAAGCAGCATCTATTTTGTGCAGTTTTTAGGGGCCTTGGAAATAAAAAGCTATGATTTCCAAAAATATAACATTCCAAAGGATTGAATAATACATACATTTAAAGATACATTTTATTAAAGTTTAGGAGAACTGATTAAAAAAGATACTGTCTCTTTAAATGAGCGTGTAATTGTTTTTCTCCTCCTATCTATTCGGACATGACAATAATTATAAATGGAGGTCACACTACAACTAGGTAGTCTCTAGGGACCATGACCTGCTGACACAAGGCCGATAACAAAGAGGCTTTTCCATGTATGACGTGGCTCCCGGGTTCGCGGCAGGTCTCTCGGGAGAGACCTAATAGACCCAGGAGACCGGGACCCACTGAGGGGCCGTGCACACCAGCTCCACGGCTTCCTCCAGATGTCTGATTGTCTCATCAATTTCATTGTTGATAATTGTGAGATCGAAGTAGTGTGCGTATGTTCTCTGTAAGATATCGGACTCCTTCTGCAGACGCTGAAGAGATTCATCCTAAATGGCGGTGGGATGGAGGTCGGGGTGGGGTGGGACAGGGCGTGGGAGGAGGGAAAAAGCAAAGAGAAGAGAGAAGTCAGCTGGATTCTTTCTCTCTCTACGTTCCCGTTACTCGCAGTGTCACAAGCAGTCATGGCCGGACTTCGATGTGCTGCATCTGGGCACGAGGCCAAGTCGCTTCGTGACAGAGGCGGCCGGTGGGCCCCGCAGTGGCAGGGTTGTGGAGGAGCGGCCTGTGGCCTGACTGCTCGCCACGCAACAGGAGCTCCACGCCACACCGGGGGACCAGAGAAACCAGACACTCTTCGGCAAACACAACGCCCCACGGGTCCAGCTGCCCCTGTCTGCCCCAGCGGGAGCCGGTCCCCCGACCGACGGGCAGTGAGGGCTCCGGAGGTGCGGCCCGAGCCCTGCATCGCCCTGCTTCCCTCCGTCCTCCGCACGCACTTGCACCAGGCCCCTGGAGCCCAGCCGCATCTGCACCAAGAAGCCACTGCCTCTGGCCAACAAATTCAGTTGTATTTTCCCCTCCTCTCCTTAGAGGTCCAACATGTTCCAGGAATTCAATTACATATAATGGCCCTCACTCAATAGCAGTGGATGCTAGAGGCAAAAGCTTTTTGGATGTTGCAAATAATGGATGAAATAAGGCCACTGATACAACAGCAACTGGCATCTGATCAATCCCCTCAAACTGCTCTACGCTGGAGCTGGCCAGACAGATGTCGCTGGTCAGGACTCGTATCTCTCAGGGAAACAACTCCGGGGAACGCAGCTACTGAACTCCAGGGGGCTTCGCTGCAGGAAAGGACTTTCCCTCAACTCCTAGAGCCTGCTGCAGGTTTCGAGAGCCCTCGTCAGGGTTAGCGCACAGGAGGTGGCAATTCAGGGTCCCTAGTCTGTCACACGAGTCCTACTTTAGCCTTGGGAATCTCTTAAGGGCCACCAGAAAGTCTGCCTCTGGATCCTCACAGGGCGGACACCGTCAGGCTGAACTTTAATGGACAAATTCAAACTTGAAGCCAGAGAACTCTATAAGTCAACTTAACCCCACCTCTTCCCCAACGTGAGGTAGGTAAGGAAGGTATTGGGCTGAGTCTTACATATGTGGAGATACAGTGAATACCTGGTTTGTGTGTTAGTATCTTTCCCCCTGACTGGAGCATAAACTTGTGTGCCCTGTCATCACTGTGCCCAGCATTCGGCATAGTGCCCTGCCCACGGCACGTGCTTACTGAAGGTCACGGAAAGAAAGTACCTGGCTAATACTGCCCATGAAGGTGTTTGATGAGTGTTAAATCTATAATCAAGAGTGAAAGCTCTGCTACTAGGAAATGGAGGCCCGTGACGACAGAGGCAGACCTCCAGAAACACTAAAGGATGCGGGAGCCATGGTGCCCAGAGCTGGTGTAGGACCCCTCCTCTTGTCTGAGGTCCATCCATTATTTGTGAGAAACCCTTCCTGATGAGCCCCAGTCTGTGCGTGCAAGTCTCCGGGAAGGGATTGAAAGTGGCATCACTGGATCCCGTCATGGCACTGTGGTGCGGGTGGACGCTTCCCAGGCAAGCTGGGGACTCCATGTTTTCTCTCTGAAAGGACTGTCAGATGTGATTTGTTGTCTTCTACTGGAATTTTAAAGCAGGGCATGTTGTGCTTGGACATGTGGTGTTAACTACTAGAGTGCAGATAAGACCTCAGTTCCTCACCACCTTCTAAGGTCCTAGCAACACACTTTTCGCTTGCACTTAAGAGTATTTTCACTGCGGCCGTACTTTACAATGAACAATGCGGAAGCCCCATTTTAGGAAACACATTCACCCAAAGATGGGAGTGTGTCCTACCAGCCTGGGAAGAGACCATTCCTACCATGTCACTCTCTGGGCCAGGGGACTCCATTGAAAAATACCATCCTGGGCCTCAGAGACCACGGTCAGTGCTTAGGATTTGCTGAGGAAGTCGGGCTGATGAAAACATTCAAGAAAATCTATGGCCAACGGCATCAATTTTTAAATGTAGCTCTCTTTACAGAAAAAGAAAACTTCTTCTTAAGGACCTTATAGGTTGAAGCTATATTTGTCCATTTCTTCCACTATGACACTTGTCTCTGGGCTTGCCTTCCAAATGAGTGGAGTTTAACTCAATGAAAACAAAATACCTCTATTCTACCAGCAGAAGCCAGGATTTACGGGAAGGAAAGGTCTACATTCTACATCTAGGAAAGGAAACAAGGCTGTATTTCATCACCTCCTAGCTGGTACTTACGGGCAATTTTCTGCACCATTTTGGCAGCTATGGAAAATTAGTAAAAGGGCAGGAAAACAGGCAAAAACAAAAAAACAAAGCAAAGATGACAATCCAAGAAAAATACATGGCAACCAAAGGATAAGCGCTAAGCACGACGTGGGGTTTCACACAGGTTGGGTGTTAACGGAGACGGGAAAGGCGGCTTCACAAAGGGAAATGCCATTTGCAAATGGGAGGACAAAAACTAGTGACTGGAAGCATGAGTAACATAGAAATGTAAAGATTTAGCCTTCCTCAGAGGCATGCAACGTGAACACTTCCAAGCCTTGACTATAGTGCCCTGGGCTCGGGTGGGTTTAGGCCAGTGGTTAACCGAACAGAGCCAAGAGCCCTCTGGTGGTTTCTTGACCCAGCGGAAGCAATGGAGGACTCTGTGCACGAGACTCCTCTTAAGAGCAAAACCCTGCAGCAGATTGGCATGGATGCACTTACCAGACACTCCGTGAGTACCCTCTCATCCGCCCAGCCCCAGAAGGTCTCTGGGTCAGCCGGGTACTGGAGGGTGGTGCTCAAAGGCACCATCTCTGCAGCAGCTGCTGGCCTAATTTAGCCTGATGGGACAGAGCCCATGTCCAGGTTTGGTGGTCTCCAGGGACCTGGATGGGCTCCACTGCAGAGGCTGCCTAAGGGAACTTGGGGAGCTGGGCCAGGGTCACAGGTTCCTTATAGGGCTAGTCTGGCAAAGCAATCACTGGCCTACGTCTGGGACTGCGGCCTGCCGCTATCTTAGCACAGTGCCCATCGGGGGTGGAGAGGGCCGGCAGCGGCTTGGCAAGCCTCCGTGCCTTCGTTTCCTTGTCTTACTGACATGGGGCTTTGGTATTGCACACACATGGATCCTAACACACATGGATCCTAACAGTGGGTAAAAACGGAGTGGCCCCTTACCTCGTTTAAACCTGGAGTGATAGTCGGTGCGGCAATAAAAACAACAAAAGGAGCGAACTCTGCAGTCCTCAGGACCTTCAGTGCCTGTGTACAAAGCAAAAACTGGGACTTAGAAATCACGAGTGCAGCAGAGTCCGCAAGAAATCACACAATGGTAAAAGCCCTTGATTCAAAGTTTTGGCAAGGGATTACTGAACTTACCAGCTTTGTAAGTAACTTCTGTTATTCCTTTTCTTCCATGGGATGGACTACAGCCATTAGCAAATGAAAGGTGACAAACTGGACTTTTTAAAAATGAATCTCATGAATCAATAGGACTGACTTTTCTTCAGCCATGTCAACAACTGATTATGTTGGTTAAGGTTCATTAGTGGTAGCCTGACTTTTTAGTTGATAGGAAATGCATTTTGGTGTGGGCTGGCTCCGCTGCTGAGCTACAGCTCACTTCACCGCATTTTATCCTCTGAGCTGCTAACAAGGCTTGTGCATCCCTGCCACTGTCACTGTGAGGCCGTGTTCACGCCTATGGGGCCTTCTGAGTTGCCCTGATGCAAGGCCCCCGTGGGGTCACGGGGAAGAGAGACCTTGTCTGGGGCTGGAGCCACTAAATGAGCTCTGGGGCCACGTGTAATTGGTAGGCCTGTAGGAAAATGCCGCGTTGGAAGGAGAGGGGGCCCCTGAGGCCGGTGCAGCTCCCTTCAGAGGCATAAAACATGTCGAAAGGTGCAAGCCACCAGTTTGTGCAGACACACTGCCAAGCTGTCATCTCACGCCCTAGGAGTCGTTTCTGGTAAGGGATTGCTCATCAGCTCCTCCCAGGGGAAATGTGTGCCTGCTATGGGCTATTGACTCCCCTGCATGGGACAAAACTCCAGGATATGCAGGCACACAATTCACAAGTGACTGGTAGGTCATTTATTTGTATGCGCCGTGGTGAATGGTATCTTGCTGTCCTTCATCTGAGCGTTTAACATGCATGTTCTGCTACCTGCATATTTGGCTTTCTAAATGGCCTTTCAGTCATTTGCTTTGCTCTGTTCCTACTCCTCCCTCTTTTGTCTGGTTCACTCTAGTAGCAATGCGACCGGTCACTCTGCCTCCATACTAAAAGCCCGCTGCTAGAATAATCGATCCTTCTGGCAAGGCAAATCCCATCATATTGCTCCTCTACTCCAAAACCCTTCCGCAGCTCCGTTTTGGCCTTGGGATAAAATGTACACCCCTTAGCGTGAAGGCTGGATCCCTCTGTCCTGAGCTGGCCCGAGCTTATCTCAGTCTCTCTCTGCTGCTTCCCCCTCCACCGACTGGCCTTGGTGAACCACTTCCAGTTTCAGAAAGGGCCACACTCTCTCTGCTTTCCCAGCTTTTTCTTACTACTCCCTCTGCCTGGACGCTCCGTTCCCATTCTCCCTTTGGCGTGGCTGAGTGAGCTGGGAGCACCTAGCGCTAGTGTTCTTTTGTCTGCAAAGTCCTCTCTGAGCTCTGAGCCGGGCTGGGTGCCCCTCCCGTGTGGCCCCCCCATTCCCCTGTGGGACCGAGGATGCCACGCACCAAGTACCCAGACACTGGAGGGTGAGCTTGCGGGCAGAGGTGGTGTCTTGTTCGGTCATCTCCCTTGTGCCCTGCAGGCAGCCAGCATAAACTGTCCTTACGATAAAATGAAAATGGAAAAGCAACACATAGAATTGGCAGAAAACGACTGACCAGCGGACACTGTGCCTGGTGGCTGAAGGGAACCTCTTGGCCTCTGACTATAGAGGCCCGTGAGAGACCAGCGGGGATGATAAAGGTTTAGTGCAAGGTTTGCTTTCACTGGGATTGGGTTTCTGCATCTCAGCTACACAGGATCTCCTTGTGGGTCAAGGGGGCCTGGCACATTGTTTTTGCTGTCACATCAAAGTGGTTCAATTGTGGACGTCACCTTCCCCTTGTGAGAAAGCTCTTCGGGCTCGCCTATGCTCACCTTTGACAGAGGTAATTGGCAATTTCTTTGCCAACCCTTTTGTGATTAGAGACTTTCATAGGGAATAAACATCATGGAAAAGTCCATATATAGCTCAATTGAGCTTAACAGGGATCTTCCTTTGGAAATCTCCTTTCTGTGAACATAATTTTGGGCCTCTTTCTCTGTCCTTCCTGTGCTCATAAGTCAGGAGGCTACAGGGTCAGTAGAGACAGAAGGTTTCCTCGTCCACCCACAGCCAGCTTCTGGGCAACTGCGATGGGAAGACCTCCCAGTCCACGGTTCCTACCCTTGCTTCCATCCCTGAAGCGACTCCACACACCAGATGGAGCCTAGATGCCGAATGGAACCCGAGGGTGAAGTTGAGAATGACACCCCAGGCGTGAAACGGTCTTTTCTCTGCTCAGTGACCCCAGCCTGACAGCCACCCAATCCTCTGAATATTTTAAGTCCTAGCCTGTAATCGTTTTTGCAATGCCAGAAAACCCACTCCTCGGCAACCATTAGCTCCCCGCAGATTACCCTTCTCTGAGCGGCACAGACGCCCTCATCCTTTATCCGTCCAGACCCGAAAGTCATTCCGCACTTACTGCACGCTGCTTAGTGCTCTCGGGTCCACGAATCACGTTCTATTCCCTCAGCAGCTAATTCCAAGGAAAGACCTGGCAGATGAGGATGATGTGATCCACGACATTCCCCTTTCTGTCCTGCTCACCGCGAAGTTCAGAGCCAAGCCGCGTGCTTTTCATGGCTTAGATTTTCGATTTCGATACTAGGTTACTTTCTTTTCTTTTTTTCTGTCATTATAGTTTCAAAAATGAAAAGACCCCCTCAAATCCTGACTGAGATTTTCTTGTCCTCATTCTTCAGCAGAGTCACCGCACGTTTCCTCAGTTGTCCCCAACTGCTCTACTTATGCGGTTCAAGTGCGTGCCTTTATTGCTGTGTGCGCATGCAGTCCCGCTTGCCTGGGGTTTAGGGTCGCTGCAGGGACAGTAATTGGAATGGCTTCACGAAGATTCCCTCCCCTCAGGCTGTTAACAGGGGAATTCAAGAGGTCTATAAATCCTCTTCCTTTCTGACTGAAGAGGAGACACAAGTTTGTCAGTGTTTACAGGCAAATATTTCTTTCTGAGTCCTGGAGAGGTGAGGGAGTCTAGAAAAGTCACTGAAAATACGCTGGATTCAAACAGCCAAAGCAACATTAGGTTTAACATTTAAAGTTAAGTCTTTAGTTCTCTTCTGTGGAGACACAAATTGATTTTATGGCTCATATATGGCTGACAGTTAATCCCAGGTTACCACCCATAAAGAGTGAAAACAGATTTAACTAAGTATCTAAGATGCAGATATCTTTAAGATGTATCTGCTTTGCAGACTTAAAAAGCATATAAAAGCAAGTGTCTGAGTCACTCTGCACAAAAATATAACGGTTTAAGGAAGAGCACTATGACCCCAGAGATAATCTTTCACAAAACAGCCCCTTGTTCAGAACCTGGCTCTTGTTTCAAAGTACAGATTCCTAACAAGACTGCGGCTCCCCCTTGCTGACAACCTTTCCCTCTGCGGGCAAAAGGCAAACCACAAATACTCTGCTACCATTAACTTTTTAATGCAGCAAATGGATGCACCGAATAAAATTAAAACCTAAAATCTAAAACCAGCTCAGTAGGTTTTGGTGACATGCTGGTGCTATCACAGTTGCAGCTTTAGGGACATAGATTACCTTCTGGGCCATAGCTTCATTTTTAAAATTTTTTTAAAAAAATATTTATTTTGGAGAGAGAGAGAGAATATGTGTGTGTGTGAGCAGGGGAGGGGCAGAGAGAGAGGGAGACACAGAATCTGAAGCAGGCTCTGAGGTGTCAGCACAGAACCTGATTCAGTGCTCAAACTTGTGAACCGTGAGGTCATGACCTGAGCCAAAGTGGGACCCTTAACCAACTGAGCCACCCAAACACTCCTCCATAGCTTCATTTCCATGAGAAAGAAGTTCTATGATTTTCCTCAGGTTTGACTGCCTTATTGATTTTTCTAAACATTAAAAAAAAAGATTTAAATTTATGACTACATACATACAAGATAGACCAGCTTCAGGATTCCCAGGGTCACCTCTTCCAGGATAGAACAGTGGAAGGAGGCGGGGGTCGGCTGTAAGAAAACCGAAGCCCAAACCCACACTGTCCAAAACTCAAACCTCACGCTTGGTTGGCTGTAAAACCTCAGCTGAGTTACGCCTTGGTTCTTCATCTGCAAACGAGGACACAGATACCTCTGTCTCGGGACTCCACGGATTCGGGAAAGAGTACTTGTGTTTGCAAAATACACAGCACCGTAGGAACACACCTGTTCTTCTCATTTTAAAAGAAGCCAGGTTACTAGTTTGCTTCTAGTATAATCTTAACTGTGGCCCTCTAGGTTTGAAGCTGGACCAAAATGTGTTCATGTGTAATATTAGGTATGTGTTCAATTTGGCCTAAGCTGTCTAAAATAAGCTAAGAGAGGGGCACGTGGGTGGTTCAGTCAGTGAAGTGTCTGACTTTGGTTCAGGTCATGATCTCACAGTTCGCGTCTGGCTCTGCTGACAGCTCAGAGCCTGAAGCCTGCTTTGGAGTCTGTGTTTCCCTCTCTCTCTCTCTGTATCTCCCATGCTTACGCTCTTTCTCTCTCAAAAATACACTTTAAAAAAATTTGAAAAATAAAATAAAATAAAATAAGCTAAGAGAGCACGGAATAATAGACCCAAACGCAATGAGTCGAATGCCAGTCTTAGGTGGTCTCTCTATGGTCCACAAGTCAACAGTGGCAGGTGTGAGCCACGTGGCATTTCTGCCACTGGGGAGTTTTTGATGGAGACCAAGGGACTCCTTTCATCCTCCCCAACTTCTTATTTGTATTCTTAGCTCTCGACACACACTTGGAAGACAAGAAGTGCTTCATCCAAGCTGGGAGCATCCATCTGCCCGTGAGATCTAATAGTAGGGGATCAGACAGGCTAGGTGGGAAAGGGCGAGGAGAAAGGCGTCCTAAGGCCAGAGCCTCCTGGAGCTGGTCGTCCTGAAGACAGGGTGCCAGCCTTGGCCAGCCCGGGGGGAGGGTGGGCCGAAGGCAGGGAAGCCCAAGGGCAGAGCTCTGCAGGCGCGGAGCCCGTGGGCATCTGCAGCTGTGCCGTGGAGCGAAAAGTCCGAGTGGGAGCAGGACCGGGCTCGAGTCCAGGCGGATCGATCCCCGTTCCCAGCCTTGGGGGTGCGTGGCCCTGAGAGAACCCCATTCTGAGATGGGGACACGGGAATGCAGGAGCTCATCCAGGGAGCAGGGATAGCGCCCTGCCTGGGGTGAGGGGCACTCTGGTGCCCATGCCACTTGTACAAGCAGCTGCTGTGGATGCCCTGGTAAGGCCGTAAGTGTCTCTCACTTGGCAGCATGTGACCGGGTGAGGGCACAGGGAGAGCTGGGCGCTAGGGGTAGAGTGGCGGCAGCCGCTGAGGCAGAAAGCCCTCGAAAGTGGACTTAGGTCATGCAGAGGGGGTCTGAGGAGCTGTGCAGCCAGCATGCTGCTAGAGACGTTACTACCAGCAGAAAATCAACGTTCAGGTGAAGACCAGCGTGGCACCCAAGGACGGGATGCCGAAGACCACGACCAGGATGGAGACTGCCTCTAGCCACCCCCCAGCCAGAAGACTTTTCCAACTCCTAGTAAGGAGGGATTCATAGCTAAGCAGAGATCAAGCTGGGTTACACATGACCTATCTACTTCTCTACAGGTCCAAGCTCACCATCAAAGTGTACTGTATAGTGTCTACTGTGCTGCTGCTTTCCTCCCCAGGCCCTTATAGCCGGATTCTGAGTTCAAGAACCCCATCAGCTTCTGTGAAATGGGTGCAGTCAGCATTTCTGTGAAATGGGGCCAAGTAACTGCGCTGTCAGGCCTCGGGTCACACAGATGCTGCTGACCCAGCTGCCATCCTCCCTTCGGGCATGGCTAGGGGACAAGTGTCATATGGTGGCCCTTGAACAGGAGCTGTCCCTGCCTGGGAAAGCCAGGTAAGCCTGGTGAAATGGAGCCTGCCTGAAGGGAGCTGGTCTACCGTGTCGGCAGGTGGTATATGGATTCCCGAATATAAGTGATAGGGATTTGGGGCACAGATCAGGCTTAGAAATGGCAGACCCAGGACTCACATGGGGACCCACAGGCCTCTCCTGTAACTTGCCCTGATGTTTCCAACACCCTTCCTACTGGGCTTGAAATCCTGCTTCTGCTTGCTTTGTCCTCAGGGATGAAAAAATAGCTTGTCAGCTTTTTTTTTTTTTTTTTTTTTTTTAAGTAATCTCTACACCCAACATGGGGCTCAAACTCACAGCCCTGAGATCAAGAGTCGGATGCTCTCCGGACTGAACCAGCTGGGTGACCCCGCTTGTCAGTGTTTTTGATGTAAGGCCTTTCTTGGATGTTTGCTTTTCTTTTTTGCATGTTTGATGTGTGGCTTTCTCCTTTTCAAGCTGAATAATTCCCATTGCTTCTAGCTTAGGACTTCTCTACAGATTATCCAGTCACTCCTGTGTCTGGCTCTGAGTACCTCCAAGCTCTCCATATCCCTCCTAGTTCTAGCCTGGGGTTGGGCATCGTCTTTAGTAAAGAGACAGAGGAGGCTGAGAGCCACCGCGAGTCTCCCTCCCCGCTCCATCTGGCGCTCCCTGGGCTCACTCATGCTTGCTTTCCTAAAGCCAGTGCTGGGGTTCAGACCCCACCCCAAGCCCCAGGATCAGAGTTCATTGATGGTGATTAACAGAAGATGCCGGGAGAGGTTCTGATGGTCCCGTGTGAGCTGTACTGAGCGAGAAAAGGTGGCTGTCGTGATAACAAAGTGCCAGAGTCTCATCCTGAGGTCAGATTATTGTAGGATTTCTGGCAGCACAGACCCAATTGGATACTTTCACTGAGCTTCTGAGTATAATGAATCTTGTAAGAGCATACTGTTGCTTCTTAAATACATGGTGTGTGTGCCGAGCTCAATGATCAGTTTGCATTCTAGACTGTCGACCTGTGATGCCTGCGTTACTGATACTTTCCTGTAGTTTATTATTATGTGACCCATGCTGTTCTGATGGCACTTTTGATTTCGGAACCTGAGCTTAGCATGCAGGCAAGCGGATGGGGGCGGCGTGTGGCTGGGCGTTACCTGAGGCTCCACGTCCAGTATTGCAATCAGGCCCTGCTCGTGGATCTTCCGGATGGTCTCCAGTTTTGTCCCATACATCGCATCCTCATGGCTGCCATACTCCAAGTACTCGTTATTAGAGATGTCTTGCATCATTTGGTCATGAGATACAAAGTAATAATTCTTTCCATTTTCTTCATCTTTCTTTGGAGGTCTGGTTGTATCTGCAAAGAAAGTCACATATCAAGAGAGGCTCAAAAGACTGAGCTCATGAGCTGATGCTCCCAACGGACCTACCCAAGCCCAATCTCTTCTTGAAAGCTGTGGATTCTTCAGTATAGGTCTCATGCCACGTTCCCACCCCCAGTAGCTTTGCAGAACTAAATTCTCCGCACCATGTTTATCTCTGCAACATCAGACCACAGAAGCTGGTTAGTTGTTTGGTCCGGTGAATCTTTTGGTGTTTAGATGAGAATTATTTCATCCCTTCATGGGTCTCTACAGGACAAAGACACTAAATGACCCAAGATTAACATAACTTACTGCGTGCCTTAATGCAGTTAGTTCTTAAGCAGAAGGAAAAAAGAATTAAATAACCATAGGTGGTTTTCCATTTTTTTACGTTTAAATAAATTAAAATGTCGGTCTCGTTAGCCACATTTCAGGGGTTCAGTAGATACATGTGGCTAACAGCTACTATAATGGACAGTACAGATATTGGAAACTGTCACTATCAGAGAAAAGTTCCATTGGATAGTGCTGGTCTACGGCAGCTTGCAAAAGGTGTACTACATTGAGGATCCAATGACCTTGGCCAAATGTGGCCATAATAGTTAGTAAAGACCTATACCATGAGCTGGCAAAGTATGGCCTATGAGTCAAATTTGGCCTGCTTTTGTAGATACAGTTTTATTGGAAAACATCCATGCCCATTTGTTTACACGGTGTTTATGGCTGCTTTTGTGTGATAATGGCAGAGTTGAGTGGTTGTGGCAGAGACCATACGACCATCCACACCTCAAATATTTACTATCTAGTCCTTTATAGAAAAGGTTTGCTGACCCCTGACCTAAGAGAACATGTACTAAAATATTGGCCAGTAAGTCCTAGTTCCATGGGAGACTGATAGGACCAGTGTTCTACAAAACACAGTTTAGAAAATGTCTTTCTAGACATGTCCGGAACACTGGTTTAAATCTTCCTTCCTCCCACTTCTTTTTCCCTTTCTTTCTTCTCTCCTTCTCTTTTTCTTTCTTTCTTTCCTCTCTCCTTCCCCCTCCCTTTCTTTCAGTTTCCTTCCTTGGACAAGGACAAACTTTATGCTCCCCTTTGCTGTGTGCATGGGTCCAAACCCACGGGGAACTGCCCCTCTCTCCTGCCCGGACTGGACTATTAGAACTTCCAAGTGCTCATGGACGTCCAAATGTAGAGGTTTTAAAGAACTCTTTCTCCAGGCACATACAAAGCTGAAGAGATGGCATCATGTGTTGATGCTATACTATCCTTAGTCATCTCAGCAGGTAAACATACGCTATATACACAGTCGGGGTCAACTATTTGAGGGAGGGACTTCGTGACTCACGTGACTGAGGTTGGCAATGGTATGCTTCAAAACCAAGCTAGTTAACTGGCCATTTAATAACATGGACGTTCAACTGTTACGGGACCTTTTTTGTGTAAATCAGACAGGGATCTGGAAGGGGGGTGTGGTCTTATGAAGCCCCACGGCTCTCTGGGGCATAGAGAAAACCGTAAGTGGTGTCGACCTGGCTTCAGGAAGGCAACAGAAGACCCTACTGGATCCATTTTCTCTTTTTGCTCTTATAACTCATTGCCCTTCAGTCTTTCCCACCTTGAACAAAACTCTATCTGCCAGAAAGCTTCTGGGATTCAAACTGTAAACTCTGGAATAACAATACCACAAACGGTGATAGCAGTAACATGGCTACTCTTTATCTAGTATTTGCTAGTGCTTCCTGATCTCAAATATTCTTTACATTCTTGGAATTACTTCATCTTAAAGTTGAGGAGACAGAGAGGGCAGGAAGTTAAGGGTGAGATAGAGAAAATAAAGGGAATAAAAGTATTACAGATTTTAAATTCTTTGTAAGAACCACCCAATGGTACACTGGCTTTTCAAAGTGATGAAAGTCAATAACTTAGGTATATTTTAGGAGAATATTGTTCTATCAAAGAATACTACACTATCAGACCTATTTTTCCTAAGGAGAATTCATCTGTGAGTCATGTTTATGCCATCCTGCTGGGAAAATCAGGTCAAAAACAGAATGTTTTTGAAAAACAACAACAAAAAAATCACACGCTGCCTACGTTTGCCCTGAGAGAAGCTTGGGGGAGTCTACAATAGAATGTTTACGGCACCACTACTGGGCAAGAGTGGTCGGGCTTACTGTGAACTCATTTTCTTCTTTGTTCTCCTTTGGATCTTCCAGATATCCCCTAATGAGTTATAGCTTATGTAATAGAAAAAAAAAATGGCAACTACGATATTTAAAAAGTACTAGGAATAGTACACTTAAAAGAGAGTGAGACATAGCTTACGTGGAATAGGGTACGCAAACCGGTCTGGGTGCTTTGTGATGAGAGTGTTTTTTATGTGTCTTCTCCCAACACCGTGTGCACCTAGGTCATTAAAAAAAAAAAAAAAAGGTGAAATTGACAATTGTTAGTAACATTTTCAAACTGTGTTCAAGATGAGGCTGAGAAAGTTACTTGTACAAACTTACCTAATAAGACTAGTGTTTTCCTTTTGAATGCTGGCAGTTTTACTACTTCTTCATATGTAACGAGATCTAATTGATCGAACACTACAATGCAAAGATTTAGAAGAAGGTAAATCTACAGGAGTAGCTCATGTACATCAGCTATGATTTTACTGGCAGAACTAAAGTTATAGTAAAACCGTGTCCTAAAAAACCAAAGGAGTCCAACTTATGGTCTGAGCTTACATGTAATTTTAGTCCTAGAACCTTTGGGAGAAAATTTCATTTTTAAGCCCATGAAAATGCACTTTAGAACCAGGGGCATCCAAAGATATGCTGAGCACATGCATAAAAGTCCAGTTCTAAGAGATACTGCATATCTTGTCATGCGGTATCCAACACGTCATACAAATTCATTCAAAACCACATGCTGTTCATGTTTTTGCAATTCTAAGAAATCAGCAATACTAAAAAGAAAAAGTCTGCAGACACTGGCCAATAGGAGTATCGCATGAATGCAACTAAAGCTAACCAAGAAAGAGGCCACTAGATTATTTCTAGGGATGGATGAGAGATGCATGGACAGCTGGTCTTTGACTTCGCGGTTCTTTCTTTCAACAAGAGGTGCTGAAGGGTTGCATGCTAGATTCTTTCAAAGTCAACTTCTGTAACTATGATTTCACAAGCTTTTGAAATGAGCATCTCGCAAGTTTTACTGTAACCCAGCTCTCCATTCAATGGACAGTCTTGGGTATGGTAAGACTTGGGTAAGTAGGGGAGCATGCTTCCCTGGGTCCCTGGGCCCCAAACTTTGTCAGCCCGTGTGTGGTCAGTCAGGATGGAAGAGATGGAAAGAAGCATGAAGCAGAGTCTGAGCTTGGAAACCCTGGCAAACGGGGAGTTCTCTAATCATCACAGACTGAGAAGAAATACGTAACGTATTTTTTGGAAACCCGCCTCTTAGCAGAACTGTTACCAAAACTTTCCCGAGAGAATGACTATTCCTGTTGAAGTTCAAGGTAGTCCGGTTCTCATACACATTTGAAAATTCTCACAAGAAGGCTAAAATCATGAGTCTGTGTTTCCCGTAATGGTTTTCTGTATGGTAATACTGCAGTGCTGTCAAGACACACACTGAAATTTCTTTTTTAAAGAATTTTGAAGAAGCTCTAGATTTCAGAGGGGTTGAAATAAATTTCAATAAAATTGATGCCATGGTGTAATAAAGGGTTCTGGGATGCTTCAGTCAATCACTAAGAGAAGCTTCTGCTCTGTGAAACTATACGGCCAAATACTTTTGGTTCTCAGCTCAGTCCTTAACATCTGTGATCTTCCCAGTAGCAAAGAACCTTAAAATGCAAAATAGGATACTCTGGAATGCAACAGATCAGAAACAAACAAACGAAGAAAAGTATCATTCCCAAACTACTAAAAAAAAAAAAAAAGAAAAAAGAAAAAAAATACAATGTGTGAAAACAAGGGTTAGTGCATGTTAATGGGTATCTGTGCATTTGTTTGCTTTTGATAGCTTGATTCTATAAAGGTTGGCTCAAAGTCTTCAATTCTCTAACAACAGCTAAATACCAAGAAATGCTTTCTGTGTCTAGAATGGCAGACTCCCCAAATGAAAACAAACACGAGGTTCTGTGCGTGCTGGAGCTGGCTAGTCATGCTGCGGTGGTGACGGAGTGTCAGAGTTGCAAAAATAAAAGCAGGAATGCTTACGGCATTGCTTTTTATACCCACTGCCCTCGGAGTGATGTTTCCATCAAGAAAAAGGATGCTTATGAAAGAGGTACATCAACAAGCGGATATATTTTAATACAGAAAAATAATCAAGCATCTCACGAAAGAGCAAGATGATGGTGGCACAGGCTTTCTGAACGGCATCCGCATCCCTTTCCTTCCACAGAGCCCTAACTGCAATCCTACCCACTTAAGACTGGTCATTAAAAACAAAACAAAACACGTAAGAATGAGTTAGATATGAACAATCGACAGCACAAACAAATGAACGGGTATGTTACACGTCAATATCTTAACCATACGTGAGTAGCATGAAGAGGTTACTCTGGTCTAAATGAAATCACCACATGGTCATAGGACTGAGAAACAATAAAAGAGGATATTTAAAATTAAGACATACAAAGAATATAAGGAGAACACTTAAAGACTGAACTCTTTAAAAGTTTTATGTTGTTTGCGGATTTAAAAAAAAAAGGACTTAATGAAAGGAAACCGTCAAAAACAAAGAGGCATAGTCACTTCAACAGGTTACTTACATGCACAGAGGCCATTGGGAGTAAGACAGCATGAAAAATGTACAGGGGTCATTGAAATATGGCTTTTAATATATTAGTAAAATAAAAGTATAATATGCACAAAAGAAACTTTACCATGCAATATTCTAAACACGAGGCAAATAAATCACATTAAGAAAGAAACTCATTTTAATAAAAATTCAACATCCTTATATAAAAGCCAGTGGGTTTTATACACTAGCATATGCATGGAAATCTGGTCTAGGAATAGGTACGAGACATCTTCTTCGGGGAGTGTACGTGTGAACGCCTTTTGCTCTTCATTTTGTACCTCCCTGTACTGTTTGCAATTTCTCATCACAGGTGCCTATTACTTTTATTAAAAAAAAAAAAGTCAACAGGACAGTGAGATGATGGGCCACTTTTTGTTGTCTTAAGAGTTCTCTGTATCAAAGAGAAAAAAGTCATAGTTTTTAAAAACTATTCAACTACTCATTTGTGGTCTGAGGCAGAATTTAAACACACCTATGAATGGTATTGTATGAACCCTCTGGGTTCGTGTGTACGTATGTTAAGTAGAGTATCTCAGGATATTGAAATACCATTGCTTAGGGCTCTAATAGTTAAAAAAATGCATTAATAAGGATTTTTTCCCCTCAGGTTTACATTAGTAACTTGATCTTTAAACTGATTTTGGAAGTCCTAGGGCTGAGGAATCTCAGTGCCTTAAGAGTATAGTTCCAGCAACCTGACGATGCTTTATGCATCAAATTTATGTGGCTAAACATCTTTTATGCATTGCAGAAAATGTTATTTGTGTAAACACTATGTACGCCATAATCAAATCTATTCCCAAGGCTTCAGAAATACTGTCTGGCATAGTTTGCTCCTATTATCCTGATTTCCTGGTAAGCTACTCAATATTCATGCCACTTTTATGTGTTTAGGTAAGTATTTTCTAGTTGAATCTTTTCCATAAATCAGCCTTTAGCATCGATTCCTGGTCTCATTTGGAAAAACTACAAGCATATTCATATACTGCAAAAACCTCCCATTAGAAGAGACCTTCCTTGCAGGCTGGTAGCACTGGGCCAAGCACCTAACGTGTTTGGGGGGGGCGTGGGCCGGGGCCAGGCGCAAGAATGGAGCAGAGGGATGACGGGTCCTAGAGATTAATTCTGGTATCATCATTGCCATCGGTTCTAGATACTGACAAAGTTCCCATCTTTCTTTTGATTACACATATAAACAAGTTCGGAACGATGAGAAGGTCTGGATCTTGCCATCAACATATGCTGAATTCTGAAAGATTTGAAGCAGGAAACCAGACATATGGCCCTTATTTGAATTCACTGAGGACTACGGGAAGACCCCCGCCCCTCACCACCCAGCTGTATTTTACAATCAACTTTTTAAAAAGGCAGAAAAATCCTTCAGAAATATAGTTTGATTTATGGCTTGTGAGCCCATTTGGCTAGTTCTTGGCATTAAAGAATATGTTTCAAAGTTGTCAAAGCATTTGCCGTACGGGTGGATTTCAACAGTCTTTCTCTTTTTCACATCAATTCTTTATATAGGCGATGCCGCATACTACGATGGCCTTTCATCATGGCTGAAAGCAGAATAGCTGATAAAATACCTGACTTCCCTTTCCCAACAATTTCATCTCTTGTCAAGGAAAGGTAACCGCTAAGTAAATGGTTCTTCTGGACTTGGTAATGGACAAAATGGAAGGGTTGTTCGGTGAAGGGGAAGAAACCTGAAGAGGTGGTGGCAGAGAGGCCTCGCTAGACAGCATGCTTCAGAAAGTCCAAGGAAAACGCTGGACCTCTTTTCCCGAGCAGAAAAACCCAGAGGGGAGCTCATGAGGGCTGATTTGGGGTAGAGGGCGGGTGTGGGGGTCCCAGCAATAATATTCTGACTAGACAATCACAAGCACACCTAAACACAAGTTCTACCAGGAAACCTGAGCGGCTCTATAAGGACCGCATGAGAAATTCACACTTTTTATCAAAGGGCATGAAAAGATGGTCCCAAACTCAGTGACAAATACTGACACGTAGAAGGGATTGTGAGCATGACGAGGAAGCTCTGAGGCCCAGAAGACCACTGCTTAGTTAAATGCTGAAGGGAACAAAAGAGTAGGGAAAGTTCTAAACTTCCCTTAGTTCTGAATCTACGAGAACTTGGTCCGTGGTTTTGCACAGGAGACTGTAATGTCCAAAGACGACAGAGAAAAAGCCATTTTGTATTCCATCCCTATGAGGCTCTTGCCTTGTCTTGTCAGGCCCAGGGAGGAAAGAACTGGAGAGCCCCTGAATTTCAGATTTAGAAAGGATATCCTTCACTGACTAACCCAATTCCCTCATTTCGAGGCCCCCAGGAGCCAAGAGATTTGCCCAAGTTGCACGGTCATGAAGGCGTGCTAATGCAGGTTGCCTGTTAGCTTACAGGTGCATCTGCGGGACCACCAAGCACCACCTGCGGTGATATCGGACAGAGCGGGGGCAGAGGAAGATCAGTACGGAAAACGTGAACTGTGGAAGAGGCGCCTGGGGGGGCTCAGTCAGTTAAATGTCCGACCATTGATCTTGGCTCTGGTCATGATCTCATGGATCGTGGGTTTGAGCCCTGCATTGGGCTCTGCACTGACAGTGCGGAGCCTCCCTGAGATTCTTTCCCTCTGCCCCACCCCTGCTCGCGCTCTCTCTCAGAATAAATAAACGTAAAAACAAACAAACAAAAAACCACTAGCCACTAGACTGGGTGCTGATTCTCTGACAAAATTCTTAAGTGAATGATTCAATGGATTCTTCGTCAGAATTTAGAGATTCTGGTTTTTCAGTCCAGAGGCCTCAGCTGAATTAAAGAATATTGGCATATTGAATACTCATGTCTACAAACCCTCCATTAGTATAGTATAAAGCTTGTGATGAATTAACAGCCTTAATCAGCCATTTCTTTGCTTTTCTAGGTTCAAATTATAATGTCATCTAGATCTATGCATAATTTAAAATGATAAAAATGACAAGGTTTTGTGTGTGTGTGTGTGTGTGTGTATAAAATGTCAACACATCTTGTGAGCCTGTTAGAAGCTGATGGAAACAGGGGCACCTGGGAGGCTCAGTCGGTTATGCATCCAACTCTTGGTTTCAGCTTAGGTCATGATCTTACAGTTCGTGAGTTCGAGCCCCACACTGGGCTCAGCGCTGCTGGTGTGGAGCCTGCTTGGGATTCTCTCTCGCTCCCTCCCTCTCTCTGCCCCTCCCCTGCTATCTCTCTCAAAATAAACAAACTTAAGAAAAATCTTAACAAAAGAAGCTGATGGAAATAAAGAGGACTTGGCAGTAACCACTGATATTTTGTGTTAAACGACATTCTGCTGATACTACAGTGAACTTCTTCAAATAGTACTACTGGAAAACTAACGATCAACAGTTGCTAAATTGTGTTTAATCTGCTTTAAATATTTCTTCCCTTCATAAAACAAAGCCATTATTGGACTAGTGCTCCAGCGTGGTAAATAATCAGAAATGATATATTTTATTGGAATTAAAAATGGAGTACAACGTGGCCAACGTGAAAGACATCAGTCCCCGTTTAATGGAACCATTTGAAATGAACCCATGTGGCCACTCACATTCCTTCCACGTTAGGCAGTGTTTCAAAATGCTTACTTTTACTCGCTGTTTTAGAAATGAACAATTGAGAGTTTGCAAATAATTTTTCATGGTGGATGCTAACAACGTGTTATATATAACATTCTATGGACATAAATGCATTTCATATTTGGCCGAAAGCTTATACTGTCCAATCGGGTATGCATGACTGCATTTGATTTTTTTTTTTTTTGGGGGCCACATGTATGATTTTTGGAGTTATTTCTGAAACCTTGGGAACTAATCTAATGCCAACATTGGGGCTTGCAATGCCTCAGAACAAGTTCCTTATAAAAGAAGTCCTATTAAGAAGGTACTGAAAATAAGTAAATCTCACTCTTGTATATCATCATGCATCTTCTTTAGTTTAACTTACATTCTATGAGAGCCTTCTGCGATTCTACTGCAATGACAGATCATGTTTTTTTTGGTATTCATTACAGTTTTTAGCAAACGAGGGAATGTTTTGACTTAGGTCGAATGGAAGTTTTCACAGAGACAGCGTGAAGGGAAGGCCAACGTGACGCCCTTGGCCTTTTAGGAACCAGGGAATAACTGTGCGGGGAGAAGCTAGTCACAGACTGACCGGACCGAGTTAGTATCCAATGGCATCTACGCTCTTTCCAACCAATCCCCAGGCCACCCACAGCACGGCTCTGGTAACAGCCCATCTTTGCCACGGGGTCATGTGCAAGAGCCAGAGAGGAGCCAGGAGGGAGGATATTTGCTCAAGGTCTATCTCAGCAAGGAGGCAAGAATCCCGGTGACTCGGCAAACACGCGGGCTCTCATTTCTCAGGGGAGGACTTAATGTACTGGCTTCTTTTAGTTCCTGAGGATACTATTGCCAAATAGCACTTCCTTCCTATAAAGTAGAGCTCTGTAAGGTATCTGGCAAATAACCAACAGAGCAGTTGCAGGTAGGGCTTTCTTGAAGTTGTGCAAGCTGACGGAGATCTCATCTGGTGGAATTTTGGGGCAGAGAACTCTGAAGACGAAAGTGAGATCTAACCGGCCTCAGTAATAGTCGCACTTTTCCCTACCTGCATTGTGCTTTGCCAAGTATTTGTCTTTGTACTGCTTCTTTTTCTTGCCGAACCAGGTACAGCTGGCCTGCTGCTCCTGTTTGGTTTTCTCCATGGCGATGCAAGCGACTCGCCTAGCACACAGAGAGGGGGGGAAAAAAACCTACTGTAAAGTTTCAAGTTGATAAAAGAAAAATCATCCATTTGAAGACTTCTACAAACCCGCATGAACATATTGCTCACAACCTTAAAAAAAATTTTTTTTTAATGTTTATTTCTGAAAGAGAAAACAGAGAATCCGAAGAAGGCTCTGTACTGACAGCCTGATGTGGGGCTCGAACTCACGAACTGTGAGATCATGAGCTGAGCCAAAGTTGGATGCTTAACTGACTAAGCCACTCAGGTGCCCTGCTGCTCATAAACTTTTCAAGATAAAGATTGCTTTTTGGTTTTCACAATTTCACAGAGAGGTTTTAAAAGCACAGGCTTGGGGTGCCTGGGTGGCTCATTTGGTTGGGTGTCCAGCTCCTGGTTTTGGCTCAGCTCATGATCTCACGGTTTGCGAGATCAAGCCGCACATCAGGCTCCTGAGTGTAGAGCATTCTTGGGATTCTCTCCCTCCCTCTCTCCCTCTGCCCCTTCCCCGACAATGTGTTCTCTCTCTTAAAAAAAACAAAAAACAAAAAACAGAGGTTTCTAATAACATGACATCATATTCCTGGAGTATACACTGACAACACAGATGAGCAACCTAAACACATGGCATGACAGCCAGTGGAACGAGCATGGGATTGTGAGTTGAGGCAGGTCTGGTGGGAATCTTGGCACTATCACTCATGACCTTTTATCAGTTTGGTGTCAGGTGCTTTTCTGGGAAATTTCCATGTATCAACTCATGTAACCTAACAACACATGAAATTGTGCCACCCCTTTACAGATGAGGGGATCCAAGGGCTGAGAGGTTAAGTGGTTTACCCCAGATCACACAGCTTAGTCAGTGGGAGAGTGAGGACAGTCTGGTACCAGAGGCCCAGGCTCTCGACCAGTACATTCTATTGGCAAGGTTCTTAGCCTCTTAGATGGCTGTTGTAAAGGATTAGAACAAAAAATGTAAATAATGTCCCCAGCACAGTGGCAGGCACAGTAGATGCTTAATGAATGGTACTATCACTACGTGGTAACTCTAGCCTAAGAAAAAAACACTAATTAAATCCACAGAATTACATTCAGAGAGCGCCTGGGCAGCCCAATTGGTTAAGTGCCCGACTCTTGATTTTGGCTCAGGTAATGATCTCACAGTTCATGGGATTGAGCCCTGTGTTGGGCTCCGTGCTGACAGCGCAGAGCCTGCTTGGGATTCTCTCTGCCCCTCCCCTGTTCACACATACTCTCTCTCAAAATAAAGTAAGCATAAAAGAAGAATTACAATCAGAAAATTTGAGTTTTGTTCTTTGTGCTCATAGTGTTCAGCACGAATGCTGTTAAAAAGTGGCTCTCTTAGGTTTAGTCTAAGCAAATATTTGCCCTTCAGGATACCATCACAGGTGGTTTTGCTTAACGATTTTGCTTCTGGGCCAACCAGGGGTCCCCGAGTGAGCTACATACAAGAAAAATCCAGGGGTACCTGGTTGGCTCAGTTGGTGGAGTGTGTGACTCTTGATCTCCGGGTTTGTGAATTTGAACCCTGCGTTGGTTGTAGAGATTTACTTAAAATCTTAAAAAAAAAAAAAAATCACTAAAAAAAAAAAAATCCAAAATCACCCTCAGAATGACAAGTGATTTTCCAATGAGGTTGTACTGATTTCCGCTCCCACCAGCGATGTGTGAGAGTTCCTATTGTTCTACTTCCTTGTCAACACTTAGTATTTTCAGTATTTACCTTTAGCCACCACAGCGGGCAAGTAATGCAGTAATGCCATGCTTTGAGTGTGCATTTCACTGATTATTGAGACTGAGCACTTCTTCATGTTTATTGGGTATTGGATTTCCTCTTCTGTAAAGTAAGTCTTTTGACCATTTTTCTTTCCAGTTGTCTTTTTCTCCTTGATTTGTAGGAATTCTTTATATGGTCTGGATATTACACCTCTATTAGTTATATGTATTGCAGGTACCTTCATCTATTTTGTGGCTTGCCTGTTTACTCTTCCTATGGTATCTTATGATGAACATAACTTGGATTTACTTGAGTCAAATTTAGCTATCTTTTTCTTTATGGAAAGTATTTTGACCCTTCCTTGTCCCTGAAGATAGATATTCTTCAATATTACTTTCTCAAAGGTTTATAGTTTTGTTTTCATATTTTGGCCTTTAATACACTGGAGCTGATTTTTGTGTATATGGTGTAAAATTAGGAGCCTGATTTCTTGTCTTTTTCCCTAATGGATACTCAATTGTTCCAGCATGACTTATGGAAAATACTATCCATTCCTCACTAGTGACTATTTATGTGTGAGAGTGTTTTTGGGATTCTCTTCAATTGGGTCCATTTGAGCATCTCTATGCCCTTACCTTATTATCTCAATGACTATGGTTTTATAATAAGTGTTGGGATCAGATGGAGAAAGGCCTCTCTCCTTATTCTTCTAGAAGAATACCTTGGTTATTCCTGATTCTGTGCATTTCCATGAAAAATTTAAAATTAGCTTGCCAGTTTCAAAATGGTTGAGATTACATGGAATCGATGAATTGATCTGGGAGGAACAGAAATCTTTACAACACTGAGTCTTCTAGTCCATGAACAAAGTATATCTCTCCGTTTGTTTAAAAATTCTTTAATGTCTCAGGGCACGGGCACCTGGGTGGCTCAGTCGGTTAAACGTCCAACTCTTGGTTTCAGCTCAGGTCATGATGTCATGGTTTGTGGGTTCGAGTTCCCACATCCGAATCTGTGCTGATGGCACGAAGCCTGTTTGGGATTCTGTCTCTCCTTCTCTCTGCCCCTCACCTGCTTGTGCTCTCTCTCAAAATAAATAAACTTAAAAAAAATTCTTTAATGTCTCAATAAATGTTATAATTCATCCTGTGTCCTGAACATCTTTGTTAGATTTGCTCCTAGATTGTTGATTAAAAAAAAAAAAGATCAGGGCGCCTGGGTGGCTCAGTTAGTTAAGCGTCCAACCTCGGCTCAGGTCATGATATCGAAGTTTGTGAGTTCCAGCCCCGCATCGGGCTCTCTGCTGACAGCTCAGAGCCTAGAGCCTGCTTCTGATTCTGTGTCTACCTCTCTCTCTGCCCCTCCCCTGCTCATGCTCCATCGCTCTCTCTCAAAATAAATATTAAAATTTTGTAATTAAAAAAATTTTCAAATATACACAAGAGTAGAGAATAATGAACCCCAAATACCTACAACCCAGCTTTAACATTTATTAACTCCTGGCTTGTTTTACTTACAACCTATCTACCCTAAGATTATTCTGAAACAAATCCAAGTTTGTATCATTTCCTCCTTAAATATTCTTAAATTCCTTTTAAATCTACATGTCCCTTCTCTCCTTTTCTGTCTTACAATTTATTTGTTGCAGACACTGGTTGTCCTGTAGTTTCCAAGTCTGGATATTTCCGATTTCATCCCTGTGGCGTCTTCAGTAAGTCCCTCTCTCTTTTGAATTTCCTGCAAATAGGTAATTAGATCTAGAGGTCTGATCAAATTTAACTTCTATTTTTTAGCAAGAGCACGTCATATTATTAAGGTGATGCAGGTTGTATTATATACTGCATTGTAAAAAATTATTTTCTCTGTTGCTGATTTGCAAATAGAAATAGATTGATTTTTGTATACTGGTTTTATACCAATCATCTTGCTGACCTCGCATATTAATTCTCATGGTTTATCTATAGATTCCTTTGAATTTCTACACACAGAATCTCATTACCTGCAATACTTTTTTCCTTTCTAATACTGTTTGCTGTAGGTTAATTGTAGATGCTCTCCATCAGGTTAAGGAAGTTTCCTTCAATTCACAGTTTGTGGGAGTTTTAATTATGAGTGGATGTTAAATTTTACCAAATGCTTTTTCTGCATCTACTACTATCACCATGTGGATTTTCTTTAGTTTGTTAATACGGTGAATCGGCTTGAGTGGTTTTCAAATGTTGAACCAGCTGTGCATTCCCAGTACAGACGCCACTGGGTCGAGATGTTTTTATAATTGTTCTTATAATTGTGTTGCTGGATTCAGTTTGCTAATATTGGGCCGAGGAGTTTTATATCTATGTTCATGAGAGCATCCTGCCTGTAGTTTTCTTGAATAGCTTTTTGTGAATTTTGCTATCAGGGTAGTGCTGGCATCATGAATTGAGTTGGGAAGTGCACTATCTTCTTGAAAAGGCTGTCCTCGTGGTCTCTTATTCTCTCTTGTTCCTTGAGATTTTATTTTTATTTCTTTATTTTTGGTTAGGAGAAGGGCATTTCTTTAAAAAATATTCATTTTTGAGGGAGACTGTGTGCCCGAGTGGAGGAGGGACAGAGAGAGAGACTCCCAAGCAGGCTCTGTACTATCAGCGAGGAGCCTGATGAACTCACAAACCGGGAGATCGTGACCCGAACCGATGTCAGATACTTAACCGGCTGAGCCATCCAGGCGCCCCCAGAGAAGGACATTTATTGGGAAATACTGTGAACTCTCAGCAACAGCATCGAAGTCAATGTCTACATATTACCTAAGTGGCACACAGAGGAGGCTGAGGAAGCCTTTGCTCTGGGGATTCTTCCAGTACAAGCTGGTATGTGCCATGGACGTAACTATAGCTTCTGTGAGGCACAGGGTCTTTGGAAGCATAAACAGCACTGAGGAATTTCTGGCAGGTTAAGAGAGACAAAATCCTGACCCTGAGAAGCTTATGTTACAGTGTATTATCTTACAATCAATGTTTTTAAGCTTAAAGAATAAAAGTAAAAAGTTCCCAGTAAAAATCTGTGGTGTGGCTCTGTGTGACTCAATGAGAGAACGAAACTGCTCGTCACCAGCCACTCAGGAAGTGAATGCTCTTTCCTTTAGCCCAGTAAGTGCAGGAAAACCATGTTAGGATTTAGGTCAACCTGGAGGGAACTTTCAAACACACGCTTCTCATTTTATTGCTGACTTGGATGAGGGTCTAGGAGGCAAAGGGAGGGATGACACATTCAGGGACTCAAAATAGGTGTCCAAGACAACCTGATCTCTCATCTACAGGATGTGAAAAAGGTCATTTGGCAGGAACAAAGATTCTGAGTCTGGCTGATAGTGTTGTTTCAAATCCTCACTGACACTGCGTGCCTGCTGACGTTCTCCGCATCAATTCGGTCTTCCGGCAAGGGGCTCTGCTCTTTCTCTCTGCTGAGGAATGCCATCCTATACCTCTATCACCCGACTCAGGTCTCGAGGTACCTCTTGCCCAGTGGGCCTCGTCCTCATCATCCCTTTCTCCCCTCTACAGGTCTTGCCACTTCAGAGTTTGTGTTTTTCATAATACGCCGAACATACTTACAAGCGTACAGTTTGATCAGTTTCAACCTACGCAGACATCCCACGAAACCACCATTACCATCCAGATCAGACATTTTCTTTGTCTCTCCTTTGGATCTCCAGGTGACCACTGTCACTACAGATTAGTTTTGTATTTTCTAGAATTGTATATAAATAGAATCGTATGTTCTTTTTTTTTGGGCCTGGATTTGAGTTTCATCCATATTGTTGTATCAATAGTTCGTTCCTTTTTTATTGCTTAATAGCATCCTGTTGCATGGCTACGCCATCCCTTATTTGCCCATTTATCTGATGACGAAAACTTGACATTTTAGCCCTTCTGATAGGCGTGTGGCCACTGAGGTTTTGTTATGCCGTTTTTGTTCTTGGAAGTTCCTCTTGGTTCTTTTTCAAACCTGCCATGCCATTAAACAATTTTCCTGCTCTCTGAAGATATTTTTCAAGCTTATTTTAAAATATATGCACAGTTGCTTAAAAATCTTGTCTCCTGGGGTGCCTGGGTGGCTCAGTGGGTTAAGCATCCGGCTCTTGGTTTCAGCTCAGGTCATGATCTCACAGTTTGTGACATCGAGCCCTGCATTGGGCTCTGTGCTGACCATGCAGAGCCTGCTTGGAATTCTTGCTCTCTCCCTCTCTTTCTGCCCCTCCTCCTTCTTTCTCTCTCTTTCAAAAGAAAAGAAACTTAAAAAACCACCTTGTCTCCTAATGCCAATATACAGAGTGGGGTTGTGTTTGTGTCTGTCATTTCAGTAGGGTAACTGTCCGGTCTCTTAGGCAGGTCTGGTTTCCTTGTGTGCCTGTGGTTTGTTTTTGACTTGTTGGTCACTGCCCTAGTAAAAGTTTATGTGGGGGTGAGGAAGAGCTCTAGGATGAGGCCTAGGATAAAGTCTTCTCCTTCAGAGACTTTCTTCGTTTTGGTAACAGATATATGGAAGTAGTATTGGTAGAGGAGAAGCTGCAAATCACGTGTAAGGCCGGAACTCCCCCGACTGACCCAGGCTGTGTGCACCTGGGTACGAAGCTACGCAAGGTGGACCAGTGGCCACGATTTTTTCATGGGAACTCTGTTTTCCTTTTGTGTCTTTTGCTTTGCTCAGTGACAACATAGCTTTGTCTACACCCCCAGCTATGGAAGGGTGGTAAGGGCACACTTATCTGCCTGCTCTTAACCTGAGGGTATAGCCTCTGTGGTCCTAACAACGGGGGGCAGGTCCCCTAACACAGTCCCCTACTTGTACAGGCCTTAGGTCCTAACCTTGGTTCTCTGGCAGAGAAGTTTTCAGTAATAGATGTGTCTGTTGGCAAAATGGGCCCATTTGGTGCTCTAATTTTTATCACTCCAATTAATGGCTTTCATACAAATACTGGTCACTGAGTTCCCCAGTACCGTTTTGGCTACTTAATGCTTTTAAGGTAATTTTCCGAAACATGTTTTCTGCAGCCCTTTTCATTTTTTTCCAGCAGGAGGACTGATTCAAATAACCTAGTCCCCCTCCCAGGAAACAGGGAGCAAATCTGCTTTTCCCACTGCCATTTCTCAGGAGTCCTACAAGGGACTTGGAGCTCTGGCTATCAGGGACACAGGATTTCTACCGATGATCTGACCAGGGAGAAGAGGTCTGGAATCTAGAGAATTCTTGTCAACAAATGCTCATAATATACGGCAGCATTCAAGAAAACATTTTGTGGGGCGCCTGGGGGGCTCAGTTGGTTAAGCGTCTGACTCTTGATTTCGGCTCAGGTCATGATCTCCCAGTTCGTGAGTTTGAGCCCCACGTCAGGCTCTGTGCTGACAGCTCGGAGTCTGCTTGGGATTCTCTGTCTCCCTCTCTCCTGCCCTTCCCCTGCTCGTGCATGCCCACACGCTCTTTTTCTCTCTCTCGAAATAAATAAACTTAAAAAAAAGAACACATTTTGTAAAACGTAAATATCACTAATCACATGACAACATCATCATCAAAGTGACTTAGAAATCACTTTCGTCCGGCTAGTGCTTAAGCTATTTCTTAAAAGACCAGACAGAAAGGCAATGCTGGATGGAAGGCTGCTACTTCCTCTACCTGGGTCCTTGAGTCCTTGTGTAAAATGATGGCACCTGAAGCTCTTATCAGCTCTGACATTCTAAACGTAAGAATGTTTTTGGAGACACAGGATAGCTGGCAGAGGCAATCACGAAAAGGAAATTCACTGAGAAATCCCTTTAACTCATGAGAAAAATGGGTGAGAAAACAAAGATCAGTGTCTGTGGGGATGAACTGCCCCCACGGCGACTGGCTGCTGTATTTCCGGTCGTGTGAGACGAAAGTCAGATATGAAGTCATCTCGTCGCTAGATTTCTCATATATTGCCAAAGTTCTGACACAGGGAAAATCTCCAGTATCTTTCAAAACAGAGTTCAAGTAAGCAAACTGTAGCAACAGCAGAAATAGATTTTACCAAAATATATAGTAACCTGTGACTCCTTTGCTGTCAGTTAAAGATGATGTTGAAAAGGTGTCTGACTTTAACCTGTTGTCACAGCTTAAACTTCCTCACAAAATTTGTGTTTTTAAAGACGTGGTGACGTAAAGAATGAAGCTTGTTTCAAATGAAGCTGCCGTTTTCTCCTAACGGTGTAAGCCATTTTACCTTCAAAATTTTACCTGAGCAGCACTGAATCGTGGCCTTTGAGATTTCTGCTGGTGAGGGAGTGGAATGAGTGAGCATGCGGAGGGGTGAGGAGAGGGTTTGTTTTAAAACAAAACCCAAAACACAGATCTGAAAGGAGGGAAGCAGCATGCGGGAGGTGGGGGGTCCTGCTAAGGGACCACGATGCGACCGACCGGGACCTCTGTGACCCGAGGCTAGCCGCGAAACCTCCCTCTAGGCCTTCCTCTCCTTTTGAGTAAAACAAACACCTGGCTCTGTAAGCAGGAACTTACTAGATGCTGAAGATTTAGAATTCTTGGATGACTTTGGCGCCTGGGTGGCTCAGTCGGTTAAGCGTCCGACTTCGGCTCAGGTCACAATCTCGCGGTTCGTAAGTTCGATCCCCACGTCAGGCTCTGTGCTGACAGCTCAGAGCCAGGAGCCTGCCTCCGATTCTGTGTCTCCCTCTCTCTCTCTCTGCCCCTCCCCTGCTCGTGCTCTCTCTCTCTCTCTCAAAAATAGATAAATATTAAAAAACATATTACATAGAATTCTTGGATGACCAACCTGAGTTTTGTTTGGCTAGCAGAACGGATTTGACCCAAGAAAACAATATAAAGTTGAAGAGCGGATGGTCGGAGCTCTGTTTTTATTACAAAACCGAACCAAACCACAAAAACATACCATTCCTGAAGTTCGGGAGAAGGAATGAGACCTGCGGTTCCATTTTTGGAGTTTTCCAGTTTACCCTGCCACCAGTTGTGATCATCCTTACTAATAATCTGGATAATGTCGCCAACTCTGAATCGAATGCCAGCTTCTTTGCAGGGGATGAGGTCATCCTTGGCTGGATCATATTCAAATTGTGCTCTTACATAGATCTATAAAACAGGAGTCTGTAAGAAAGGCTGCCATGGTGACGTGAGAGCAAACAGCTCTAACCTAATAACCACACGCCAACACTTACAATACAAACAGGACATTAGATGGTGAAGCCAAATGATGCATGGAAAATAGGACACAAAACTGCTACCACTAGACACAATGTACCTTGGATGTGTGCGGGTTCAAGTCTTAGTGGTATTTGTTTGGAGGGAGCACTCAAGATACTTGTTTAATAAAAACAAAGACTTATTATAAATAAATAAAAGACTTTCTGCTTTTACTGTAACGGAATAGGTCTATAATTATAGAGAAGTACGCTTACCATTTTAAAATCTGCATATATTTAGCTCAAGTGGTGGGCAAGCTGTCATGGTCATGTGGCAGCCTTTATGCCACATCCACAAGCATTCGGGGTGCGTTCTAACCCGAAAGCAGCACGTGATACGAAGCAAGCAAGCGCTCTGTAAAACATGCCGAGTGGTGTGACAGCTGGTGGTGTGTCCACACGTCCTGACAGACTTAAGTGTAATCGAAACCATTTTTAAAGCATTTAAGACACTGTGTTATTAACTTTTCCAGAAGGATTTGGGCACTACATTTGTATTTTACACGTCTCGGGGAAGAAAAATGACTTTGAATCCTGGCTTTGCCACTTGAAGTCAGCACAGAGCTGCGCGATCTGCATAGTTTAAGGTTCTGGGTTTCGAGCTATGTAAATGTCACGGGTAAATATTATGCAAGGAAACAGATTAGCACACGAGGGGTTATATGGCAGCATTTTCTGCAATACTGTATTTCTAAAATGCTTTAAAATAAGGTGCTCTATATCTAATGTGGTCTTAGGAACAAACGGGGGGGGGGGTGGCGGGGAGGAGAATTCTATCAGGGGCTAATTTATGCAGACCTTAACTCCCAATCGGGTTATTTTTTAACACCAAATTCCAAGAAGATTCCCAGAAAAATTCTCTCTCTTGAAATTAAATTTGAATATTAAGGTTTAAGTCACTGTAAAACCAACCTGAAGGCTTTGGAACTGCTGTGTGATTACTGTGCTCAAGTTTTCTTTTCGGAAAGCCGGCCTACAAAACTGACCGGTCTCTGCCCTGGCACCGAGAGCGTGCTCCTGAAGTGCTGGCAAACAGAGTTGCCGGCTCGCTTAGGTAGCACTTCGCTTCTCCCGCGTGGACAGACAGAGGCATACTGGGCTGGAAAGCTGGGACGCTTACGTCCTCGTTTTTCATTGTAAGTGGCTTTTAGAAATATACATGCAAATTACAGATTTAGAAAAACTTTCTTGGAATTTCGGAGAATTCCTGCTTAAATGTGTTTATCAGCACGTACGCTTCAGTTACTCTCAGAATTCTACGAGTTTGGCGACCTTTAAATCTTTTTTGTCCTACTCCAGAGGCACGCCCAAAAGACCCACGAAGGCTGAATTCTTAGCCATCGACACAATTTTATCAGGTTGAAATTACAATAACTGTCACAGCTACAAAGAGGTGAGGAAAAAATCTTTATAGAAAATTAGTCATATGTAATGTGTTAAAATGAAATGGTACAAGCTCTCAATGCTTAAATGTTATGGTCCAAAATGCAGACATTATGGGATGGAAAGGGTTAATAAAGGATCGGCTATTAGCAGCTCAGTTTAGAGAAATTTCTATAGAGGATATCTATTCACCTGTCGTCCTTTTGGTTGGGTAGTTGATGGCAAGTCCTGCAGAATAAAGCCAACCCAGGAGAAAAATTTTCATTTACTTTTCAAGAGTACAAGGTAATTTGTGTGTTCTGTTACAATATGGTTAAAAAAAATGAGCTAGATTTTCAGTTGTAAAGAGATTAGGTACATTATTCCATTTCTCAGAAATGTTGAGTTATCAAAAAAAATCAAACCCAGGCCATTTAGCAGCAAGCTGAAGAAAGCAGGTAAGTTTAAGCAAGAGAGAAAATGTGTTCTCAAGAAACAACTCAGCATCTTCAACACAAAAGCCACTGCGAGAGAAATAGCCCTATTAAAAACAAAAACAAAACCCCAAAACTAAAAAAAGAGCTTGATGCCCTTTTTGACTTAGTCACTGCGATCAGTTAGATTTTGAAAAACTCAATGGCTCTATGGATTTTCACCATCTTACAAGTATCACATGTAAACTATTATAAATGAATTCCTTTGGTACCCTATTTTGAAGTTAAAAATAAAGGTCGTAGGAAGTTTTCTCCCATAATTTCTCTTACTGATATCATTCCATTTAAGAGAATCTCTAAATTATTTAAAATTTTATTTAATTAAAAACAGTTGATGTGTCTTTAAAGGGCACGTTAATAGGAAAGAGGCGATACTGCTGCATTTATAAAACTCTCAATAAATTTCAACAGCAGTATCAGCAACTTACAGATTTTGTTACCCCAAAATACCACATACTAGCACCTTAAGTGCCTCTATTTAAGTAAATGAAAAACAATTCTTTTCATACTCCAAAATGAATCGCTCTGAAACAATGGTAAAATTCCAAGTTCAAGTCAAAAGATCAAGTACTTTGTGTTAAAGATGTGATAACAGCGTGGCTTAAGTGCAGTTTGAAGGCAGTTCCTTTTGCTTTTCATATCCAGGCAAGGCTTATACTTCACAAAAATATGTGCACGTACCACAATAACAGAGGGCACACCAATTCATAACGTAGATAGCGGAAACTACAACATGTTGCTGATATCACTCAGAATAGACAACTACAAAGCCCGAGAATACCCACATGCCTACTCTGCAAAATCCTTAATGTTTCTCCATCTTTCTCCAATTAAAAAAAAACATTTAGAAATATCAACAAATCGCCACTTATATCCTTTGCATAAGTCTAAGCAAAGTCATAAATGCTAGGGGGGGTGACCCAGAAATATTTTGAGGATGACCAAGGCAGTCTAGAACTCCAGTTCTTCAAATTTAACTAGTGAAAGGGATTTTTTTTTTTTTTTTTTTTTATGAGAAGAAAATGTGGAAAAGGCTTTCCGGGGGTAAACTGCATTGTAGCTGTAGTAGCCTCGTATATCGGCAGAAGACAATATTTCCACTGAACACATGTAGCTAGAACACTCAAGGCAGGTGGCACCAACAAAATTGTCACACTTTGCTGTGTGGAGCTAGAGTTCTTACCGAAACAGAATTGTTAGTGCTGCTATGACCATTAGCTGGGGACTGTCTGGAAGTGGAGGGGGAATCTCTCTGAAATAAGACACAAGGTTCATTAACACAGAACACCAGCACAGAAACAGAGATATTCACATCAACAGTTACAACCACAGTCTGACAACCGTTTCCTCTGAGGTTTTAGCTGTAAAGGTGCTATGCTGACTTACGTGCATGGTTTCACGGAAGTATGACAACATTTTTGCAGTCTGAAGATTCACATATTGTAAGTGACGGCCACGTCCTTTATTAAGAATTTCTTTCCTGTCTCCAACATTCTATACAACCTTGGCTTACTTTAAAATGAGACCCGGAAGAGTGAATCGATATTAAAATCCTAGCGGGTACTGTAAAATGACAAATATCACTAGAAACTTATTGTGCTGAAGCTCCCAACTGCCTAATTTTTGCTGAAAATTAGGTTTGAAAAGTATTTAATAGTTTTTAGGTACCTCGGTGTCAAAATTACCGAATGATTCATTTGAAGTAAAACAAATCTAAAAAAAAACCAACCAAACAAAAAAAACCCCCCAAAACCAAAAGACTTCTCATGTCGTAATCACCTTGGAGTCTTTCTAGGACAGATATTACTAATAAGGGTAAAGGATAGACATATACCACAGAAGAAACCTTTATTCTTTAGATCATTTTAGCAGATTGATTAAAACAGTAACCTTGAGCCTCTAAAAATATTATACGTCTGGCAAAGGTCCCAGGAGGCATGGCCACTCTCCCTCGCTCCATAGTCCTCAGTCACACTCTCTATACTGTAAGGCACACTCACAATCCTTTCTGGGCTCCGTTCCCTTATTTTCCAGATCGGCTTTAATGATAACGAGGAGAGGAAGGAAGTAGGTATTTTAACATTTCTGGTTTAGTAGAGTTCTTTTGAAACATTTGCGATGTATGGGTCTGCTCAAAAGACATTTGTTTTTTTTCTTGAAGATAGAAAGAAAACTTCTGGAACTTGTTAGCTCTTGGAATAATGGGCTCCCTTCGATGAGCATTCTCAAATGTACGTGAGCAGATTGATTTCTAGGTGCCACCCCAGAGACTTAAGTCAGTAGGGCCAGGGTGAGGGCAGGGGTCTCCTCTTTTGTCAAGGAGGGTTTGATGATGCAGGTGGCCAGAGAGCCCTTTTTGAGAAGCACTGCCCTAGCTGGGAAGAGTCCAACCATAGGTTTGAGCTCTGCCAGAGCACGGGAGGGTCAGACAGGTTGGGAGTAGGGCTAGGAGGGGAATATCATTTTTTCTACTATTTGGAGGTAAAGAAGATGAGTGGGGGGCTCTTCTTACTCAAGCGTAGAATTTACACATGTAAGACTTGTCTTCTCCTAAAACCGGTTCTACCACTTAAAAAATGCAAGAGAAACTTATGTTATGTTAATAACTAACAATATCCTCTGGTTAGGTAACTAAAAAGACAAAAAAAAAATCAATCGTATTTACTAAATTTCTTCAATGATGAGAAATGGTATGAAGACCACCTGTGATTTTAGAATATTATAACGCTGCACATAAAAAATGTGTGTGACATTCTCTCCTTCCCAGCAAGGTTTGTGTTCTAGGTCGCCAATTTCAAAACCGTAAATCCTGGAGCAGAAGAAGTTCTGCATTTTCTTTTGAGGTATAGTATTAATTGAAGTTCCATAAAAAGCCACCAAGAGGAGCTCAAAACCTGATGTAACAGAAACCCCAACTGTCATGGTTCACTAAAATGTACTGGACAAAACTACAAATTCTTTGACATAGCTTCAATAGATTTAGAGAAAAAACATGAAGCCTCTGAGTTTGCCTGTGAAATTACAGCATTGCTAAGAGCCTGGAAGAAACCTTATAATTCCTCCCTCAGCTTCTCCTGAGGTCAAATTCAAGTTTCTAGCAGAGTTCCAGTAAGTTACTTGTCAGTCCTAAGAACTTCACTGTGGGAAATGCGTACGCACATTGATGCACACCTGCTTGGAAGATGCACATGGGAGAACACGCTTCAAAAAAATACTCTAGCTGCGTGTATGACCAAAGGATGGCACCCTTCACGCCAGCTTGTGTTTTCAATTATGAAAAGGATCGCTTTTGGAATCTCATTTAATAAGCAACGGAAAACTGAATAACATAGCTTAGAAAAGCGACCGTTTCTATAGGATACACCTACTGTAAGAAAGAAACTTGGGGGCTGTATTACTCTATAAAACTTGCTTGTGAATCACAAAATGTTCCACGTTTAAACGATTGCACAGGAGGTTGCAAAAGCCTATACTCCCTCTAATAAAGCCAGTTACCAATTCGTCACGGGCTTACCACCCATCTAGGGACCTGTCGCAATTATTTGAGCACCTTGATCTTAACAAAAATAGATCACTTCTCAGATTCTTGGAAAGAAGAACTATCTGTGTGATTTCTTAATAAGGGAAGTGAATGTACTTCCTGGAAATATTATTGCAATTATCTTTATTTTTTTTCCCCCCTCAGAGACTCTCTTTGTCCTTATTAAGCCTCATGTCATTATTTGTCGCTCCTCTCTATTTTGCTCCGGTTCCAGCCTGCAGAAAGTTCAAGCCCCTGTGGAAGCGGGGCTGAGTAGGTGAATGGAACCTACTCTGTTCCGTTATCTTTGTTGTAAAATTGGTGTGCAGTGATCAACAGCACAGGCAGAAACAATTTCCCAGAAAGCCAAAACATTCAGCCATCAGCAGACAGTTAGTTAAGAACCCAGAGGAGACAGGGATGTGTGTGTGGGGGTTGGGGTTGCGCCAGAGTCATTACCTCACAGGACGATGACTGAGTGCGGTAACTTGGCACGATCTTGAAGGTGATACTCCCCCGCATTTCCCGCTGGAGGAAGAATAAAGGAGAGCTCTCTTAACAAACAAACGTCGCACACAAAGACAACTGAGAAACCACTGGACTTGTGTGGGGGTAATTAATGCAAGGCAGCTAAGCACGCATGGGCCTAACATGAAATCGAAATCAAGTTATAAGGTAGGGGCCGCTCACAGGAATAAAAACGGTTCTTGGGAGACACCCCTGCAAAGTCAAGGCCGGCTGCCTTGTTCATGCAGGAGTGGTGGAAACAGACCTCGGGTGGTTACCTTTTTATAGACGCAAAGATGAAAACCTCTAAGTGCTTTTCAAAAGTGAACATGAGTCGAGCCAGGCAAAAGAGTCAGTAATTACATAAAAATGATATTTGGTCTGCTACATTCTTGGCATACGGTAAGCTCCATTAAGTCTGCTGCTTCTTTCATAATTCTGGCCTTATTGTTTTTACTGTGGTGAGTCAGGGTGCTTCTAATAGATATTCCTAACACGGGAGGCTGCTACAATTGTGGTAGGAAGATGGCCCAGAACGTCTGTCTCCGCTTGGCAGGACAATGAACGGATAGGCCAGGGACTGTCATTCTGCTTCTTTAATGCAAAGCCAACTGTGAACACAGACTTTTGATATGTATGGTCAAAAAGAGCCTGGTCTACTATGTCTTTCCTTCCCTCGGTGTTGCAGAGAAATCTAATACAGCTGGCTATGACTCAGCTAAACAGGAACCCGGGTTCTGACATTGCTAACGTCAGCAGGATTGAGGTCAGTGAGAAACTAGTTCACGGATATGCACAAGTTACTTGTCAGTCCTAAAAACTTCGCTGTGGGAAATGTGCACGCACATTGATGCACACCTGCTTGGAAGATGCACACGGGAGAACACGCTTCAAAACGTAATACTCTAGCTGCGTGTATAATGACCGAAGGATGATACCCTTCACGCCAGGAAACTGGAAAGGTTATCTTTACACGTCTGCTCAATAGGAAACAGGAGATCAAGAGCGAGAGGAGAGCGCTGCAGCCCACACTGCTGCCAGATGGGCAAGATGTTCCCAAACTCTGAGGCATGCAAACATCTTCCCAGTGGTCTATTCCTTTTTTTTTTTTTTAAAAGTAGGCTCTACGCCCAGTGTGGAGCCTAATGCAGGGCCTGAACTCCCGATTCTGAGATCAGGAGATCAAGAGTCAGATGCTCAACTGACTGAGCCACCCAGGCGCCCTCCCACCCCGTCCCCGCCCTGTTGTCAATTCTTATGAATGTTGTAGAAATTCAAGTCCACAGAAGTGATAGTATCAAAATACTCTGATTACAAAAGAATACCCCTTATCTGTGTGTTAGAAAACAAGCTATCAAACTGAAAGTCAGTCTTGGAGAAAGACAAAGAAACTTTCATTTACTCACAAGCATTTTTTGCAGCTGTTCCACTGTTTGGTTAGCCACACTGATGCCATTAATCTCTCGAATTTCATCACCAACGTGAAGTGTACCTAAAGAAAGGACACGAAACATGAAATAATATATATATTTTAACAACAAAATCCAAAGGCAGCAATGTAAGTAATTTAAAAAAATTAGGCTGAATACTGAAGGCCAATACCTGAAACAGGTACAGCTTTGGCTCATGTAATGAACTCACCAAAACAGAGACATTTACTCATAGAAGACACACTTTTGAAAGATGGGTGTGGAAATCTCATCATTTGTCTGAGAGAGGCAATGTGTACAGTCATTTAAAATGACAGTTTCTACATCTAGCCTGTCTGGGTGCAAATCCCAGCTATATCACTTACTAGATTTAAGACCTTGGGTAGGTTACCCAAACCTTCCATGTCTTGGTTTTCACATTTACAAAATGGAGATGAAAATAGTACTTATTTCATATCGTTGTTTTGAGGATTAAATTAGTTTAATATGTGTAGAAGGATTAGAAATGTTCTTGGCATATGGTAAGTACCATTTAAGTGTCTGTTATTATTTCCTACCATTATTATCTACCAAATATGATACAGACAATTGTGATAATATAATGCTAAACTTATGGTAGACAAAACACAATCGTTTTATAATAATTTGGTAGGCATTTCAGGGTCCTGTAATACTTTAATTGAAAAAAGTGACCAAGAACCAATGCTTAAATAGAGAGTTATATAAAATTTTACTTCCTTATTTATAAGTTGTGCACATGTTTAAATGCTGACCTGACTTCATTACGAAAAGCTCACAGTGTCTTTTAGAGGTACATAGTAAAATGTCCACAAAGAAAATAAGATGCCTGTAATTTGCTTCAAAATAATTCAGGGGAGTAGACAGTAGGGCAAGGAAGGACGAAACCAGTGTGGCCACGAATTAACAGTAATCCTAGTGGGTTATGGGTATGTGGGTGATCGCTGCACTGTACTTTTGCTTTTCTCTACTTGAACTCACTGCACTATTCTCTCTACTCATGTTTGAAAATTAACATAATAAAAAAATTGGGGGACTTTTGTTTCCAATACGGCTGATTAGTCACTCAAAGAATTTCTCACAATTGTATTTCACCTAGGTTATATCTCTCGAAGTGTTACTGGTCTCATAATAGGAGTACAAATTCCTAAGAGCACTTTCTACTTCCATCCCCACCATCAGCTCCACAAAGACACCTGTGAGCTGGATCCAGAGTGGTGGCAAACTAAGGGTGGAATGAAATAGTGGAAAGGGTGAATGCCACAGTAGCAATGCCTGCTAGCTGGATCCTGAGCCTTGGGACAAGAGCAAGGTAGAGAGGCTGAGCCTAGGAATCTGTAGGGACGCAAGACTCAGATTGGTGGCACTCCATGGTAACTAGTAGAAGGGGGAACAAGCTCTCTCTGGAGAAAAGTATTCCCAGTTTAGGCTCATAGGACTTCGACTAATTGGGACAACAAACAATGAGTTCACAAAGATCACCAAACACACAATAAGTCAAACTACTATGTGAGTCATCAGAAACAGAAAAAACAGATTTTAGGTTTTTTTTCTTTTTACTTATTTTTGAGAAAGATATAGAGTAAGTGGGGGAGGGACAGAGAGAGGAGACAGAATCCCAAGCTCCATGCTGTCAGCACAGAGCCTGATGTGGGACTTGAATCCATAAACTGTGAGATCATGACCTGAGCCAAAATCAAGAGTCGGACACTTAACCAACTGAGCCACCCCGGTGCCCCCAGAAAAAACAGATTGAAGTAATCAAGGAGAACAGATACTGGAACGATCAGATACAGAATGTAAAATGGCTACACATTAATAAAACCAAGAACAAATGACTAGTACTTCTAGAAAAGAAAAATATAACTGGTGAATGGATGAGTCGAACAGGAAATCAGATATGGCTAAAGAGAGTTTCAGTGAACTGGAAGAAATAACCAAATAAATTACCTAGAATGCAAGTCAGAGAAATAAGGAGATACAGAAAACAGGAAACAAGAAATAAGGAAAATCGGAAAAGAAATTAAGAGATAAGGAGGGAATGTCTAACACATGTCCAGTGGAGTTCAGAAGGAGTGAATATGGAGAATGGAGAAGAGGCAATATTTGAAGAAATAATGGTTGCAAACGTTCCTGAACTGATGAAAACATGATTATACAGATCCAGGAAGAATAATGTATCCCAAACAGGATAAATAAAAAAAATCATGCTGGATGGTAGTGAAACTATAGACCATCTAAAGACAAAGACCTTAAAACAACGAGAGAGAAAGCAAGGACAATTCTAGTGACATCAGACTTTCCGATGTCAAAATACAACAGAATGGTAACCATCAACCTAAAATTGTGCTCTCAACAAAAGTAACTTTCAAGATTGAGGCTGAAATAAAATATTTACAGATAAATACCACCTGAGAGAGTTTATCAACAGGAGACAGGCACTAAAGGAACTTCTAAGGATGTACTCTTTTTTTATTTTTGTAAATCTTTTAAAAATTAATAATTTTTCATTTTTAAGTTTACATCCAAGTTAGTTAGCATATGATGCAACAGCAATGATTTCGAGAGTAGATTCCTTAATGCCCCTTAAACATTTGGCCCATCCCCCCTCCCACAACCCCTCCAGCAACCCTGTTTATTCTCTATATTTAAGAGTCTCTTATGTTTTGTCCCCCTCCCTGTTTTTATATTATTTTTTCTTCCCTTCCTCTAAGGATGTACTTTAGGAAGAAGGAAAATGCTCCCCAAAGATGGTCTGAGATTTAAGAAGGAGTGGTGAGTTTACACCTGAAACTAATATAACACTGCATGTTGAGTATACTGGAAATAAAATAAAGAGAAATAAAATAGAAGGAATGGTGAGTAAATAAAATTATAAACATTTATGTAAATCCAAACAAAAATAGTCATATTTTAGTAATTTCAAATCTGTGAATTTAAAACAGAACAGAACTAAAATACTGGGCAAGAATAATATGTAAATCAGGAGTGCAATCAAATTTAGTGTTTGAATGTCTTTGTATTCTTTGGGAGTGGGATTAAGATACTGTTTCACTTTAGTATATATAATGTTAAAAATACATGATAAAATTTCAAGGTAATCACCTAAAAAATAGAGTGCTGATCTAAACTACCAGGGGGAAAAAAATGAAACAAAAAATTAACAGAAAATCAATTACAAAATAGAATAAATATAAAGAAAAAAGCAAGATGATAGAATCACAATAAACATCAATGGACTAATGCCCATTAAAAGATAGTGATCATGAGAGTACATTAAAAATGAAAAACCCAGCTTAAAAAAAAAATGTTTGCAAGAGACACACTGATGCATACAAGCAGAGAATAGTTGGAAATAAAAGGATGGAAGAAGACATGCTAGCAAATACTAAAATAAAACTGGAATAAGTATATTAATATTAGATAAATAGGTTTTAGCAATTTTAATGTTTACTTAGTTAGAAAGAAACAGCGAGAGTGGGGAGGGCAGAGAGAGAGGGAAAGAGAGTATCCCAAGCAGGCTCCTCACTCAGCAGGGAACCCAATGACATGGGGCTGGATCTCATGACTGTGAGATCGTGACCTAAGCAAAATCAAGAGTTAGACGCCCAACCAACTGAGCCACCCAGGTGCCCCTAAACGGGTTTTAAATAGAAAGTATTTAGAAATGGTTACCAGATATTTCTATATACCTAATAAGACAGCTTCAAATAAATAAAGCCAAAATTGAGAGATCTATGGGGAGAAATTGAAAAACTCTACTGTGATAGTGAGATATGTCAGCAATTACTGATAGGTCAGATGGACAAAAAACTAGTCAAGAAATAGAAGATGTGAAGAAAAAAAATTAATAATCCCAAGCCAATCATCATACAGAGACCTTTCCATGCAACGGTTAAAGAACAAACCTTTTTCTTAAATACACATGGACCTTTACAAAACTGATTAAAGTGCTATGCCGTAAAGCAAGTCTCAAGAAACCTCAAAGAAATGGTGTGATACAGACCACACTCTTTGACCACGGTGCAGTTAAGTTAGAAGTAAATTATAAAAAGATATACAGAAAATCTTCTTAGATGTGGTATGTAAAAAAACACTTTTAAATGACTGTAGGTCAATGAAAGATGCCATAATAGGAATTTAAGAGGACTTAAGACTGAATTACAATAAAAATGCTTCATATCAAAACTGGTGGGATACAGATAAATGAGTATTTAAGGGTAGAGTTTAAATTCAAATGCATATATTAGAAATAAAGACTGGGATAAATGAACTAAGCATCTAATTAGGAAAGTTAGATAAAACCAGTGTAGAGCAAAAGAGAGAAATAGAAATCAGGTCATAAAACAATGAAATGGGAAATAAACAGACAACGGAGAGAATTAACAGAACTCAAAGTGGGTTTCTGAACAACCCCCTAGCAAAGTTGATTAAGAGAAAAAAGACAAGGCACAAATAAAAAATTTTAGGAGTGAACAAGGGGACCTAATTACAGAGACGGGAGGGAATAAGAAGCTTACTGCAATAATTTTTAAACGCTTTTTTAAAGGAAAATGTAATTTACCAAACTCACTCAAGATACAGAAAGCCTGAATGAAAGCCTATTAAAGAAACTGAAGCAGTTGTTTAAAAAAAAAAAAAGTCTTTCCTTAAAGAAACCCAAATCAAAAACCAAACACCAGGCCTTGATAGTTTTATAGGTAAGTTCTCCCAAACCTTAAAGGTACAAATCATTCCAACATTATACAAAGTCTTTCAGAGAAGTCATCAAGGGAGAAGGCTCTCCCAAGTCATCTTATGAGGTAATGTAACTTTGAAGTTAAAACTATACAGAGAAAGACAAAAAATGAAAACTACAAGCCAGTCTCACTCATAACTGCAAATACAAAACTCCTAAACAAAACATTAGCATACAGGATCCAGCAGCACATACAAAAAAATAACACACGATGACCAAGCTGGGTTTATCTGAGAAGCGCGAAAGGAGTTTATCATAAGAAAATCTTTAAAAGTCATTTATTACATTAACAGATAAAAGAAAAAAAAATCATCTCAGCAGATGAAGCGCATTTGATAAAATTCAAACTCGATCATAATGAAATGGCTCAGCAACTAAGAATATAAGAGAACTTCCTCAGCCCTAATAAAAGGTATCAACTGAAATATAGTGTTATTCTTCATGGGGAAACATTGGAAAGCTACCTTTCAAAAACAATAGGACAAGGATGTCTACTATACCGCCTTTTTTTTAATAAATTTTTTTTTTTTTTTTTTTACTTCGAGAGACAGAGACAGAGCACAAACAGGAGAGGGGCAGAGAGAGAGGGAGACACAGAATCTAAAGCAGGCTCCAGGCTCTGAGCTGTCAGCACAGAGCCCGACGCGGGGCTCGGACCCATCAACTGTGAGATCATGACCTGAGCCGAAGTAGACGCTTAACTGACTGAGCCACCCAGGTGCCCCACCACTTCTTTTTTTAAAAATTTTATTTATTTATTTGGGGTGGGGGAGGCAAGGGGCAGAGAGAGGGGGGCAGAGAGAGAATCCCAAGCAGGCCATGTGCTGTCAGCACAGAGTCGGATGTGGGGTTCAATCCCATGAACCCGGAGAGCATGACCTGAGCTGAAATCAGGAGTCAGACGCTTAACCAACTGAGCCACCCTGCTGTACACCACTTCTATCAGAGATGGCAGGTCCCAGTCACACAGTAATATAAGACAAAGAGATTGCAGAAACAGTGATGTTGTGACTTTACTGAATTTATAGCAAATTATTAAAAATAATAAACAGAAAATTCATCCTGGAGTCTAAAACCAATTGTCCCGTGTGAGCACTGTCTACTCACGCAGCCTATAAAGATTCCCCTGAAAGCAGCAGTGGTGCCAAGGGTCATCTGTGTACACAGTGGTCATTTCTAAAGAGGATGGGAAGGCACTAAAATGCTTACTGTGTTACTTGTTGCTCTCTGGGGTTAAGGAAAAAGCAAAGAGGCGTTAAGGACAAAAATAACCTGATCTCAAAGAAAGGAAGCCTAATTTTTTTGCACAGGAGAATAATTTTTCGATCAGCCTCTAAATACTAGCACATATAACTCAGCGCTTTCAGAGAGGAGGCTAAAGGTGTGTGTCCAAATCTCGCCCACCCGGGGGTTAGTGGAAGTTCCCCTTTCTCAAAAACTCCTCCTTTACTTCAGGCCTCAGTGAATTCCTTTCTCAGAATGACTGCAATTGCTGTAGCAGGTATTAAAAACTTAATCTAGATTTGATATGTCTTATTTTACCACTGAATTTTTATATTATTATTTGTCAAACTCTAATTTCCTAATTTAGAAATGGTATAGCTCATTCCCGAGTAAATATGAGAGAGCACTTCTTGAATTGGCATTTTATATACACAAATAAATATGAATGAATGAATGAATGAATGTCCCAGAATAGATGCCTTCCATATATCCTGGGGCCAGGTATGATACTTTGCTTTATCCCCCAGGGTCTTCCTAAGTCAGGATCCAAACGGTGACTCAGAGATGTCCCAGCAACAGCACTATAATATGCCCTCCCTGCCTTATCCACAGGCTGGAGCACGTACAGATGAATACGAACAAATGGAGGCCAACAGTGATTAAAACCAAAGACAGACAACTTAAATAGATCATTTACGGGGACCACAGATTAAACAGATCTTTAAACGGATTACACGCACAAAAAATACTCTCTCCACTCGGCTGCAGAAAAAAAGTTAAGGAGGGAAAGAATCACATACAGAACTTACCTTGCCTGTGAATCATGCCCCCGTGCATAATTCTTGCAACAATACAGTGATTTAGCTCATTCATTTTTAAAGTGATTCCCTGTAAAACGTTAAAAGAGAATTACTATTCCTTTTAATGTGACTTAGCTGTAGATAATTTTATTTACAAAAGTTAGGAAAACATTCAAGAAAATATGGAAAATGAAGGAGAAAACCAACTGTTTACCATGCCATGACAAAAATGTGATTTTTGGTATTCTGATTGCTGTAATAATAGTAATGCATATATTTTATTTTGTGATTTTAATCTTCTAATTATTTTCCATGTTGCTAATCATTTTTAAAAGCTTTTATTGATGTATAATTGATACACAAGGTGTACAATTTGAGAAGCTGGACATATGTATACATGTGTGAAACATTATACTGACGAGCATATATATATCCCCTGAAAGTTTCCTTGTGCCCATATATCTCTCTATATACACACATGTATATAGAGATATATCTACATATATTTATATATATATAACCATCACCCCTAAAAGTTTCCTTGTGCCCACTGGTAATCTAGTAGAGGGTACTCTACTCCCTGTCCCTACTCTATGGTCCCTCATATGGTATACACTCTTTTTTGTTGCTTTTTTAAAATTCGCATTGTGAGATTCAACCACGTTGTTGTATGTATCAATAGTTCATTCTTCGTCTTTGTCGAATATTCCATTGTATGGATATATCATTTTGTTTATCCATTCATGGACTGAATTTTTTCCCTAGCTTTTGGCTATTAGAAGTGAGCCATATCCCTGGATTAGTCTCCAGTTGGTCATGATGTATTCTTTTGTTAACATATGCATTTGTTTAGATTTTTGCATCTATATTCATGAGATACCAGTCTGTAGTTTTCTTTTCTTGTAATGTCTTTACCTGGTTTTGGTATCAGGGTAAAAATGCCAGCCACCTAATGATAATGATGATGACGATGATGATGTTGGGGAGAATTCCTTCCTTTTCTATTTTGAGAAAAATTTATGTAGAATTGGTATTACTTCTTTATTACATGTTTGGCAGATTTCACCAGTAATGCTATCTTGGCATTTGCTCTTTTTTGTTCTAGTTTCTTAAGGTAGAAGCTAAGATCATTTAAGATATTTCTTTTCTAATATAGGTGTTTAGTGCTACACACTTCTCCGTAAGTACTGTGTTAGCAGCATCCCAGAAATTCTGGTATGATGTTTCATTTTCATTCACTTCAAAATACTTCTTAATTTCCCCTTTGATTTTTTCTTTGATCCATGGGTCATTTAGAATTCTGTTATTTAGTTTTCAAATGCTTGGGGACTTTTCCAGAGGTCTTTCTGTTATTCATTTCCAATTTAATCACAATGTGGTCTGAGAATTACACTTTGATATTAATAAAGCCACTCCAGCTTCTTTTCAATTAATGACATCATAATAGAACTTCTTCCATCCTTTTGCTTTGAGACTATTGGTCTTTATGTATAAAGCATTTCTTGCAGGCAATATATAATTGGGTCTATCCTGCTCCCTCCCCCCACCCCATCTGACAATCTCTGCTTCTTAATTTGGGTAATTTAGACTATTTGCATTTCACGGGATTATTGATACAGTCAGGTATAAATGTAACTCCCTGATATTTAATTTCTATTTGTTCCATGTTCCCTTTTTCCTCTTTTTCTGCCTTCTTTTGGACTAGCTTATTTTTATTCTATCTTCTCTCCTATGTTGTCTGAGTAGCTATAATTCGGTTTTGTTGTTTTAGTGGTTGCTTTAGGTTTATGGTGTACATCTTTAACTTTTCTCAGTCCACCTTCAAGTGATATTATACAATGTCACATATACTATAAGAACCTTTTAACAGTATACTTCCACTTCCTTTCTCCTGACCTTTGTGCTGTTATACATTTTACTTTTACATGTAATAACCCCCCAAACATGGTGCTGTTATTTTTGTTTAAACTGCTAATTACCTTTTAAAGAGATTTAAATGACATTTCTTACACTGTAGGTCTACTGAATTCTTTCAGTTGTGGTATCTCTGAAAATGTTTTTATTTTGCCCTTAGTTTCTGAAACATGCCTTTGCTGGGTTCAGAAGCCTAAGTTGAGCAATTTTGTCTTTTCTTTCAGGACTTTAAAGACACTGGTCTTCTCAATTGTATTATTTCTGATAAGAAGTCTGATGCCATTCTTATCTTTGTTCCTCCGTATGTGACATGTCTTTTTTATCTCTGTTTTCAAGATATATTTATCATGGTTTCTAACCAATTTGATTAAGATGTACCTTGGTGTGGTTTTCTTCATGTTTCCTGGGTTTGGGGCTCATCGTGGTCTTGTACCTGAAGATTTATAATTTTCATCAAGCTTGGAATGTTTTCATCCATTAGTTCTTCAAATATCCCCTCTCTCTTCTTCACTCTTTCCTCCTTCGCAGAATCAAATTAGCCATATGTTTAGGCTGCCTGAAGCTGTCCCAGAGCTCAGTAATGCCTTTTTTATTTTTAAAAATTCTTGGGGCGCCTGAGTGGCTCAGTTGGTTGGGCGTCTGACTTCAGCTCGGGTCATGATCTCACAGTCTGTGAGTTCGAGCTTTGCGTTGGGCTCTGTGCTGACGGCTCGGAGCCTCTAGCCTGCTTTGGATTCTGTGTCTCCTTCTCTCCCCCGCTTGCTCTCTCTCTCTCTCTCTCTCTCTCAAAAATAAACATTAAAAAAAATTCTTTTTCTGTGTTTCACTTTGGATAGTTTCTATTGCTATGTCTTTGAATTCACTAATCTTTTCGTGTCAAATGTCTAATCTGCCATCAATCCCATAGTGTATTTTTCTGCAAATTTTAGTATCTTTGTCAGTTCTCTGTTGTGATTGATTATTCTCCACATTATAGGTCACATTTCCCCCCTTCTTTACATGTTTAGTAATCTTTGATTCAATGCCAGACATTGTGAATTTTATCTTGCTGCACGCTAGAGGTTTTTCATTCCTATAAATATTCTTAGGCTTTGTTCTGGGATAAAGTTCAGTTACTTGGGTCAATTAGTTTGATCCTTTGGGGCTTGCTTTCATGATCTGTTAGGCAGGTCTTGAGCAATTCTGAACCTAGGGCTAATTATTCCTCATTACTGAGACAAGATCTTCCTGAGCACTCTATACAATGCTCCATGAATTAGTTTTTCCAGTCTGGCTGGTGGTTAACAGGCAGTGAATGTTGGGTACTGTTCCCTCTAATCCTCTTGGAAGGTTTTTCCTTGTTTCTGGGTAGTTTCCTCTCATAAATGCACTGATCATAACTCAGATGAATACTTCAGGGGGACCATCTACAGGATCTCTGGAGTTCTCTCTCTGTGCAGCTCTCTCCCCTTTAGTCCTCTGTCCTATAAACTTTAGGTGCCTAGGTCTCCTTGGATTCTCAGCTCTGTCTTCTCAATTCAGGGTGTCTGCCTGCTCTGCCTCCATTCTCCCTTTCTGTACTGTGGCCTGGAAACTTTCTCAAGTCAGTAAGGTAGGGAAATCATAAGGCTCACCCTGTTTGCTTCCTGTCTCTTAGAGATCATTATCCTTGTTGCTTGATGTCCAATGTCTTGAAAACTGTTCTTTCATGTAATTTTTTGTTTTTAATTTTTTTGGTTATTTCAGGTGAGAGGGTAAATCTGGTCCTTGTTACTCCATCTTGGCCAGAAGCAGAAGCTCCACGTATTTAATGCCAGACTACTAGTCTATGGAGATTACTTTTTGTTTTCCCATTTTTCTGTATTATAAGATAAACTTTCCGAAGCATATTTTTTTGTACTAGACCTGGTTGATCCTAAAAGTCACAAGGGGACCTTTTACATAATACTGTCTTTTAAATTCACTCTTTGGATTTAGATTCAGGAAGTCTGGAATGGAGCCCAGAAATCTATATTTTTAACAAGCTCCCTTGGTGAAAACTGGCCTTGATTTTAAGATGATTAAGGGTAGGGGGACTATCTTATCTTCTTCATTGGAGAATAACGCTCTGTTGGAAAACTTTAAGAAAATATCTGAGCCTTCATAACTTAGACTGAATTTGTACAATTCCATAGAATATAACTTTGCTTGGTTCCTACTTTGCAGTTCTTAGAAGTGGTAGGCAATGTGAAGAGCTGGTATAGCAAATGTTTCTAGTCCCAACACTCAACTGTAATGTTCAAGTTTCATTTCCAACTTGTATATTCAATCAGCATGTATGGTTACCAAGAGAGGTATTCCTGGAAGAATGCTGTAAGTTAACATGTAACTCAAATCTAATTTCATACGGGAAATGATAGTATAATGGAGGTTCCATCCTTGAAATGAATAAATTAATGTATTCTTTCAACCAACATTACTGTGATCCCATTATGTGGCAGGCACTCTGCTAGGCACATAATGAATGAAACTATTCATTAGTGAATATACAAGAGTGATGAGACAGACAGGGTCTCTCATGATTGGAGGACCACCTAGAGTTAACCACATTTATTATTTTGTCTGCCCCACACCTTTATTTGCAGAGAGGAACTGATTCATCTTCTCTCTGTTTGCAAGTTCCCAAATTCCAGGGAAGGGACTGGTCCAGCTTGGGCTGGGTGCATACTCGTGAACCCACCCCAGCTTGGGGTAGACTCCTGGCCTTTCCTTGTTTACATAAGCCTTTTCCCTGTTGTCTGAGCTAGTTCACGTTTGGTCTTTATCACTTGCAACTAAGGGAGTCTCAATCAACTGAAAGGTAATTTCGAGGTGAGCTGCAAATGGGAAAACAAGGGCGTAATGGGAGTGTATCACCCTTGCAGGGCGGATCCAGCATAGTTGGACAAATTATAGAAGGTCTAAAAAGCAAAAAAGATCACATAGGCATATGCTGCACGGTAATATAATGCTTTTGATAAGACAATTAAGCAAGCAAATGAAGCTGTATTAAGTGTAACAGAACTGTACCCACTGTTGAGATGATCTATTTTACATCAAATAATTCCCATTTTTATGGCAACCAGTCAAAAGAAGAATACACACCTTCACTAGGATCAAAGATAGAACAGAGAAGGGCTTCTTTAAGGAGACTTTTGGGGAGACTGAAGGCCATTTTATGCTTTCTGAAAAAACTAACTCAGGGATACACTTTTACTCAGTCTATGTTTTTAGGTAGTCAGCCTCCATATAAAAGATCGAGCAGATGTCACTGGGCTGCTTTGGAATATGATGATCACAGGACATCTAGGCCTCCTTCTTCTGGTCCCTTCCTTCTTTCTGTTTGCTTTGCTTGGCTGAACATCACCCCTTCTTCCTGCCTCTCTGTCACAGCCTTCGCTCCTAGATGGCTCTCTCGTAACTGTTGTTGTTCAACGAACAGTGCTAAACTGCGTATCTACTTGCTTAACGTCAGTAGCCCCTTGGAAAGTGAGTTCTGGGAAGAGGCTGTGTCTCATCTGCTACTACATCACTGGCATCCAATACAGTGATCTGCACATAGTAGGCACTTAGCAAACATTTGCTAAATGGGTGAATGACTATATAAAATGAATAAATGGATATCAGACTTCTGGAGCTGGGTGGGAACTTGGGGGTCATTTGGCCAAGTATGCTTTTGGCAATAATTGCTAGGCAAACTATGAATAAACTTGAAGTGATCTGCCCAAGGCACCCAAAAGCTGCTACTGCCTGGGCTCTGAAGCCAAAGGGTTGTTTGGACGGCACCAAAAAGGGGTGCAGTGACTGACATGTCCCTGGCCTGCTGCAAGCACTGGGATGATACAGGAAAAGCAGGCAAAGATCACGAAGCGAGAATTACAATGGTAGACATCTAGAGTTAAGGGCCCTCTGGAAACTGTAGTCACAGAATCACTGCTTGGTAGCTCTTCCTTTAATCTGCAAAGCAACTGGGCAACTTTCTTAAGTAGGGAATTTGTTTTTCTATATCCCAATATCCCTTTCCTATGCTCTGAGGAAAAGATATGAATGCATAAGTTTGAATGCTTTTTCCCCCCCTAAAGACAGGATTCCTCTCCAAAGCATGGAACTTTTCCAATAGTCCTTATCTCACTGGGTGGCATCATTGTCCAGCTGGTTGTGAAAACCTAAAGCTTAAGGGACATCCTTGGTGACTGCTTCTCTCTCAGTCCCCATTGGCAATCTGTCATCCAGGCCTATTGATTTTACTCTTTTTGTTAAATCTGTTCACTTCCTTCCATTTGGCATCCGTGCCTCTAGCCCCCAGTTCCATCCGCTCTCCCCGGTCCTGAGGCAGTCACGTCTCCACTGGTCTCCCTACAACCTCTCTCGTCCTCCTCCGCTAATCCATTCTCCAGAGGGAGTCTTTCTCAACTGAGAGTCTGATCTTCTCTCCCTGCCTGAAACTCTCCAAGAGCCTCCCACTATTTCTGAGATAAAGGATAGGATCCTTAACGTGTCTTTCAACACTGCTATGTCCCGTTCCGGCCACGCACCGTTGTCAACACCCCAACCCAACCGTAGTGCCTTCTTTCCATTCGCAAACTATGGTACGAGCCTCCGTACATGCTACTGTTCTGTACGTGCTACGTAGCAGGCCCCGTTTTGTTGAGGTGGGGAGCCCTAACTCAGACTGGGATTTTAAAGTCTAGAAGACTTTCTTTTCCTACTTACCATGGGCTCATCTGTGTTCTTTTGGAACTGGACCAGGCGGACTCTGGTCACATTCTCCATATCCATATCTCCGTTTGCGCTTTCTGGAGAATCACCATTTAAATAGGGAGAGGTGGGAGGAGGCGTGACCCTCAATGCCTCATCGCTGTAAACTTCATGTGCCACTACATCGTGAGTCTGAAGTAAGGCCTGGGAGTTGGTGAAGAAAGTAAAATATTAATAACAGCCCCAGTCCAGCAGAAATGTGTTATTTCAAATAAAGGTTGATGTGACGCGATTCCAAGCAACTGAGTAGAAAGAATCACCTGTAAACAGAGGTGGCAAATTTGGGCTAGAGCTTAAAATGGAAACAAATTTAAAAAGACACAAAGCAATAATTGGTGTATTGAGCAAATATCTTTCTGGATGGTATTATCCAATAACTCCTTTATATAACCCAAAGGACGAAGATGATTTATAACGCGTGACTTCGTAAAAGAAATGAAAACAGGCAAGTATACCTGGAAAACTGTAATTTTCCAAATAACATACGATGTGGAGCTCAAAGTCTAAACCTATGTAATGCTTTCGTTATTTTAATTTTCTGGAGCACTTGCCCAAATGAAAAATAAGTTGACAGTTATTATTATGAATGTTTTTGCAAAGCCTGTTAACAAAGAAAAAGTGATTTCTTTGTATTGATATCTGCCTATGTCATCTCAGTAACACTGGATAATAAAAATCCCTTTTTTTCCCCCTAGAAATGGATAATCTTCTACTTCCTGTACTTTTTGTGTCATCATAAAAAAAATTCTTAATGACCATGAATATTTGAACATTTCTACTTCAAAGAGAATTTTACGGCTGAATATCAGTATGTTTGGAGCTTTACACAGATTATATTTTCTTGTGTGCTAACTATAAACTCTATTCTATTTTAATCTATGATCTGTGTGGTAATGAAATATTCGGAGATAATGAAATGCAATTATAATGGCTTTAAAAGTATAACCCTTAGCATCCCAAATTAAGTTATTTAATTAAAAGGCTTATCAAAGTCATGACTTGGCAATTTTAATTTGAAAGGCAAGCAGACGAGGCAAAAATAAAATGGTAACAATGCAGTAAAATCATAAAGAAGGTAGTATTGATCTGTCATCAACAGAGCATATGCTTGGAGCAAGGTATGCATTTGGGCTTCTTTTTAAAAATTTTTTAAAAAGTGTTTATTTATTTCTGAGGGAGAGAGACAGAACATGAGCAGAGGAGGGGCAGAGAGAGAGGGAGACACAGAATCTGAAGCAGGCTCCAGGCTCTGAGCTGTCAGCACAGAGCCCGACGCGGGGCTCGAACTCACAAACTACGAGATCATGACCTGAGCCGAAGTCAGACGCTTAACCGACTGAGCCACCCAGGTGCCCCTGCATTTGGGTTTCTAGTGGAAATGGCAGCCTGTTCCAAGATCTCAGAGGGCTGATCTAAACTGGGGTCTGGGTGAGCGGGCACTAGGCAGTGCATAGCTTGACCTTGGCTTCCTGACCATTGCACTGACTACACCTTGCACTGGTACCCCAGGCCCAAGTGTGGTCGTTGTGGTATATGGGCAAATCTCTCTTTTCCCGGGTTAACTGTGGCCACTTAAGAGACTAATAATTAGGGAAGAGAGCAAAAATCCCTAATAGACAAACTGAAAAACTTCATCTGCTAATATCAGGTTCATCATATCAACTATAGATGTATCTTCCATAATTAGTGAATTTAAAAAAACATACTGTGTATGACTGACTGCGGGCTACATGGCTTGGTAAATAGAGAACAAAGCTTTCATGATGAGAATGTGCTACATGGGTTGGAGAAAGTGTTTATGTTGCTCTTTGCAAATGATTTCCATTCATCCTTTTAAATCACTCAAGCAAACACTTGTATTTCGTGTGTTATTTATAAGGAAGGATAAGTCCCACGATCACAAAATAATATCCAAATAGAACTTTAACCCAACAATACTCAAATGATGTCACCAAATAAGGTCACACTTGCTATGAACCACGATTTGCCACTGTAAAAGACAGCTACCACAAAATAAAACTCACCCTTAAGGTTCTAATCTATATGCAAACAGAGAGAAAGGGGCCCCTTATAGACTGCCATTGAAAAAGCCATTAAGAATAGGCAAAACAAAGTAATAGGGCAGTCTGAGTTTGAATATTTTTATTCGAATATGTTATGCGGTATAATTGAGCAATTGTTACTAAGCTGAAATAATTACCTAAGTATGGTGTAATAGGAAAGAAATCCCTTCACTTTTTGTACTGTAGTAAGGTCATGGACAAGACAGCTAACGGCTTCAGACTACAGCGAAAAAAAAGTCTCCTTTAAAATGAAAGGAAAAATAGGGATTTTATGTTTGAAAAGTGATTCCTCTGGCTTCTTAATTACGGATCATACAATGGACCGCTTAATAATAAAAATGTCATGATAACCTAAGGTGATTGTTTTTAAAAGTTCACTTAACTGACTGAGCCACACAGGCGCCCTACCACCTAAGGTGATTTTCACCATCTTGGTTTTGGGGAAAGTAGGATACAAATTTGCTTTTAAAATCTTCTGTTCTAGATCCTACTTCTTAAAAAAAAAAAAAGGAAGCATTAACTTCATTTCTAGTCTATTAACATTTGTCTTTAGCTTTAAATGTCCTACAGGTTTTCTATTTTACAATTGCAATAAGCAAACGATCCAGTCTGTTATTAAGTCTTTCAGATAGAATAACCTAAAAAGGGATTAGTGTGATTTTTTTTATCATGACCTCTAAAGATAGAATACAGACTTAAAAACAAATTTACATCTATTCCTTTTGATTCTTTCTTTGCTGCAAATATTCACAAGTATCTGATTTATATTTTATTTTTATTATTTTTTTAAAGACTTATTTATTTTTGAGAGGGAGCACAGCGTGCAAGTGGGGGAGGGACAGAGAGAAAGGGGGACGGAAGATCCAAAGCAGGCTCCGAGCTGTCAGCACAGAGCCTGATGCGGGGCTCGAACTCACGAACCACGAGATCATGACCTGAGCTGAAGTCAGATGCTCAACCGACCGAGTCACCCAGGTGCCCCACAAGTATCTGTATTTTTAAGTGTCACATAATTCAATGTTAAACCCTCATGTTTTAATGATCAGAAAGCAAAGAAAAAGCCAGATAACTAAATAAATGTGAAATTATAACTATGCTAAGAATAACCCCAAAACCTTAGTATAATAAAAACACGTTATAAGCATTAAAGTATTTCCCTTTAAGCTATCAATATTTCTTTAAAAATACCGAGATTTTGGGGCACCCGGGTCGTCAGTCGGTTTAGCATCTGACTTTGGCTCAGGTCATGATCTCACGGTTCGTGGATTCAAGCTCTGGTTGGGCTCTGTGCTGACGGCTCAGAGCCTGGAGCCTGTTTTGGATTCTGTGTCTCCTTCTGTCTCTGCCCCTCCCCCGCTCGTGCTGTGTCTCTCTCAAAAATAAATGTTAAAAACAAAACAAAACAAAACAAATTTTGAAACCATCCATGAGTTTAAAATGCTTACAGGATAAAAGCTCCAGCAGTACAAGTTTATTTAACATAGTGTATATAGCTCAGAACTCTGTTTCCCACATGGGATATTATCTAAACTTATGCTTGTTTGGGAATGACCAGCGAGATCAAGTTAAGTTTACAGGAAAACGGGTCCTCATTACAGGTCAAACAACTTTTGAGAGCATGGGCTCTGGAGCCGGCAAGATCTGGGTTTTGAACCTCAGCGAGGTCGCTTACTAGGCGAGTGACCTCAAGCAAGCCTCGTTACCTTTCTAGGGCACGGTTTCCTCTCTGAAGTGTAAAATGGGGTTAGCCGCACTCTCTCACATCCCAACCATCAGCAAGGCCTGTCATGTCTAGCCATCTCCACTGCCGAATCCCAGTCTGCCCATTTTCCACCAGCCCCATCCTCTCCAAGCTCCGACCACCACTCACAACAGCCTCCCAACGGTCCTTCCTCTTTTAACTCCCACCCCCACCAGACTCCATTCTCTGCACATCAGCCGCAGGGATCTTTCAAGCGTGGATCTGATCACATTTTCCTGCTTGCGAGCACTCGGTACAGTCCTACCGCAATCAGGAGAAAATCCAGACTCCTTACCCACGGCCTGGAAGACGCGACTTGGTCTGGCCTCTGCCAACCTCTCCTAGCTCTTCTTATACCACTCTCTCCCTTGTTTGCTCTATCCCAGCCGCCATAGCCTCACTTCTATACTTTGATCTTGCAAAGTTCCTTTCTGCCCCTGGGCCTTTGCATTTACTCTCCCCCGTGCTTGGACATTCAGAAGGCTGGTTCTTTCAGACAGCAATTCATAGCCCTCAGAGGGGTTCTTAACTCCTCAGAGGGGCTTTCCCCTGACTGCCGGAAGTACCTTTCACCTTACTATAACCTCTGTCCCACTATCCTTTCTTTTTCTTCATAGTTATTACCACGATATGAAATTATCTTGTTTACTTGTTACTGTGTGTCTCTAGCCCACCCTGTACTCCATCCCCACTACAGTGGACATTCCATGAGGGCAGGGGCCTTGTTTGTCCAATTCCCCACTGGCCTTAGTGCCCAGCATGATGCCTGCACACAGTAGGCATTTACATATTGATGAATGAATGAAAATGGTTTTTTCAGGATCTAGCTGAGTTTTCAGAAATTAAAAGGAGTATTTATTATTTTTGAAAATGTTTGCCAATAACAATGCATATATTAACTTCTCTCTGACTTCAGAAAGGCAAAATAAATCAAGGCTTCAAAGGTAGGGAAACTGTGAGACATGCAGGTAACCTGAGCTTTAATGATTTTGGGGAAAAAAAACCCAACTTAACCTTAAAAAAGGCTCTTATTTGGGCACATGTTAACTTCTTTATTTGGCTTATGTCAAATCTGAAAGATCTACTGGTCTCAAATGGTTTTTAAAATTTTACTTATTGAGAGAGAGAGGAAGCATGGGAGGGGCACAGAGAGATGGAGAGAGAGAGAATCCCAAGCAGGCTCTGCACTGTCAGCGTGGAGCCTGACGTAGGGCTCGAACTCACAAACTGTGAGATCATGACCTGAGCCAAAATCAAGAGTCCGTCGCTTAACCGACTGAGCCACCCAGGCGCCCCTCGTTCTATGACTTGAACTGAGGTTACTTAGCAACTTATAGACAGACATTCTGTTCAAAACATACAGTTTTCCACCTGTGAGGAGCCCACTGCACAGCACAGGACAGTCCGTTGAGGCGAGGCTAGCCAATCTGCAAATGGGCAAGTTCCTAATCTATTCAATATTGTGCTGAGGACTTACTATGTTCCCTACAGATGGTAAGACACCAGGGAGTAAATGAGTAATATTCATGAGCGAGCATTTATTAGACATGAAGCTCGCATCGGGCACCGTGCTAAGCACGGTAACGTACATCTACGTAATTATTCCAACTCCGTGAGCTTGGCTCAGGGAGTCAGAATTCACAGAGCTAAGGTGGCAAGGCTGAACCCAGAGCTCTCACCACTTTTACACGACATAAGACACGATGTCACAAAAGGACAATGAATTACAACCTGGGGAAACATGGCCTACATATATGAAACCATCAGGAACAATATTGAGGGTAATTAAGTCCTGAGATTTGTGATCTCTCAAGCTTGAGGATATGACTAAGGCATGTAGTCTCTTCATTTTCCTGGTCTACAAAGCAGTTAATAACCACTATTAAACGAGATCATAAGTTCAGGGAGGACCGCAGAGCTGAGCTGAGCTGTGTCCATTCATTGGGGAAGGGACCTGCTCCGTCAGGCCGGCATGTGTTAGAATGCTCCGTGGGCGAACACAAGCAGGTGCAGAAGGAATTACAGAAGAGAAAGGTCGATGCGGCCTGCAGAGGTGTTAGGGGAGATTTTGATGGCAGTGGCAGGATTTGAGCCGCGTCCTGTGTTCGCACACCGAAGCTGTAAGAATGCATTCACCCGCAGGTGCACAACCTGATTTCCTGTCACTCACTGGAGAGAGCTGCTGTCATAGGGGAATCAGGTGAAATGTTCTCAAGGATTATACTGGACTTCAGCCTTCGGTGCGTGGGTGGGAGAGTTAGGGTGGATATGGTAATTACTTCTAAGTGGTCACTTTGAGGAGAAAATTCTATTTCAACGGCTGTGCTAAAGTTTTAAAAACACTGCATCATAAAGTACCATGTATAGCAAAACTCACAATAACTGATATGATATACCTGTTATATTGCTAATATTACTTTAAAAGTATCACCTTAGGGGTGCCTGGGTGGCTCAGTTGGTTAAGTGTCTAACTCCTGATTTTGGCTCAGGTCATGATCTCACAGTTCCTGAGATCGAGCCCTGCGTTGGGTTCTGAGCTGAGAGTGGAGCCTGCTTGGGATTCTCTCTCCTTCTTTCTGTCCCTCATCTGCTTGCAATCTCTCTCTCTCTCTTTCAAAATAAATAAATTATAAGTATCGCTTTAATAGTAGTAATAAGAACATAGCCTTGATTCTCCACTCTTCGCATATATTCCACATATACTGATGTGGCTCATGGCTTTTTAAAAATCTCTTGAAGTTTTACTTATTTATTTAAGTGATCCCTACCCCAGTGTGGGGCTCAAGCTCACGACCCCGACCTCAAGAGTCGCACACTTTGCTGAGACAGCCAGGTGCCCCTGATGTGGCTAATGTTTTAAAAATGTTATATTCAACATGAATTTCTATTTGTGATCATGCCTTTGGACTGCGGTGAAGCAGACAACTCTGGACCTTCTTCCACAGAAAGGTATCTCCCTCTATACTGAGTTCTGTTTAACTGTTTAGCGTTACGACGACTGGCTAACTGCACGTGCTGTCTCCCCTTCCCATACGGTAGAAACGCCGGAGGAAAGTGTTTAAGAGTTCTGCATTATCCAGAGATGGACTTCTTCCGATAAATCACCTAGGTTCAGAGAATTCTTTATTAGTGAAGACTGTCTCCAATTTGAGTTCTCTGTGGTTTAAGGAACAGAAGCAGTTCTAGTGACTTAAGAACTGTCCGGGCAGGAAGTAAAAACCTTCGTGCGATGGCTGCACAGTCTTTGAGGAGCTACCTCAGGAATGGCGTCTTTAGGACTGGGACACAAAGTAAACAAAAAGGATCTTAACGTGTTTGGTACTACGTGGCACTGTAGTCTTAACAGTCTGAGAGCGTATGCGTAATGACATAGCTGATGAAGACGGCTACATTTTAGGAGGATTATTAAAAACGTCTTCTGAAAGTGAGATTTTAGTTGTACACAAGTTTGTCACTCACCATGAAATGAGGTTGTGTTAAAATACGCTTTAGTTCCTTTGCGTCATTATTCTCAGGGTAACATGAAATTTCTTCCAATACCTAAAAAATAAGCAAGATGGATAACAGTATAAACAGGATGCCAGCTTTGGAAAATAGAGAATTCTTTTAAATTAAAAATTACGAACAGATTATTATGGCAGGCAAAACAATTAGTTTGGAAAAAACTCATCATTGTATTAATAAAGATTATTAATATAAAAGGACTCTATTGACGGTAATAAAAAAAACCAAATTGCTATAATTTCTCTGACCACATTACCTAACCGTGACCCAAAAAGTTATTGAAAAATGCAAAACAAAATGACATGTCCACAATACAGATTTACTCCAGGTGTAAGCAACTTAATTAATGGGAAAATATGTCTACAAATCTTTTTCCAAACTCACTACCAAAATGAAGCTGTAATAAAAGTTAATAGCAGCTTTTTTACATATAACAAAAGTCTTTCCATTTAGAAAGCTTAAAATAATAATAATAATAATAATCTTCCTTGCGGCCTGGCAGTATCAATGATATTCTCCACACCTGTCCCCTTACATAGTGAAAACCATGCCTCTGCCAAAAGTTCCTAGGATTCACTGCCAGGGAATCCAAGAGCACAGTTCAAACAACGACACAACACAACAACAACACAACAACAACAACAGACTTCTCTTTCCATTCAAAAAGTTATCTGTCACCACCAGGTTGGAGCTTTTCCATGTACAGTTTGACTATGTCATGTGAGACCAGGGGCCTCTTTTTTTCCAGCCCCACCCCCCCTGCCCTGAGTAAACCTGTTGTGGTTCTAATTGTAGATGGTTGGACTCACAGAGTAGTTTTTTTTTGAATGTTTATTTATTTTGAGAGAGACAGACAGAGAGAGAGAGAGAGAGAGAGAGAGAGAGAGACAGAGACAGAGAGACAGAGACAGAGAGACAGAGAATCCCAAGCAGGCTCTACACTGCCAGTGTGGAGCCCAATGCAGGGCTCGAACCCACGAACTGTGAGATCATTATCTGAGCCGAAACCAAGAGTCAGACGCTAACTGACTGAGCCACCCGGGTGCCGCTCCCGGAGTAGTTATACACACCTGCTAAATTCCCAAAGTTGAGCCAAAGACTGCTTCAGCAGCACTGGGTGTCATTCGCCCAGAGGAAATCTCTTGCCTCACCTTGGGGGATCTAACACTGGGGCAGGAAGGAACGCTTCCGAGCTCACTTACCCTAAGGCTTAGATTTCACTGGCATACCTAGGTGCCACTCCATTACCTCCTCAGGGAAGAACAAAAAAGCCCAAACACACACTACAGGGTTCCTTCCTTATCTAAATAAACCCTTGGCAAGTACTGGTCATGCCGTTCCTTCGTACTGTTTAATGAAGAGAAGCAGATTGTCCTCGGTATAGTTTAGGCTTTGAGGATCAAACCGTGTGTTCTCTCTGGCCCCCCGCTACTCTCACGGTCTATCATTTTCAACAGTGAGGTGCGGTCTCCTAAGTCAGAGAGAAGCTCTCCTGGGCTGGTGCCCTTGACCACATGCGCAGGCCTAGCAGCGCCCCCTTGGTCTTGTTTCTCAGTGACTATGCCGACCCTTCCAGAGCTGGTGTTGTGTTTAATCTCTTCCGGATTAGGGAAGGGAGTATGTCTTTCATGCCTTTCGCTTAGTAAGCAGTCTCACTTTATAAAAATATTTTTTTAAAGGGAAATGCTAATTTGCATGAAGATTTTTGTCACATAAAAGAGTGGAAGAAAAAACCCAGATGTCTAACAATGGAGGAATTGCTAATTCATTATAATTTAGTAATAGCAAAGAAGATTTATGCCATCATTAGCATTTGTTATTTGTGAAGACCAAATATAAACATTGGAAAAGCAAACGTATGAGCAAAAATGAAAATTACTGTGTTAGGGTGGTGGGATTATGGATGGCTTTTTATGTATCCAAACCGTCTGCGATATCATGTTTCTATGATAAAAAAGTTGGGGTGCCTGGCTGGCTCAGTTAGTAGAGTGTGCAACTCTTGGTCTCGGGGTTTTGTGAGACCGAGCCACGCGCTGGGTGTGGAGATTACATAAAACAAATAAAAATGAATTTTACAAAAAGTGAAAAAAAAGTTTTTGACGGATACAGACATGTATGTACGCTATTTACAGAAATGACTTCTCTCTGAACTGAGTATACTTGCCATAGATATTTAATTAACCTCCAAACATCACTACCTTAAAAAAGCAACTCTAATTTTCATAGCCCCTTTCTACCAAGTGCAGTAAAATAACTTACTTATTTAAAAAAAAAAAAAAAAGAGAAGTACAATTGATATATTAACATGTTTGGGTTTACACAGCAGAACCAGAACTAGTCGAGGCTTTTTTCTTTCCTGTATGTAAATGTTCAGTGATAAACTTAGAAACACTAAATCTGAGTCGGATGGTCCAGCTGTGACTCCAAGGACACCACCTCTTACTGTGCGGCAGCAATGATTCCAATGCAGGTAGCAAATAGGACACCCAGATACATTTAGGAGATGTATTGCTTACCTCTTTGGCTCTCTGTACTGCATCGCTCGGAGGATTCCTGATTTGTGGCGAAGACTTTGTGTTAATTTTGTCATACAGCTAAAAGCAAAGAAGAAAATCCAATCAACACTCATATTATTTGTTATTTCATTACACGGTATCTTCCTCTTACGAACGCTGGCCGATGATTTTCGGTGGCGTCTTCTCATTAATGATCTTTTACTCATTCAATGAAACTCGTTGCAATAGGAGTCTTACGTGTAACTTTTTAGAAAAATCATCTTTAAATAGATGGTTCAAATTCCGCCAGTGTGGCGATTTCTGTTCTTATTTAAAAGTGATCACGATTTCAGAATTGCAGTAGTTTTTGCCTCTGACAGAAGCAACATTCAGTAACGTGGATACAGAGCAAAATGAAAGAATGCTTTCTGGCCAAGACACGTCTACAAGAATTTTCACAGAAATCTAAATCTTGGGAAAGGGCAAACCCGATTCCTTCTAGGAAGGAATGTTCTCACAAAAGTTTTATGCTTGTTTTACTAGGCCTGTTTATTAACAGTATGAATGCTGGCATCCTTCAGCAGGAAATCAAGGACATGGACTTTTTCCTTTTTGAATTTGCAAATTCACAGAGCATGAGAAGACACTGAAAAGAATCTAAATATATTCTGAAACCCCCACCAGTCTAACTGATCCAAAGTTTGCCTTTCTGAAGACAACTGATTTCATTCTTTAAAGAATAATCTCTGTAGGGTAGAATTGAGATTAAAATATTCATTTCTACCTTAAACGAAATGGCTCATTTGACACTCTGCTTTGAAAGGTGAAAAGTTAAAAATGATCTTGGCTAGTCTGCCATGTCTATTTCCTAACTTCTCTAAAATAGGTGGGGATTTTGGGGGGTTGGTTTTGGTTTAGTTCTTTTTTCCCTCCTTCCTACTATGCATCACAGAGCTAGTGTGCAGGTCAAATACTGCCTCTACACATCCTTCAGGTTACCGTTAGATTTGTGTACACTGATGGAAGACAAAGCCTTATGGTTTCTAAGTGTGTGGGCCACACCATACATAAAAATGCCTTATGATAAATACGTACATTAATTACAAAGATGCCTAATGAGAAGCATATGAAGATAAAGCAGTGACCAATTTTTTTTTAATGTTTATTTATTTTTGACAGAGACAGACAGACAGAGCATGAGCAGGGGAGAGGCACAGACAGAGAGGGAGACACAGAATCCGAAGCAGGCTCCAGGCTCTAAGCTGTCAGCACAGAGCCCGACGCGGGGCTCGAACCGGGAACGGTGAGATCATGACCTGAGCCGAAGTCGGACGCTCAACCGACTGAGCCACCCAGGCGCCCCAAGCAGTGACCAATTTTAAATGATGGCATCAAGTGATACTAACTCAGAGGTTAAATGCATAGTGTAAATAGTCTAGTAAAATGCCCTATTTAAAATATTATACAGCTGATCCTTGAACAACACAGGTTTGAACTGTAAGGGTTTCCTTATTATGGGTTTTTTCCCCCTGATAAATACAGTACAGAGTTCTAAATGTATTTCTCTTATTTGTTTTTAAAGGTTGCTGCAATTGCAATCTCATCAGCATTGAGTACCTATCTCCCTGTACCCTCATCAGATCAGGAGTTTGTATCATAATTTTATATAAATCCATGTATCTATTTGCTAGTGTGTTAGGTACAAGGAGCCTCTTGACAAATTTTCTATTCCCCATGCTCCCTCTCTAGAAATGAAAAGGGATCTTTTAATTAATCTCTACACCTAACGTGGGGCTCGAACTCACAACCTCAAGATCAAAAGTGGCAGGCTCTATTGACTTAGACAGCCACACACCTCCCCTGTTAGGATTTTTTTTAAAGGATTATTTATTATTTTTTTTTGGAGGGCGAGAAGAGAGTGAGCGAGCAAGAGAGAGTACATAAGTGGGAGGGGGCAAAGGGAGAGAGAGAGAATCTCAAGCAGTCTCCATGCTCAGTGGAGAGCCTGATGAAGGGCTCAATCCCACGACCCTGGGATCATGATGTGAGCCGAAATCAAGAGTTGACTGAGCCACCCGGGTGCTCCCCCTCTTATGATTTTCTTAATAATATTTTCTATTCTCTAGCTTAATGGGAAGAATATATAATACATATAACATACAAAATATTTGTTAATCAACAGTTTATGTTATTGGTTAGGATTTTGGTCAACACTAATATATTAGTAGTTAAGTATTTGGGGAGCCAAAGTTATATGTGGACTTTTGATTGTGCAGGGGGTCGGGTCCTCTAGCCCTTGTGCTGTTTAGAGGTCAACTGTACTAAATGTTGGTTACTGAATGATTTCTATCTCTAAAGACTATAAATTTTAAAATTTGGAACTCGGGAATATATTTTCCCACAGCACTAATGTTATACATAGTGTTAGGTTCCCAGACTAGCCTAGAGATTATATATATATACACATATGCAATATAAAATAGAAGAAAAAAAACCACAACAACCCCTCGAAAGTAAGGAACCAGAAGTTAAAAAAATTCCCTAGGTTTATGTCGTGTGGTTTCTTGAGAACTTGCAGCAGCACCGGCTGGAGTGGTTAAACACAGATTCCTGGGTCCCACTCCAGACCTCCTGCATCAGAATTTGAAAAGGGGGTCCAGAAATCTATCTACCTATGTATCTATATATTTTGAGTTTATTTTGATAGAGACAGAGACAGTGCAAGCAGAGGAGGGGCAGAGAGAGAGAGTGCTAACTTTTGAGAGTAACAGTAGTAGTACCAACAATAAGAACTGCTATTTTTCTCTCCCTCTCTGTCCCTTCCCCTGCTGTCTCTCGAACTATATAAATTTAAAAAAACAAACAAAATAAATGAACTGCTACTTTTATTGAGCACTTACTAGACACCAGTTATTTGTCAAAATTCTTTATATTCCCTTTAATCTCAAACAACCCTATAAGGTTGATGCCCTTATTATTCCCACTTTACAGATGAGGAAACTGAGGCATAAATGAGTGATAAAGTGAGAACCACTGTTCTAGCCTTAGAGCAACTTCACAGGTGGCATACAGATGCTTGGAGTTTCGACATTTTCAGGGCTCTGCTCCCAAAAAAGTGCTCAGATCAAATTTTCCCCTGCTTCCCTGGTCTGGTCTGATCCAGTTCAACACATATTCACCCGAAGTTCGGTGGAACTAGTGGTGGGATGAGGCAGAGGTTGGGTGCTTCCTATCAAGGCAGAAATAGTAGGAAGGAATGAAAAGAAGGGGTCTTCTGTCTGCTGTGGGTGCACGGGGCTCTGCCCCTCCCAGCTCCTAGGAGAGCCCAGGACTGGAGGAGTCCACGCAGGCACTGGACGCAATGGACAGCTAAGAATAGATGGTGAATATGGGGGGCGCCTGGGTGGCTCCGTTGGTTAAGTGTCCAACTTTGGTTCAGGTCATGACCTCAAGGTTTGTGGGTTCGAGCCCCGCATCGGGCTCTGTGTTAACAGCTCAGAGCCTGGAGTCTGTTTCAGATCCTGTGTCTCCCTCTCTTTCAAAAATGAATAAAGGTTAAAAAAAAAAAAAAAAAAGAACAGATCGTGGATCTCAACTGCCTGCTCATTGACCAAAAGGGACAATAAGAACTGAGGCAGGAAGGGGGCAGGGAAGGGGCTTACTATGTCACCGTCAATGGAAAGAAGTGATTCCTTGTTGACTCATCCATCCACCCACCCACCCACCCACAAATTGAGGTCCTAGTGTGTACTAGGCAGTGCAGTTCTATTTACTGGGGTCATGAAAATGAAAAAGATGACAGTTCTTGTCATCAAAGAACTTACAAATTTTAAAGGGACATATAACCAAAGGCCCAGAAACCTATGCCAGCTTGATCTCATTGAGCGCCTGAGAGTAGTCTAGTCCCCCGTGGTATCAACTGGAAGGTGGTATCAACTCACTCAGTGAATGGGCCCCAAGGTGGGGACTATCTGAATGGGCATGCATGACATGCCAATCTTCATTGCCCTCCTCAATTTCTGTGAGTGGGTTTTTGCCTTAGAGACTCAAAATTTTAGAGGTACCCATAACAAACACAAGCCATTTGAGAAATGTAGCAAAGCAAGTATATAAAAAGTCACAAATGGAGGAAAGCTTTAATGCAATGTCACATTAGTATTTTAGAGGGAGGGGGGAGAGGAAGCGGGGCAGAGGGGGAGGGAGGGAGGGAGGGAGGGAGGGAGGGGGAGAGAGAGAGAGAGAGAGAGAGAAAGAGAATCCCAAGCAGGCTCCATGCTCAGTGCACCTCAGCCTGATGCAGGCCTTGATCCCATGAACCTGGGATCATGACCTGAGCTGAAATCAAGAGTCGGACGCTCAACTGACTGAGCCACCCAGGCGCCCCTAACATTAGTGTTTTAAAATGGTAGTCAGAAATATGCAGCTTTTCAGTCCATTCTTATGGATTCAAAGTTCAAGTCTAGGTGGTGTTTTATGAAGGTGTGGGAGGTGGCTGGGTTTTGAGAACAAAGGAAGGCTGCAGCTAGTATAAAGAATATCTAGAATGATGTAATCTGGGACTTCCCCTGTTGTCTTGGACTTTCAGCTGGAGCCCAGAGCTAAGGCCAATAGGAAATAAGTGGTAGCAAGTTGATTAGAAAGCCACCAGACCATCCCCTAGGGCTTGCTGAAAGGCAGCCAAAATGGTCCTTCCCTAACTCACCCCAATGCCCTATTCTGCCTATAGAGGCAGAAGCCGGGAGTCTGTAGGAGTCACAGGATGAGGAGAGCAAGTATTTGATCCCCCTTTCCTTCTTGTTGGGGAGGAAGGCAGAGGGAGCTGTCTTCTTCCTTATGCCAAGTGGAAGATGGTGGATGCTCCAAAGGAACCATGCGCAGAAACTGGAGGTTTCAGTAATGAGAGCTCACGATCTCACTCTCTGGGGGGATGCTTGCTGAGTCACAGCAACTTAGGAGGCCCGTCTTGGCGCACCGGGGAGGAGGCCTTTGTGAGAGAGCGTCCTTGAGGCAGCTTGAGGGGTGGTGTTTGTGGTCCCAAGTGAAAAGAAACTGACGCCTGCCTCTTTCTTGGCTGGAGGCCATCTGGGGCTGTTCCTGCCAGCAGGGTGAGGCCATTGGCAGGGCAGCCCACACTTACAGTATTTCCCAGGAGTCAAGGAACTGCCTCAGAGTGTGATCTGGCTGCGGCCATCTTGATGGAGCCCTGTCCAAGGGGGCTGTCTGCATGGAGCAAAGGGACCCAGAAGTAAGTAGCTGTTGGGTAGCACGTGGGGGCAGGAGCTGAGAAGGTACTGCTGAGGCTAGCCGCAGAGTACACTGATGATGCAGAGCCCGGGACAGAGCCAACATCTGGACGCTTGCCACACTAAGGGCATCGATGGCCAAGAGGGCCCTGGCTGCCTGAGGGACAGGATTCTGGAACATGCTGTTTAAGGCTGCTTTCTCTTTTCCATGACCAGACTCTTGAGTTCTTTGACATTCATTAACAGCACCTCACAAGGGGCCGAGTACACAGGAGATGTTTAATACATGTTTCTTTAAAAAACAAAGGCGTATTTCAGCTGGTGCATAGGAACTGTAAATAGATATTTAAAAAAAATTCAGAGTAACAAAAAATAGACTGGGAATACTTATTCCTTAGCTTGTTTCTTTAGGGACCAGATGATTTATCTTTGGTCCTTCTTGCATAAAAACTTTCCCTCAAAATTAAATATATTTTGACCATATTTGTGTGTGTGTGTGTGTGTGTGTGTGTGTGTGTGTTTCAAGGCTGACTTACTTCATCAGATTTTCAAGGTAGAAGAGGACTGAAATGATTTGGCTCCTCCGTTTTTGTTTTTTTTTTTTTAAGATAATCTGCTTCTTCAGCTTCTCCATTTTAAGGAGCAAGCTGAGGTCCACTGAGGTGAAGTGTCGTGCTCAGGATTCTGCAGCCAGAGCAGCGGGGACTGGACCATGAACTCCTGAGGCACCGTCCTTTCTCTCATATCAGATTCCCTTGGCTTGTATCAGAATTCGGTAATGAAGTCTTATGCCAGGAGGACACTGTCAGCAGATATTTGGGGAAAGAACTGTAGAAAACGCTATTTGCAGGTTGTAGGAAAATATATACAAAATAGGATTTGAAAGATATTAGCCAATCGACTACAGGCCTTGCCTGGTGAAAGAATGCTAGAATTCTAAACATTTCCTGGCCAGATGGTAAATATTTCAGGCTTTGTGGCAGTAAGGGCTCTGTCAGCCACTCAACCTTGGCTGTGTATGCAAAGGCAGCCATTTACAATCCATAAGTGAATGGGGATGGCTGTGTTCCAATAAAACTTTATTTACAGAATTGGCTGGCTGGATTTGGGCGGAGTGCTGTTGTTTGCCAACCTCTGCTCAAGAAGCTTAAGTTCACGGTGGACTGAAACGACAAAATGTATTTCCTTTTGCTATTTGCTTTCCTGAAATTTGAAGATACCAAGAATACTGTTTTTTGAACTCTTTTTCCTCTCCCCCTTTTTTTAAATTCCAGTGAACATACAGTGTTATATTAGTTTCAGGTATACAATATAATGGTTGAACACTTCCATACATCACCAGGGGCTCATCACAAGTGCACTCCTTGATCCTCGTCACTATTTCACCCATTCCACACCCCCCTCCCCTCTGGCAACCATGAGTTTGAAGGTATCGCGTGTATTTGTAAAGCTGAGGTGTAGAGGTTGAGGCGGAGGGAGGGAAGAATGCTCATAAATTATCCCTAGAGAGAAAACAAGAGCGAATCTGTCGCTGTTTTCTCTTTTCAACTAAGTTAAGGTTACCCAACTTCAGCACTTTTTATTAAAACACACACACACACACACACACACACACACACACACACACACACACACACACACACAGCAAAACAAGGAAATGTGAACAGCTGGAAGGGGAACAGACTGTTTCACCCTGGCTCAGACGGGCCGCTCTCTGCTGGTCTCTGGCACTGGGTCAGATATGACCACACACGGCTATGTGGGTGCGCTTCATCTTTCTGTCTGAAGGAAGTAGAAGCACGGTTCTGTTACGAGGCCACAATTCTCTATTTGACACGAGCCATTTTAAACAGAGGAGTCTAAAGTTGGTGGTAATATTCAACTCAACTCTCCTGAGACTGTACTTTCCAAACGTAAAGACGAAATCAGTTAAGATGCCACTTTTTATTTATGTTCAACACACTGAATCGAGTTTCCTTTTTTTTTTTTTTAAGATGGTACTCCGTCAGGTCTCGCTTTCTTCTGGTTTCTAGTCCTCAAATAGAAGCCTATGTTTTGCTCCTACGTTATGCACAGCCTTTAGCAAGATCAATGTTTGAAAGAAGGCATGGTTGGCAGAGAACTGCATAAGACCACTATCGCTGGGTTGTATGTCCACGAACTTTTGAGCACAGAGAAAACCCAACCTCGGGACTAGAAGGTGTACTGGTTGAGATAAGATTATAAGTTGTGCAATTAGACTGCAGACGTGGACCAAATAATGAAGGGGTTTCTAGAGCTGCAAGGAACTCTGCGGAGGTCCGAGAGCAAGCACCCTCTGACCACTTACTTCAGACGCACCAAAGAAGCCCCCTGCTGGAAAGAAATTCATGTTTTCACAGGTCAAAAATTTATTTAGCTGCAAGGCGTGTAACGAAATGTGCCTGCGATCCTAGTACAACAGATAACGAGAGCGTCCACAAGTTCAACACTGCACAACGATAATGGGAAGTGAAACGACTTGCTCTGTTAACAGATTCTCTGGTTCAGAACTTTCGTTACCGTTTCTGTGAATTATCTGTGGAGAAGCCGGGCACTCAGAAACAAGCTGCAACGTCACATCTTTTCGGTGAACCCAGCAGGGCAGCTATCGACAGCCAACAGTATATTCTTAAAAAATACATGTGAAATCTGGCCAGTTGTTAGGGAAAGGAGGCTTACTACTAAAATATAAGGAAGTGCTATTCGGCCACAGCACTGGAGCCGGTTTTATTAAGTTAGAGATTGAAGAAGTCTTCTGAGACCCCAAAATCAATTTTTCCTGCTCAAGTTCATACATAAACTTGCTGTCTTTAGGTCAATGTTCCTGGAAGCCTTTGAGTTAGATGCCCTAGGAAAGCTTTAGCCTAATGGTAGAGCAGTGAAATGTTAGTTTAAATCAAGTTTCAGAGAATCACGATGGGGTACATACCTTTACCTGAGGTCTTACGAAGGGGCCCAGCTGGCTTAGGAATATGCTACCATAACTCAATCGATTAGGAAAGTTCTCTCCTGACAGCAAGTAGGAAACTAAGCAATCAGTTCATCTGGGCCAATTCAAGAGCTCTTGAGAGGGATGCGAAACGCTTAGGATTTTGACAGTGAAAGTTCCCCCAAAGGAGGCCCTCGTTTGATTTAGGTTATAGTTGTCTGTGTTCAGAGCTTCTTTGGTTTCAAGCCCATTAGAACATTGCATTTACAGGGTTTATTTTTGAGACCAGAAAATTAAGACTTGCTTGATCTCCTCGTCCAGTCTAAAAAGACTGTGCCTTTGGTGGCCTAACAATGTAAGCCACTGTGGCAGATTCTGGGCAGCCGGCAGCCCTTTCTGAGAAACTCCAGCAGTGGCCTCAGATGACCTGACATGACGACTCTATTGGCCTTCTTCAGTTGGCAAAGAACCCTAAAATTAAGCCCTGTAAGAAACAAATCATAATGCCTATCCTTGAGTAAGCGAAAGAAAGCATAAGGAAAAACAACCAGTTACTTTATTTCGCTTTTCATCAAGCCTTCTGAAATAGGGCACTTTTTAAACCCAGATCCGAGAGTCTGCCCACCTGTGAGAAATTTCACTAGGATGTGAATTTCTTTTCGTTTCAAATATTCTTTTTTAACATTTATTTATTTTTGAGAGACAGAGCATGAGCAGGGGAGGGGCAGAGAGTGAGGCAGACGCAGCATCCGAAGCAGGCTCCAGGCTGAGCTGTCAGCACAGAGCCTGACGCGGGGCTCGAACCCACGAACCATGAGATCATGACCTGAGCTGATGTCGGACGCTTAACTGACTGAGCCACCCAGGTGCCCCTGAATTTCTTTTCTATCAGAAAAACAAACTACTGACAACTTTAAAACAGTGTTGAAATCTCATTTCCTAATGAGCTGTTCTGAAGGATCTATGATAATAGTTAAATGATATTTAAACTAAGTGAACAGCTTATTAATTCGTGGTTTTACAAGAAAACATTGACATCGAGTGTGTCATATAGTATTGAATTACTGAGGCAAGACAATAATTTTTGACTTATGGTGTGACTTTGCATAGATAAGCACTAAGCATTTGTGTTTTTTAAAAAGTTTTTATTATTTATTTACTTTTGAGAGAGAATGCATGAGTGGGGGAGGGGCAGAGACAGAATCCCAAGCAGGCTCCACACCATCAGTGCAGAGCCCGATGTGCGCCTTGAACCGACAAACTGTGAGATCATGACCTGAGCCAAAGACAGATGGTTAACTGAATGAGCCACCCAGGTGCCCCAAGCATTTGTACAAGTAGCTGTAGCAAAAATGAATTTCTGTTGTGGCAAGTTAAAAGAGAACAAATGGGGGCACCTGGGTGTCTCAACTGGTTAAGTGTCTGACTTCTGCTCAGGTCATGATCTCCTGGTTTGTGAGTTTGAGCCTCTCATTGGGCTCTGTGCTGACAGCTCAGAGCCTGGAGCCTGCTTTGAGTTGTGTCTCCCTCTCTCTCTCTCTCTCTGCCCATCCCCCACTAGCGCTCGCGCACTCTCTCTCTCTCTCTCAAAAATAAAGAAATACTTAAAAAAATTAAAAGAGAACAAAATGATCTGGCAGAAGAGGTTTTAATGAGATAATGTGTGAAGGGTCACAAAGAGAAGAAAGCAACTATGTTCTCGGATGATGAATGCTGCAAGCCAACCCCATCGAATATTCTTCAAGTGAGCATATCACATTCCTTTCTGGGGGAAAACTCATCCTTTCCTTGAGAACAGCATGAAGAAGAATCAGTGCTTGTTGCATTTTCATGGCTTTTGGAACATTCCTTTGCCTTCTGGCGAAGTTGACTGTGGTGCCATAAAAAGAGAATGGGAAACACTGGGACCAGGGACAAGCTGATTCATTATTCTTGGAATTTCAGAGTCAATTCCAAACCCTGGTTTAAGAAGTAATTCTTCTGAACAAATAAGGGAACTAGAGAGACTCCTGTAGTTAATCATGCTTTCAGTGAAAATCACACATTCGTCTTCACAAAGATGTAGAAACTAAGAGCGAACTTGGAGCCTGCATAGAGCAACTGCCTGGGGATGGAGCTGAGGCTGAATTCCCTACTACTCGACAGCTTTATTTTGAAAATTTGGTTTTTCCGGTTATAGAATTGTCTGATACTGGATGAATACTGGATGCTGGATGAATGGCTAAACAACATGTGGTGCATACATAAAACGGAGCAGTTTCTCAAATACCTGACTTTTTTTTTTTTTAGTTTATTTATTTTGACAGAGAGAGGGAAAGAGTGTGCTCTAGCAGGGGAGGGACAGAGAGAAGGAGAGAGAATCCCAAGCAGGCTCCACAATGCCAGCGCAGAGCCCAACGCAGGACTTGATCTCACCAACTGTGAGATCATGACCTGAACCAAAATCAAAAGTCGGAGCTTAACCAACTGAGCCGCCCAGGTGCCCCTCAAATACCTGCTCCTTGATCAACATCACAGTACTCCTCAAAACCATTGTTCTATTTCTCTTCCTTCTCTCTCTTTTCTCTGGCTCAGATACTCTCAAAATATCTTCATCAAAAGGAAATTATCCTTGCGACAAAGTAAATGAATCTTGAGGCATAATGTTAAGTGAAAAAAGACTGACTCGAAGGGCTACGGTGTTTGATTCCATTTATACGACATTTTGGAAAAGTTAAAACTACTGGAACAGAAATCAGATTAGTGGTTGTCAGGGACCAGAGATGGAGGAAGAGGGCTGACTATTTCAGCCTTTAAAAGGAAGGAGATTGTGATACACGCTACAGCATGGATGAACCTTGAGCATACTACGTTATGTGAAAGAAGCCAGTCACAAGAGAACAGATATGGCACGATTCCATTTACATGAGGTATCTACACTAGTCATATTCATCGAGGCAGGAAGTAGAATCGCAGCTACCAGGGGCTGGGGGAGACGGAAAAGCTGAGTTGCTGTTTAACAGGTACAGAGTTTCAGCTGCGGAAGCTGAAAAGAGTTCTGGAGACGGACAGTGGGGATGGGTGTACAACAGTGTGAATGTACCTAATGTCACTGAGCTGTACCCTTAAAAATGGTTAAAATGGGGGTGCCTGTGTGGCTTAGTCAGTTAAGTGTTCAACTCCTGATTTCGGTTCAGGTCATGATCTCACGGTTCGTGGGTTCGAGTTCCGGTATCAGTGTGGAGCCTGCTTGGAATTCTCTCTCTCCCTCTCTCTCTGCCCCTCCTCTGCTCACACACTCTCTCTCTCTCAAAGTAAACATTAAAAAATGGTTCAAATGGTAAATTTCATGTTATTTTACCACAGTAAAAGGACGAAACTTTGATACTATGTCAAATCTGTTAAAAGGCTGTGAACTTCGAGAAATGATGAAAATGTATTTGCATGTAGATGAAATGAATAACCAAAACATGTTGCTCTGAGAAGGTACCCCCTTACTAAAAAATATATAAAATCATGTGATCCGTAATGTTTTTAAATAAAAAAGATAATTTGGATTTCTTTCACGAGGCACAACTACACATTGGTTAATAAGACAGTTCTTGGGACAGAAAAACATATTTAGCATTTTTAAGTCAGTAAGTGGTAAATTCTTAGGCATAAAGTGAAATGTTGAAAGGAGGAAATCAGTGTGATGACCCTGTGAAACCTACGAGGGTGACCTGGTGCCAGGACATAGGGACAAATCCGGGAGATATTGGAAAGTGGTGTCATAGTGGGAGCAATGGATTACGAATGACATCGTAGCATTCACGGTACACTGCAACCCACAGCACACGGAAGGAACTTGCAACAGTGCCGGACCTTAAAATATAAAAACGGTAAAATAGATTTTTTTTTTTAAATAAAAGGGAATTCCTTCTCACTTTTTCACTTTTAAACGTCTTATTGGGGAGGGGGTCTGGGTGGCTCAGTCGGTTAAATGTCCAACCCTTGATCTTGGCTCACGTCACGATCTCACGGTTCATGAGTTGGAGCCCCACATCAGGCTCTGTGCTGACAGTGTGGAGCCTGATTGGGATTCTCTCTTCTCTCTCTCTCTTTCTCTCTCTGCCCCTCCCCTGTTGATGTGCACACACTCTCTTTTTCTCAAATTAAACTTAAAAGAAAAGCTTTTTCATTTACAAACTGTGTAATTTGCCCATCGTACGTTGTATAGTTTGAGGATCCTTAGTAAATTTATACAGTTGTACAACCACCATCTCAACCCAGTTGTAGAACATTTCCTTCATCTCCAAGGGTTCCTCTGTGTTACAGCTAAGAACTCTCGGCCTAACCCAAGGTAATGACGATGTACTCCTACATTTTCTTTAAAAAATTTTTATTTTAAGCTTAAAATGAATCCGTGATCCATCTTGTGGTAATTTTTGGTGTGGGGTGTAGGGTGTGAGGTAAGGGTCTAAGTTCATCTCTTTGCATAAGGATATCCCACTGCTTTAGCACCATGGTAAAACAGTGGCACCTGGGTGGCTCAGTCAAAGTGTCTGACTTTGGCTCAGGTTGTGATCTCACGGTTAGTGAGTTGGAGCCCTGTGTCGGGCTCTGTACTAACAGCTCAGAGCCTGGAGCCTGCTTTGGATTCTGTGTCTCCCCCCCAGCCCCCTCTCTTTCAAAGATAAATAAACATTAAAAAAAAAAACAACAACTCCAAAACTCCACAAACAACAAATCATTATCCATTCCCCACTAAACTGTCTGGGCAGCTTTGCTGAAAAATCTACTGACCACGAATGGGAAGGTTTATTTCTGAACTCTGTTCTGTTCAACTGATCTATATGTCTATCCTCCCAGCAATACTGTACTATGCATTACGGTAGCTGTGTAGTAAGCCTTGAAATCAGTCCCCCAACTTTGAGCTTCTTTTTTCAAAACCGTTTTGGCATTTCCATATAAATTTTAGGATCAGCTTGTTAACTTCCACCAAAAGAAAAAAAAAATTCTGCCGAGATGTTGATAACGACTGCCTTGGCTCTCAAGATCGATATGGGGAAAAGTGCCACCTTACCAACCCTATCTTCCAATCCACCAACCTCTCTCTCTCCATTTACTGAGACCTTCTTTACTTTCTTTCAGCCACATCTTTAGTTTTCAGTGTATGACTCCTATGCTTTTGTTCAATTCACTAAGTATTTTATTCTTTTTGATGGCATTGTATTTCTTAAATTTTATTTTCACATGATTTGTTGCTTGTAAGTAGAAATGCAGTTAACTTTTGTATATTGATCTTCTATCTTGGAGTCTTGCTAAACTTGCATATTGGCTCTAGTGGATTGTTTTGTGTGGATTCCTCAGGATTTTCTACATACAAAGATATATCTCCATGAGAAGATGGTTTTACTTCTTCCTTTCTCATCTGGGTGCCTTGAATTTTTTTTTTTTTTTTCTTGCTTTACTGCGCTGGCCAAGACCTCCAGTACAATGGTGAATAGAAATGGTAAGAACAGATAATCCCTGTTTTGTTTCTGTCTGTTCTCGTTTTCTACTCCTGCTTAATGAATGACCATATATTTAGTAGTCCTTTTTTTTTTTTTTTTTTTTGCTAAGTTCATGGATATCTTCGTTAAGAATGAAGAAAAACTAGTTTAAAATATTCAGGATATGTGCTATTTCTAGCTCTCTTTACCCCAGAGATTTTGTTTCATGGGGTAATTTTCTACTGACACTAATACGTGGCTATGCTGATAGAAATAGGCACAGGAGTTCTGCCCATCTGGTCAGAAACAGTGGAAGATGAGACTCCCCCATACTCCAAGTGAGCAGCAGTGCACTTTAGTCTCCAGGCCCCAGGAGGCAAGACAGAGCAAAGATCACACCACTGGCCTGCCACCTGGCTGCTCTCCTATTTGCTGAAGCTCATGCTTAAGACTAGAAGGGACCCTGAGACGGTCCCAGGAGTTCAGCTTCTGAAGGTGCTCAGAATATTCTAGACATTTAAGTCTAACTCGACTGGACTACAAATTCATGGGAAACTTAGCTTTGGCATTTCCTGACTGGCAATCTGTTTAAACATCTAAACTTAACAGTGTATCAACTTACTTCTCAAACCGCAAATTGCTGGAAAACATCAAATCACTGCAAAAGTTCCATTTTTTTTACCCTTTAGGAAACTTCGGAGTTCTAAAAATATGCTGTTCCCAAATAGGACTACTAATTTAACATCCTCTCAAAAAAGCAAAAGAGTAAATCGAGAGTTGTAGTTTTCCGATGCTGGATAAAAAACCCTCTCTAACTCTCCCTAAACAGTAAGACTAGAATAAAGAGGTCAGTAATACAAAATATGGAGGATTCCAGACACGGATTTATTTCTAATGCAGTATCTTAAGATATCAGTTATCTATAATAAAAATCTACATCTAAATCAATATAAAAAGTGCTAAATTAAGCTGCTACTGCAATGAGTTTTATTAATCTAATCACAAATTGAACATAATTTTAGGACTTCCCACAAAAATAATCTTAATTAGGTGGGGCATCACATTTACTATGGAAACAGCAGTCAGTAACGAATGCTAACAGCTGTTCAGAGGTATGACAGATGGTGGGTGAATGTTTACAACTAGTTGTCAAAGTTTGGCAGAGAGAGATAAATGTGTCATTTAACAATGTTTTATAACATTGTTGACTTACATAGTAAACATTTATTCTGTAATAGCAAAATTTCTACAAGAAATTGAGAAGACTGAGAATCACCAGCAAATAACATTTGCAAAAGGTTTTTTAACTGGGAAAAAAACCCAAAAAACAAAAAACCTCTTGATTTTTCAGGTCCAAAAATGCATCTGTCGTCTGACAATCTAACGTATCACATACAAGTTGCAAGCCAAAACTAACTCAAAATATCATTAAACGACAGAAGTACACCCTAATACCAATTCCCAAGCAAGCTCACTGAACGAATGACGGGGTAACATTTCATTATTTTATATTAAATCTGTATAACTTTCATTCGCACTGGAAGAATCAATTCAGGGCAAAATCAGTTTTCCGGGTGGTACTGGGCAGACTACTCTCCCCTCAAAGTTCATGTCTACCTGGAGCCTCAGAGTGTGACCTTATTTTGGAAATAGGGTCTTTGAAGATGTAATTAAGATGGGGTCGTACTGGATTAGGAAAGGCTGTAAAGTCAATGACTGGTGTCTCTGTGAGAAGGCTGTGTAAAGACACGGAGTCATGCATGCACAGAGAAAAAGGCCCTGGGAAGTCAGAGGCTGGGACTGGAGGTGCATCTACCAGCCGAGGAACCCCAGGGGTTGTAGGCAACTAATATTTCTTTGCATTTTCAGCTTATTATTTTAAAGGCATGACTAGAGGGCGCTTGGGTGGCTCAGTCGGTTCAGCATGGGACTCTTGATTTCAGCTCAGGTCATGATCTCGTGGTTCATGAGTTCGAGCCCCACACTGGGCTCTGTGCTGGCAGCGCGGAGCCTGCCTGGGATTCTGTGTCCCTCTCCCTGTCTCTCCCCTGCTTGCTCTCTCTCTCTCTCTCTCAAATAAAAATTAATTAAAAAAAAAAAAAGGCATGACTAGAAAAAATGAAGTCCCAGATGATCTTTAGTCTCTTATAGGAACTTAATCCTATTTCTTTTTGTCAGCTTAAAAACTATGACCTCAAACTTAGCTGCTTAGAGTGTTGTTCAGTTAACAGGAATTATTTAAATTTAATAAAGATATTTCATAAAATGGCTCAGTGGGATTAAGTGAGAATCAATCCATGGTCCACAAAACTATGCCACTACTTGAAATCCTTAAAGAAGGAATCAGTGTTGATTCTGTAAAACAACAATTCCAATCCAAGCACAGGCTATGGAACATTAGAAGGAAGAGAAACGAATGGTCAATGTCTAAAAAGCTTTTTCTGAAGAGTTGGTCTTACCACGTTCCTTTTAACGTAAGCACTTACGTGTTAAAAATGGTTTCAGTGGTTAGATTTCTCTATGTGGCAGCTCCTTGAAAGCTTCATTGATTATATTACTGAAACACGGTCTGAGACAAGGGCTTAGTGAGCCGTATTTATGGGCTGAATATCATGAGGGCACAATCTAATGATGGCTTAGGTGATCCATGACGATTAAGCCTTTCACTGAAGGAGGGGTCAGTCTGGACCTTCAGAACCCAGCACTGCCTAGGGAATGGCCTTCCAGTGAAGTCATTTCAGGGGCGATCTGGGATTCGTGTATAGCACTTGTCTGGAAAATCCTGCAGACATGGTGTCTTTTTACTGGGCACAGCTCCTTTTTGGTTCACTGCCTCCTTTTCAGATTGAGATGCAATGACAGGGCAGGTGCTGATACCATAGACACTTTCTTAACTATATAATTCGTAAGAATCCAAAGGAATTTAAGTGTGTTTTTCCTCACGAAAATCTAGGAGTCTCTACTGAAGTTGTCATAATGTCTACCCAAGAACGCAGCAGTTGTTCAAAACACGTTTTCAGTGAGGTCTGAAAAGCTTAGCATTGAGCCATACCTGGCGGCCTGGCTCAGTTCCAAAGTCCAGTGTGTGCTTGAGTATCTGCTCCTCCTTGTAGAAGCTAGTGATGTTTTTGCATTTCCCCTGCAGTCTCAAGCTGGGTGTGCTCAGATGCCTTGTTACATTAGTCAGAAAAATACCACCCTGAACACCAGTTTGGGCCTCTCTGAGCCTTTAAATGACAAAAAGGCCTTGATCTAAAAGGTCAGTCAGTAATCTTAGCAACGACCCAACCACGGACTACATTGAAATAAACCAAATCTCCACACCTTGCTGCAACTTCTTTCAAATATCCCACTTGTGGGGCACCTGGGTGGCTCAGTCGGTTAAAGTGGCCAATTTCGGCTCAGGTCATGATCTCACAGTTCGTGGGTTCGAACCCCGCATCGAGCTCTGTGCTGACAGCTCAAAGCCTGGAGCCTGCTTTGAGTTCTCTGTCTCCCTCTCTCTCTCTCTCAAAAATAAACATTAAAAAAAAAAAATCCCACTTGCTAGATCTAGTAAAGGATGGAACTTCTGTGGGGAATTCACAACTGCGCAAACCTTCTGCATCGTGGGAAGAAATCATAGACGACAATAGATATTTAGCCAATGAATAGAGGTCAAATGCTAATTGAGATGACACAAAATAATAATGGCAACTATGGTGATGGTGACAGCGAAGAAGAAAATGGAATGCTAAGCAGCAGCAGCAACGGCAAGACCTCGCCACAAAACAGAATGCATTTCAAAGGCTTTCTGGTGCCTGAGGAAAGTGACGGTTATTTGAAATTAAACTTAATCTGATGTGTCCTCAAATTACCTAGGATAAATCACACTAAAGAGAAGACCCATTTCCTTATCCTCCTGAGTGCACTTCTTAGCTTTACTGGAGTACACATGACAAACATCACAGTAATACATTTAATGCATACAACGTGAGGACTTGATAAATGTGTACACTGTCAAACGATTCCCACAATCAAGTTAATCAATACATTTCACATTCTTCACCTCTCATATTTAACTTAAAAAGACGTTCACTTATTTACTTTGAGAGAGAGAGGGAGAGAATCCCCATCAGGCCCTGCACTATGAGCACAAAGCCCAACACAGGACTCGAGCTCATGAACCGTGAGATCATGACCTGAGCCAAAACCAAGAGTTGACACTTAACCAACTGAGCCACCCAGGCGCCCCGAACTTTTTTTTTTTCTTGTGAGAACACTTGAGTTGTATCCTCTTAGCAAATTTCGTTATGCAATACAGTCTATCAACTAGAGTCACCATGTTATGCATCAGACCTTCACACCTTATTTATCAGAGAAGTGAAAGTCTGTACCCTTTTACCAACCTCGCCCCCATTTCCCACACCCCAGGCGTGGGGCAAACATCATTCTACTGTGTTTCCAGGAGTTTGACTTTTTTGTTTTAAAGACTCCACATATGAGTGATACCATGCAGTATTTGTATTTCCCTGTCTGGATTTTAAAACTATGTTTCCCAGCTCTCTTGTAGCTAGGTAGGCGTGTAACAAGTACTTGCCATTGAAATGTGGGCAAAAGTGGTACAGCCCATTTCCAACCACGACTCTGCGAGAGGGCAGAACCACACCGTGGAAGAGGCCTGTGTGGAAGAGATCCCCCCCCCCCCGCCCCAATCTACCTGTGCTGGACTGTGATGTGAGCAAGAAGTAAACTTTTATTCTGTTATGCCCCTCAAATTTTAGAATTGCGTGCTATGGCAGTTAGTCAGGCCTGGTTAAGACAGACATTATGTAAAAAAGCCAAAGTAATTTTTAAAATTTGATAATTTGATTTGACTGCATATATGCAAAGAAGCAACTGTAGCTTACCTATGACTGTACTCAGTGTGAACTTGGAACGGATATAACACTCGTGGTCTTAGCTTTTCCCCAACTGGTCCTTGTCAACCTGACAGGGCTGTGAATACGAGTTCTGTGCCCAAATTAGTTTCAGAAACGCTATTAGAGTCCCTCAGGTTTCTTTGCTATAGGGCATCCCAGAACTGTTAATATACTAATATCCAGGGCACCTGGGGGGCTCAGTTGCATAGATGTCGGACTTCAGCGCAGGTCATGATCTCACATTTCGTGAGGTCCAGCTTTGTGTCAGGCTCTCTGCTGTCAGCATAAAGCCTGCTTTGGATCTTCTGTCCCCCTTCTCTCTCTGCCCCCCTCCTGATATCCCTCTCTCTCTCTCAAAAAAAAAAACAAAACAACAAAAAACATTAAAAAAGTACTAATATCCACTGTGAACCTGTATAAGAGTAAAGAATGTAGCATTTCCCTAACTTATTTAGTCAATTAATAATTTAACCAGTACATTTAAGATCTACCCCCTTCCTCATCCATGGCGACACCAATTACTATCTCCCAGAGCAATGTGCTGTAGAATACATCCTGGGCAATGTCGCTGAAGTGCTAGGCAGTGCAAAGCAAGTATCATTCTCTTATTAAGGAAAGTTTTTCTTGTAAAAAAAAAAAAAAAGACTAATGCGTAGTAGCAGACTAATATGTACTAAGAAAGTTTGCATATCTAAAGTCAACCAAGTTATTTAAGAAAGGCATGTTACTTAAAATGTGAGTGAAATAAAGGCAGATGTGAACTCCCAGCTTCTGATTTTTCTTTAGATCTCAATCTGCTGTCAGTGGAGCCTGTCGTATTTAACGATGGCACATATTCTTATATTTTAAGGAGAAGACCAGGTCCATAAAAATCAGCAATGTTAAATATGAAATGTGTGTGTGTGTGTGTGTGAATACAGTCCGTTATGCAGTAACTTGTTTACTTTTCTCTCTCTTATATTCATGCTTCAGGTATAATGTTCTAAAACATGTTTAGAGCAACAAAAAGTAATCACAGCTAAGATCAGCTGATTCCTCTAGTAGAAAGCCACATACGCACATGCACACATATATATAAATAGACACATGTAAGTCTTTTCACGGTGACTTGCTAGGCAACTGAAAATGGACTGTTAGGGTGGACACCTGGAAATTCATGTAAAGTAAAAAGGGTATGCTAAAAATAAATTACAAGGGAAAAAAGACAGACTTACATCTAGTAGTGTGTGAAGATGCTGATCCTGGAAAACACTGTGTAGAAAATCTAAGTCCTTTTCACTGCAGTCTGTAAGCGCGTGAATTTCTTCCAGGCTGTCCAGCACCTGTGAGACTGCTCCTAAGGGAAACAAACAGAAAAGAAACAGCCAGTACAGAAAGTCAACGTCAGACCAACCTTTGTAACCTAGATCTTGCGCTTCGGAACAATGGACCAACAAATAGAACTTCAAAGGTTCATGTCTGTAACTCAATGGATTTAAAGGAGATTCATATCGCTTAACGATAGAGTATTTTCAGTGAGTTTCTGTTTGCGACAATGTATTTGTGTGCTGCTCATTTTTCAAAGTCCGTACATTGAGGCTGGTCTTACTTGCATTAAGGAAATTCATTAACTGTAACTGAGTTCCTGGAAGATCTGGGTGCAGCAAGTTATACATTAGGAAGAGGGTGTCCTTTCCATGACCACATGATGTTTTAAAATATTACAGAAATAACACAGGTGAGCCTTTCTGACAGGTATACTCCCTCAAGAACTGAAGGCAAAGCCAGCTGTGAATCTGAGGGACGAGCCTTCGACTGGGTGCTCCTGCTGAGTAAAATCAGCTTATTAGGATTTTTAAGGCTGGAACTTAAGTGAGTAAAAATCCCAATGCATTCTTTCTCCTTCCTTTACATGCAAAGCCAAGAGAATCAAGTTGTTCTCAATCTGTTAGGCCCTTTTTATTCAAAAGACAAAGACAAAAAGGCTGGGCATATTGACTGACACTTCCAAATACCTTATTAAATATTAGGGCAAAGCATTTCTGCAGGGCAAAGGAAATGGTAGTGTGATCCCTTTCTTTAAAATTCCTTCTTATAACCAGGAATCCAGAGAGGTATCAGTAGGGAAAGATACATACTGGGGAGTAACAAAGTCACTTACGTAGTCTTAAAGAAATGACTATTTTACTCTGCAGACCGTGTGCACATACATACTCCAGAGAAAGAACCCTAAAAGGCTAGCTTCACAACATCAGTGTACACAGTGTTTGAGAAATTCTAACAGTAAGTGCCTCATTGCACATGTAAGTCTTGGATCAGTTTTCAAGCAGTGGCGATTTTGCCCCCCATGGGGACATCTAGCAGGTCTGGAGACATTTCTGTTGTCACAACTATGGTGGTGTGTGGGGGGGTGGACAGTTTGTACTATTATCATCTAGTGCGTAGAGGCTTGGGATGCTATTAAACATCCTACAGCCCTTCATGAGAAAAAATTATGCAGCCCAAAATGTCAACAGTGCTGAGGTTGAGAAATTCTGCTTTAGATAATGATAACAAATCTTGAATCTTTCTGTTCTGGAATTCTATGCTGTTTCTAATTACTTCTGGGCTTGGACCTCATCCAACTGCATGCGCTTATTGGTGAGAATGTAAATTAGTATCACTTTCCCAGAAAGCAATCTGGTAACATAGATCAAAGAGCCTTAAAAATGCTCTTGTACTTGGACTCAGTAATTCCATTTCCAAAAAAATGACCTTAAGGGAAAAACAGGAAAATGCAAAAAAAGATTTATGTCTGAGGATATTTATGATAGAAAATATCAAATAATTAAAGACTGATTAAATAAAGCATAGAACATCCACATAATGCAATACATAGCTGCATGGAAATTACTTTTGAAGAACTTTAAGGACACAGAGAAATCCTCATGATCTGAAATTCAAGAAAAGTGGAATGCCAAACCACAAAAACTTGCATATTCCCAACTCTGACTGAAAAAAAAAAAAATACAAGCTCAGGAAAAAAACCAGAATGAAATATACCAAAAGTGTAACAGCGGTGATCTTTACTATTTATACTTCATTCTGTTCTTGTCCATATGTTCCAAGTTTTCTACAATGGAAAAAAAGTTGCTATCTAAGCAACTGCTTTTCGCAGGATGATTTAATTATGGTAAAGATTTGGGGTATAAAGCACAAATCAAGTGGCTACCCACGTGGAAATTACTTTTTTTTTTTTTTTTACAAATTTTACTTTTTGAGATAATTGTAGACTCACGTGCAGTTGTATGAAATAATATGGAGAGATCTCATGTACCGTTTACCCGGTTCCGCCTAATGGGAAAATCTTGCAAAACTGCCATGCAACGTTGCAACGGCGACACTGACGCTGACAGGCAAGCTGCGGGGTAGTCTCATCACCGGAGGGACCCTTCATTTTGCCCTTCTACAGCCACTCTCATTTCCTCCTACCCTATCCCTTTCCCAACCCCCGGCGACTAACTAACCTGTTCTCCATTTCTGTAATTGTCTCATGCTGAGGATGCTATATAAATGGAACCATACGGTATGCAATCTTTTCAGACTGGCTTTTCTTGACCCAGCATAGCTGTCTGGAGATTCATCCGGGTTGCTGTGTGCATCGGTAGTTTAATCGTTTTTATTGTCGGGCAGCGTTCTGTTGCATGGATGTACCACAGGTTGACCATTTGCCTATTCAAGGGACTGTGGACTTTTAAATTTTGAATGACTATGCCTACCAGGCTCTTGGTATCCTTTCACTGAAAACACTGAGTGGGTATCGAGTAGGATAAAAAAAAGTACAAGGCACAAATCAGTCCTCATTTCCCTTGCTGTTCCTGCAAAGGCATTAACCAACTCAACTTCCTTCTACCTGCTCTCCTTGTGACTCTTACTTTGTTCTGACTAGGGAAAAAAACTGTGGAAATTAGTTCAGAGGCAGTTCTCTCATCATCCCTTACTGAAAGCCTTGTAAAACAAAAGATGATCTGAAGGAATTAGTTCCAAATGTCCCACTGAGTCCCTGACCCCTGCAGCATCATCAATAGCAGAGTTCAACGATACCAGGTTTATGAAGTTACTAAAGCCAGTTCTAAACTTCCGGACTTACTAAACTGCAGTAACGAAAATACCAACAAAATGTTTGTATACTAAAAAAATCCAACGGATACCGCAGAAACCTAATTATCACTTCATTCAGTTATCTTAGTGGAATCTTACCTAGTTTCTATTGTTTCTACCAGCATCACTTATGCAGATACATACTCTAGGTGGCAGTTTATTAATAGTCTAAGATTAAAATAAAACAACCTTGGGGTGCCTGTGTGGGCTCAGTTGGTTAGGCATCTGACTTCGCCTCAGGCCATGATCTCATAGTTTGTGGGTTCGAGCCGCACGGCAGGTTCTGTGGTGACAGCTCAGACTCTGGAGCCTGCTTTGGATTGTGTGTCTCCCTCTCTCTCTGCACCTCCCCTCCTTGTGCTCTCTCTGTCTCTCAAAAATGAATAAATGTTAAAAAAAAATATTTGGAATACATGAGGTGCCTGGGTGACTAAGTCGGTTAAGCATCTGACTTCAGGTTCAAGACGTGATCTCATGGTTCACAAGTTTGAGGCCCACATGGGGCTGTGTGCTGACAGCTCAGACCCTGGAGCCTGCTTTGGATTGTGTGTCTCCTCTCTCTGCCTCTCCCCTGCTCACGCTCTCTCTCAAAAATAAAGAAACTTAAAAAATTAAAAACAAACAAACAACCTTGTATCTAGTGAATACTAAGATGGCAAGTCTAATTACCGGTAAGCAATTCTGGCTGTACCAGACCAAGGCTGTATCACTTGTTGATCTGTGAACTCTCAGGCTTCCATGCAATATCTGTTCCACCAGCATACTCCATGGGTTACCCTATGTGTGCACGTGTTCACTCTTTCGTGCTGTCAGGTCCTTAAGGCAGGTCTACATTTGATTCATTTTAGAATATCCACGAAGTATGCACTGAATTAAATTCTAAAGAAACATAATAATAACAGTAGCTCCCAATTCTTGAGTGTTTATTCTGTGCTGGGCACACCTTCAGGACAAGGCAGTGAGGCAGACACATTACCTGACCTTTCTAGATGGGGAACAGAGGTTCAGAGAAGTTGAGGAAGGGGTAGAGCCAAGATTCAACCCCAGTATGTCTGGCTCTGAAGTCTATGCTCTGCCTGACTCACTACATGAATTGGCTGGCTGTATGAGGAGACAGAGGAGAAATGCTAACAAGAAACTACGTGTGGTTTATGAATGAATATGGAGGCTAGAAGAGCACCTGAACCCTATTGGGTTGGACAATAACCAAACCCTTTACTGAACATTCTTGCTTTTTGCCAGGTGCTAAGTCAGGGCTTCCTTTTTTAATTTTTTTTTAATGTATATTTATTTTTGAGAGAGAGAGACGGAGCAGGAGCAGGGGAGGGGCAGAGAGAGAGAGGGATACACAGAATCCGAAGCAGGCTCCAGGCCCTGAGCTGTCAGCACAGAGGCCGACGTGGGGCTCGAACCCACAAACCGTGAGATCATGACCTGAGCCCAAGTCGGACGCCCAACCGACGGAGCCACCCAGGCACCCCGGGGACTTCTGAGAAAACAGGTATGATTCCTGGCCTTTTCTGAACTAATCTGTATAGTCTTAACCCGTCTTAAAATAATTTCCCCCTACGTTTCACGATGAAAAATTTCAAACATACAGCAAGTGGAAAGAGTTGTGCTCACTACCTACATTGTACAATTGTTAGCAATTTGCGATATTTGCTTTATCACACATCTATCCATCAATTCATGTTATTTCAGTCCTTTTTTTAAAGTTTTATTTCAAAACAAGTACCAGAGTGGACACCATCACTACACTGTACCCCTGAATACTTCAGCACAGATTTTAACACTTCTCTTTCTCTCTCAGGTAAAATTTACAGAGTGAAATATACAAATCTTAAGTGTACTGTTCCATGAGTTTTGATAAATGTATATAGGGCATACATCTGATAAATGCATACACACATGAATGTAAGTTAGTTCAGTAACAAAATATTTGTATGTGTATATTTATATATTTTTTGTATGTGTATATTAAAAATTATATATACATGTATAAAACCCAGTATCACTGAGCAATTTCACTATCTGAACCTAGTCTAGCTTTTTCTGGAGTTACCAATTACTTCTTTTCTGTTGTATTAGCAATCCCATTTATACAACACTGAATTCCCCACATACACACACACACATTCATATCACCTACTCAATCAAAGCCCCTGCCTATAAGCACAAGAGCATTTTTTAAAAATCTGCTTATTAAAGTTTATTAAGTTCAAATTCACCAATATAAGTATCTATTTCATTTATTAAGTTCAAATTCACCAATATTAGTGTCTATTTCATCTTTCCAAAAAAGTTCCCTCTTGTCCCTCTCCAGTCAAAAGCTTCGCCTTCTCCCCTGGATAACAGCTTTAATCCCATTGTACAAAGCTAATTCTGGTTATCAATCGAGTTATAAGCAACAGTGAATCTTGTAATAGACACTGTATTTTGGACTTAAGCATTTGAACTATATCCAATTCAAGCTATGAAAACTTACACATGGAGATAAATCCTTTAGATCCTTTATGTATATAGGGCAGATGCCTCAAAATTTAGTGTTAGTTAAAATAAGTACACTCTGTAAATGGATTCTGTCAGAGCACAGATACTATAATTCTAATGCCATTATGCTTGTTAAAATAGTCTGTATTCAAATAGCACCATTGTTGGGGACAGATTTGTCAAAGCACTTTAAATAGCATTCCGCTGGTTAAGTGCCCATTCATATAAAACTTTACAACTATGGGGGCACCTGGGTGGCCCAGTCGGTTGAGCGTCCGACTTTGGCTCAGGTCATGATCTCGCAGTCTGTGAGTTGGAGCCCCTCCCCTGCTCACACTCTGTCTCTCTCTGTCTCAAAAATAAAATAAAAATAAATATTAAAAACAAAACAAAACAAAACAAAACTTGGAAAAGCCCTATTTGATACCTCCAAGACGCTTTCATTTCCAAATGACATGATAGGTGTACTGATTAAAAAACAAAACAAAACAAAAAACCCCAAAAAAACAAAAAGGAGAGATGTGCTAAATCTGGAGAAACAAAAGCAGTTACAAATGGGAAGTGTCTCACATTATAATAGTCATTAAAATGTAGACAGCCTCTAAAATGGCCTCCAAGATCCCTGCCTCCTGCTATTCACACCCTTGTATAATCAAATCCCTTCCCTGGAATGTGGGCTGGAGTTATTAACTCACTTATAATGAAGAGAATAGGGCAGAAATGATCAGATGTCACTTCTGAGATGAGGTTATAAAAACCGTGGCTTTTGTCTTGGACACTCTTACTTTTGCCCTCCCTTTTTGATCATTTGTGCTGGGAGAAACAAACTTCTATGTCGTGAGCAGCCCTAGGAAGGGGCCCATTAGCCAGTAAGGAACTGCAGCCTATCAACAGCAATGACAGTGAGTCTGGAAGAGGATTCCATGCCCACCCCTGCAGTTGGGCCTTCAGATGAGATTGCAGCCCCGGACGACAGTTTGACTATAGTCTCATGGGAGATCTCCAGCCAGAGGCGTACGGCTAAATCATATCCAGATTCCTGACCCACAGAAAGTGTGAAAGGATAAATCCTGCTTTGAGGGGATTCATTACACAGCAACAGGTAACTAATATACTGTGAGATTTTTGTATTAAATCAGCTGCAATTGGAGCTACAAGTAACAAATGCAAGAGAATGTGACAATGTATCCAATTATTAGCATCCAGATTTTCTAATTTATTTTTCTCTCTTACATAATTTCCCCCAGTAAGCACAACCTAGAGGTAAAGGTTTATTATATTGTTCTAATGGAAATTACTGAAATAATTGTAGATTATCATATGCAATCGTAAGAAATACAGCGATCCCTTGTATACTTTGCTCAGTGTCCCTGTTGGCAACATTTCACAAAACTACAGTGTCATATCACAGCCAGAATACTTGACACTGATATAATCCACCCATCTTATTCAGATTGCCTTGGTCTTACCTGTACTCATTTGTGTGTGTGTCTAATTTCTTACCTACTTTTTACTTTAATATTGTCACATACTCATACTGCATCTGTTTGTAATTAAAATCTAGCCACTATATTAGTCTTTATAAATAGCCTTCCCAATGGTAAAAATTGTTGAGATACAGGAGTTTGGGAGTTTATTCCACAGCTCCATATTAATTAACTAAAAATTCAGTCAGTAATAGAGAGTAGTAAAAACTGTTTATAGATTATGTGATTGTCAAAGGAAAATTCACTTACCCTGAAAGTTTTCTCGAAAGCAAAACTATAAAAAAAAAAAGTTACCCCTTCCCCCCAAATTACCGTATTCGTGCTTAAAATTCAGATGTGAGGTAATAGTAAGTGCAGTTAAAATTTTAACACTGCCTGTCTTCCTCGTATGAAAGTGAGAAGTTAGTATTATTTGTATGGTAACGCCTCAGGATATCAATACAGCCACATTTTGATTTTGCGGTCAGGCAGTGTTAAAATTCACAATCAAACATCTAAACACAAACAGCCAAGGAAAAAGTCAAGCTGCTTATGAACCATGCAAAGCCAAACACTTTTGCACAAAAGATAACGCTTAGAGGAAAACAAAGGGATACCTACTTTCTGCTGCTAGAAGTCCTAAGGAGGAAGGCAGCATATGGACAAACAACAAACAGTATGATTTTAGAGCAAGCAGGTTATCGAGCTACAGTTGGACCCCGCAGATAAGCCACAAGGAACACAGTCCCCCAGCAGAGCCCAGAGCGAATCCTTGTGTTCCATGAGCGCATTCCCTGGGACTGTTAAGGATTTCAGTCATTAAAACACTGGAATCAAGGTGTGCCTGGGTGGCTCAGTCACTTGAGCGTCCCACTTGGGCTCAGGTCATGATCTCACAGCTCGTGGGTTCAAGCTCCACATCGAACTGTGCTGCCAGCTCAGAGCCTGGAGCCTGGAGCCGGCTTTGGATTCTGTGTCTCCCTTTCTCTCTGTGCCTACCCCACTCACACTCTGTCTCTGTCTCCCTCTCTCAAAAATAAATACACATTAAAAAAATTTTTTAAGCCCCCAAAAAACAAACAAAATCACACTGGGTTTAGATTCTCACTTCTTTGATTCGAAATAGGAGAAAGAAGATTTCAACTTTGGATTAGTAAGTAACAAAGGAACAATACATTCTTCATCGTGTGATTAAACTCACCAAATTCTAGTGAACGTATAGTGGGCTGATTTTTGATAACAGAGATAGAAAAAAATAATCTCTTACAAAAAAATTGTTTTACAATGTAAATAGCATACCTACCCAAATGTGCTGGACTCTTCTTTAGATGACAAATTGGGAAACGGATGAATTTTAAATTCATTTTTAAATTGTGATTTTAAACAGAATTTGGGGGGGACCGAAATAGGATAGCCAGTTTTTAATTTTGTCAAGCAAGGTCATTAAAGAAAACAACCTATTTATTATCATTTCATAGAAAGAACAGAACAGGCATTATCTAAAGATGAAAAACAGATTGTCCTTTCTCAAGAAAGGGCAGTTGGTGACCTTACACTGTTCTCTCTCTAATGCCTCTTTCCCTGGAGCCCCCGATCCCCACCCTATAAACACACGCTTTCTTCTTCTTATTTTTTTAATGTTTGTTTATTTTGAGAGAGAGGGAGAGACAGAGCACAAGCAGGGGATGGGTGACACAGAAATGAAACAGGCTCCAGGCTTTGAGCTTTCAGCACAGAGCCCGACGCGGGGCTCAAACTCATGAACCACAAGATCATGACCTGAGCCGAAGTCGGCTGCCCAGTCGACTGAGCCACCCAGGCGCCCCTAAACACGTCCTTTCTGATCATTTTTCTCTTTTTGCCATGGGCTTGCAAGAATTTTCAGGTAATGCTGAAAGGTGCTTTGTGTTTTGTACTGTGAAACAAGCCCATGCAAATTTAAACACGAAAATGCTGGACAGATTAATGTTGCAACTTAAAATACATGATGCAGAATTTAACGATTAAACAGATAAGAATTTAGGCTGGAAAATGGAAATATTAAAAAACAAAAATGGAATGAAAACTGAAAATACAGATGTGTTAATTTATGAAAGTGTAAGGCTCTTCTGTGAGTCCAGATGAGGTATACAATAGGCTTTCTGCAGCCAACCGTACATCCTTCACTGTTGGTTGCAGAAAGGGAAGTTTGCTGGTAGAAAGCTATTTCGTAAACAATGCTGATACGATAGTATAATGCTTCTCCCTTTAAATGGTTTGATATGAAGAATTAATTTTAGGAATGCATGAATAATTCCTGACACCTGTGTGGAAGTTAGGAAACTATCAGAATTTTCTTCAAAATGTTCCATTGTCTTTGAGACAGACATTTGCATGTCAAATGAAGACACAGACTGCTTACAAGATCATTAAGATCCAGAAATTAAAAAAAAAAAAGGTGTGACTGCAGGAAAGGGAAGCAAAAGGGAATGTGAAATTGTGAACAACTAATTCGAGAGTTTGCAGGCTACCTGCAAGGCAGTGGGGGAAATTTCATTTTTGTTTAAAAAGCAAACGCGGCAATCAGAAGCTGTTTCGACCATATCACTTACAGATTGTACTGAAAAACAAAAAACTGGGCGATAAAAATGTATTTCATGGAAAATTAAGCATGTCTATAACTATGGATAATTCCTTTCCTAAAAGAAAAATCCGACTTTAACAGAAAGGAAACCTTAAGAGCTCATTAAACTCTTGCCAGGCAGAGGTACACATTAAGGGGCAACAGTAGAGGTTAGGTCTGTGAAGCTATTGCGAGGACCATACTCCTCCCCAGGCCTGATTTTAAGAAGAAAATGGTATTAGATCTGGACTGAAAATCTCTCGATATAGTCCAAGTTTGTGACTGCATCATGTAGCTACAAAACAACATAAAACCATTACTGGATCCAAATGGGTCTACTGTAAATAGTGTGGAGGAAGAGAGAGGTTTGAGCTAACAAACACCAACCCTGGTGCCACAGGTGGGGGGAACAAAATGGACTGGAAGAAAAAACAAAAACAGACATGAAGCAACAGGGAACTGGGGGGGTGTCCCTATAAACCTAACGACAGCCTTGCCTTTCACGTGGTAAGGGCTCTGGATAATCGCAAAGCCAGAGCAAGACGAAACCAGCAAGACCTCCTCTTCAGAGAGTCTCTTTTCTGAGATTCCCATTTCTGAATGTTTTTGGAAATCACCTTCACTCAAAAGCGGAAGATTCACATCCCAGTTGGTGAAGGTCAAAATGAGGAACTACACAGCTGCTAGACTGGGGAAACTGGATCCCGTTCTTTTCCACCAGGTGTAAGAAGCACATACCAACTGGCAAGAAAACGTGTGTATGGGAACGTGTCTGTGCACGTACGTGGATAAACATAGAGAAGGAAGAAGCAGAAATACTGACGAATGCTCACAGTGGTGAAGGACCACCACTAGCCATACAGGAAGAATGCATGTGCGAATGTCTCGAGTCCAATGGTAATAACCCAAATATCAAATGAGCCAGCCCAAAAGTATGAAAATCAAAATAGCACAAAGGCAACCACAAGGCAGATGCTGGGTGACTCTAATGTGAGAAGGGAGAAAAGCTAAGCATAGGATTCAGACGTAAATACGTACATAAATGAAATTAAAAAACACACACATATGTGCATTTACATAAACTTGTAAGTGGACACTATGGATTTTTATTTTTTATTTTTTTATTACTAAATTTTTTTTAACATTTATTTTTCAGAGACAGAGAGAGCACAAGTGGGAGAGGGGCGGAGAGAGAGAGAGGGAAGCACAGAATCCAAAGCAGGCTCCAGGTTCTGAGCTGTCGGCACAGAGCCTGATGTGGGGCTCAAACCCATAAACCGTGAGATCATGACCTGAGCTGAAGTTGGACCCTTAACCAACTGAGCCACCCGGGCGCCTCAGGATACTACGGGTTTTTAATAAATGATCCTTGAGAATACCTCACTAATAAAAGGTAAATCTGAGCACTTTATAAAGTAATTTTGTGAACAATAGTGGGTTCCCCCCACCCCCTGCAGGAGTACCTATATACATTTGATCCAAATAGATAACCCTTTTGTGTTCTTCTCTGAATGCTTGTATACGTGTGTCATAGGCTTTATAAGAGAGGAACTTGTAAGTTGTTTTGAGAAATAACTCACGAGACAGCTTTACATTGAAAGATAAAATTAAAAGCAGTGTTGTCCCAAAGTCTGATCTGCTACGATTGACAGGGGAAAATCTTGTATCAGAAGTTTTTTTGTTGGGGGTGCCTGGGTGGCTCAGTTTCAGTTCAGGTCATGATCTCACAGCTCATGAGTATGAGCCCTGAGTTGGGCTCTGCGCTGACCGAGCTTGGGATTCTCTCTCCCTTTTTCTCTGCCCCTCCCCTGCTTATGCATGCTCTGAGAATTAATGAATAAACATTAAAAAATAAAAAAGAAGTTTTTTGTTGGGGTGAAAGGTAATCAGAAAGACCCAAAAGGACTGACTCCGAAGTTGGATTGGATGAAGTGGGATGTTAGGTCTGGAGTGGAGAAAAGAAAAGAAGTATTTCTGAGGTAAAAAGAAAACAGTGAAATGCTGGTTTTGGAGTAGCAGGGGAAAGCAACTTCAGTAGTAAAATTAAAAGGAAGCAGACCCATGTGGATGGAATTTGGTTGCTGACAAACTTCTTTAGAATTCCTTGGGAGCTCTGACTAGCTTCACAGGAAAAGTTTATTTACAGTGGGAGAGAGAGGATGTAGACACCAAATGATTCACACTGGTGAATGAACGAATGCTCCGATTACCTGAGGAGGTAGGGTCTTCGGAGAAATCTGGCAACTCTTCGGGGGGGTCACCATAGAACGAGTTGAATTTGTGACTTGACACAGCTGCTAGTACTGCACCCTAAAACAAAAAGATGGAAAAAAGTATTAAAACACATACGTATAAAAAAGTTCAATAACAAACGTAAGGATTATTCAGAAAGTCAAACCTGTAGGAGGTGACAGCTAGAAGAGGGGTAGCTTTTAAATGAGTTTGGATTCCTTCAAATGGATCACATAGGCCTATACGAGAACACCGCTGGGGATTGGCAAAGTACATGAAACCATTTCCATCTTGAACTCAATCATGTACCACAAAATGGAATATTCTGCAGACACTATGAAATGATGCTTGTGAGTTACATAAAAAAGGTTTTAAAACAATCTGTAGTATGACCTCATGTTTGAAAAAAAAAAGATTAATATAGTTATAAAGACCAAACCTATACCAAAATGTTAACGGCATTATCTCTGGGAAGTAGGAATGAGTCACTTTTCTTTTTTAAAATCTCTGCCCTCCTCTCTTTTTGTTAACAATGACTATGTGTTACTCTCAATCAGGCCACGCGGCAGAACCAACTACAGGTAACTCCTTTTACTTTTCTTTTAAAGATTTTATTTTATTTTTTAAGTGATCTCTCTACCCAACATGGGGCTCAAGATCAAGAGTCGCATGCTCTACTGACTGAGCCAGCCGGGCGCCCCGACAGATGGCTCTTTAAACAACATGCATAGGTTTCCCTGATTCCTAGTTGAGAATTACTGTCACATGGAGTGCATGGCATCTTTTGGGACTGCCGGGTGGAGAAATGTTGGGAATTGTTTCAGTAACAAGGAGAACAATACAAGTTATCTTCTGAAAGTATTCAACTGTGCGACTGTTAGGCGTGGGTCAGAATATCTGGGTGTGTCCCTTGGCTGGGCCACTTTCCAGCTGCCTGATACTACTTGAGTCAATATTAAAATGGACATACCTTACAGGATTGTCAAAAGCCATAATGTATACGAAAGTGCTTTGTGAACCGTAAAGCATTTCGTAAGTGCAAACTGTCACTAAGCTTAGTAATATAGAGCTAGAACGTGAGCACAGCCTTTTGCTGGTCGAGGTAGAATTACTCATTTAGGTAGTTTAAGGATTAAATCACTTACGTAGTCTACATTTTAAATATTGAACTTGAGGATTTTTCTGAAAAGATAAATCTTATTTTTTCTAAGTTTATTTATTTGAGAGTGAGTGAGAGAAAAAGCATGTGTGGGGGAGGGGCAGAAAGAGAAGGAGAGAATCCAGACCAGGCTCCACGCTCTCAGTGCAGAGACTGACATGGGGCTTGATCTCATGAACTGTGCGATCATGGCCTGAGCCGGATGCGTTTAACCGACTGAGCCACCCAGGTGCCCCAGAAAGAGAAATCTTTTTAGGCATTTATTAAATATTTGAAAACATTAATAGAAACACATTTCCACAAGTTTCATTTTGGCGGGGAGAATGCATTAGGGTTTCTTTCTACAAGTATAAATTGAATGGAATTGAACTGAATGCAGAAAGAGAAGGGCAAAAAACAGAGAAGTGATCTTGATGATACCATCCCAGGTGACTGACCAGAAGGCTCTAACACCCTCTAAAAATCTTGTTAGATTTTTTTTTAAAGATTTTTATTTTTAAGTAATCTCTACACCCAATGTGGGACTTGAACTCACAACCCCCTGAGATCAAGAATCGCAAGTTCTTCTGACTGAGCCAGGCAGGAGCCCCAACTTGTCATATTTCTTAAAGTCTAGGGTTAACGTATGAGAGGTCCTTATGCGGAATTTCATAGTCAGCTACCACGATGAAAAAACCAGCACTGAATGCTGAGTTCTTCTTTCTATGGTAGAAGCTTATTTCATTTTGCATATATACATGTTCCCTAAAAAGCTGGGTGGGAATGGAATTTTTATGCATCAAACGTTTCCCACACACTGAAACTAAATTTTAGAGATGCTTTATTTTTATTTCCAAATGAAGTTCAACTGAGTTTCTTAATATGGTGGGTTTATATCTCAAGGCATGGTCTAGCTACTCCTGTGATCAAAGATCTAGAAATAACTTCTGCCAGGAAAGCGCTGTTTCAAAGAGCCTTGAGAGGTAAATTCTTTTAAAACAATAGTAGCAAGTTCCTAATTTATCTTATGGTTAGCAGTTTTCTTTATTTAGTTCTCTCAACTCAGTGACTGCATGTAGTTTGGATATTCAATGCAAAGCTATTATGTAAAACAGCAAAAACGGTTCCAAAGCAGTTTATGGATTTACAGAATTATAACCTTAGGAGATGATTCATTCTAAGAGACTCATTTTGCATATGAGGAAACTGAGGTCCAGAGAGGCTTAGCAACCTGTTAAGGTCGCTGCCAACTTAGAGATAAAATCAAGAGTAGACAGAAAGGAGTCCTCTGACTACTCTCCCAAGTGCAAGGGTTTTTACTATACCAGGGGTCAAAAAGCTTTTTCTGGTAAAGGGCCAGACGGTAAACATTTCAGGCGTGCAGGGCATATGGTCTCTGTTGCCACTATTTGACCCTGCCGTTATAGTGAGAAAGCAGCCACAGACAGTATGGATGCAAATTTCACTGCTATGTTCCAATAAAACTTTATAGGTAAACGTAGGCGATGGGCCAGATTTGCACCCACGTCACAGTGTGCCAACTCCTGTACTACATTATTGCTATGTAAGGACAGTGGGTGTAACAACATCAGATTGTATACAGATAGTTCTTCAAGCTTTCCAGGTTATTAATATTTGACAAGGAGGTTTTATACCTACTTTAATTTGGAAGGGAAACTTCAGTATGTTCTGAGAGTGAAACATAACAATTTTGAGTTAAGACTATTCAGAGTCTGCTAAGATAACTAGTGTTAAAGATGCAATTTTGGACTAAGCAAGTTAGGCAGATTCTAAATTCAAACAAAAAGAGAATTAGAAGTAATTAATTCTTAACTCAATCTTAACTATTGTTAGTATGTCAAACATCAAAATGGAATGCTTCCAGTTAGATGATTCTGTGTCTCATTTAAGGAAGTGGGAAACAAGAAAACAGCTGGCTTAGACTTCCGCTAAGTTAAACTACTGAATGACCTTAAGGAGGCAATGGAGTTATTTAAAAAATTTTTTTTTAATGTTTATTTTTGAGAGACAGACATAGAATTAGTGGGGGAGGGGCAGAGACAGAGGAGACACAGAATCCCAAGCAGGCTCCAGGCTCCAAGCTGTCAGTACAGAGCCTGACACAGGGCTCGAACTCATGAACAGGATCATGACCTGAGCTGAAGTTGGACGCTTAACCGACTGAGCCACCCAGGTGCCACTAAGGAGGCAAAAGAGTTATTAAGAAAGGCACAGGAGGGGCGCTGTGCCTCAGTCGGTTGGGTGGCCAACTTCAGCTCAGGTCATGATCTCACCGTCTGTGAGTTCGAGCCCCGAATCGGGCTCTGTGCTGATGGCTCAGAGCCTGGAGCCTGCTTCGGATTCTGTGTCCCCCTCTCTCTCTGCCTTTCCCTTGCTCACACTCTTGTCTCTATGTCTCTCAAAAAATAAAATAAAAACGCTAAAAAAAAAAAAAAAAAAAGGCACAGGAGAGTGACTACAGAGGACTTGCTGACTTGAAGACGACCGCCAAGGGCCAATACTCCCTTTTTGGTGCTCCCTGAGCTCAGAAACAAGCACCATGGGGTCTGATAGGCACGACAGCAGGGAGGTACATTTTAAAAAGTCTAGATACATGACATACAAGTTGTGAGACGACGTGAAGAGTAACTGGCTTTGCACCCAAGCGGCAAAATAACACACCGTCACACTATAATATACTAAGGGGGCAAAACCCATCACAGGGCTATACAAGTCCACACGTGACAGAAGGATTTGAGAAAGGATCATCTTACTAGGGTTCAGAGCACTGAGCTTCAAGCCCTAAAAAGGCTGAAGGACTTGGAGAGGTTGAGGCTGAACAGAGATGATCCGGAAGGCTGGAACATTATTTCGAGGTAGAAATGTTAAAGGATGTGGGTTGATTACACGTAAGAATTAGGCCCTAGATAATGAGAGGAAAGGCGTGATGACATCAGAGCTCCCGATCTCTGTCCATAGTCACAAGTGATGCTATCATTCAGTAGAGGAGACACAGTCTATGTGCATAGGATACTCAAACACAACTCAGATGCAGGTCTAAAACCAGGAACTTTTTTCTTTTTATCACATTATAAGTTGGGTCATCTGACTAAAGTTGGCTGTGCCATCTTCTCTGAAGAAGGTAAACAATGAACCTTGCAAGTGTAGTGGATGGGACTATATTTAAGAGCAAGTGCACAAAACAGATATCTTAGGAATCCTTTTGGACTGTGTGAAAGTAATTTATAAAGATGGTCTACTAACGTACACAATAGCTTTCAAAAGCTAGACAGCCTAACTTAGGAAGTGATACATCCTATATTTCAGAATCGGAAGCTAATAGCTTTGTAAAGTCAACAGAAAAAGATCAAATCACTTCCAATTATTATCTATGTAACTGTTTATACCAGAGTAAGTTTTCAGAATCAGCCGTGCCTTTTGGACACCAAGCTTACTGCTCGGAGTAGCTGGAGCCCACGGCTGCTGTGCTGTCTTACCACCTCTGTGCCATCCCTTACTACAGGCTGTCATCAGGGCACAAAGATCCTTGATAAGTCTTAAGTTAGCTCTTGTTGAATTTACAGAAAGGAGCAGGCTGCCAAAAGGCAGCTGTTAGAGCTTCGGGGTTGACCTCTCAGAAGGTGATGTTTAGGGGTAGGCATTACTTTTGGAGGTGCCACGACTCCTGATGGTGCTATACGAAAGAACTTTTCTGGGATGATGGAAATGTTCTACACCGGTACTGCTCAGTACAGTAGCCGTCAGACACATGTGGTACTGAGCACTTCATATGTGGCTAGTGCGACTGAGAAATCAAACTTAAAATCTCATTTGATATTCATGAATTAAAATTAAAATTTAAGTAGCCATATATGGCCAGTGGCTATTGCACAAGAGTATGGCACTGGAAAGTGCTGGAAAATGGCATTACTAAACAAACTTTTTCTAGTTCTGCAAAGTTCAGGAATTTGAGGGACCAACTGGTAATTCAGAGAAGCATACAGACTAGATACTTCTGCAGTCTGCAAAATCAATACAGGAAAACTGTAGAAAGTTATCAGAAATCTCCCTAATTTTCTGTACATACAGCATAAGGAATAAATGTTTTTATCCTTTAAACTGAATCGAATGGATTCAACTCACCATTTCCTAAACCGAATGCAATAAAGTTACCCAAATACAGAATACTGCTTCTATTTTTTCCTTCCTTCCTTCTTTTTTTTTTTTTTTTTTTTACAAAATTTATTCAATATGCTTCACTGTGGGGAAAATTTGCTTTACAGAGGAAGAAATAATTCATGAAGCAAAGGAGATGATTTCTAGTACAGATTCTTCTCTTCGGCCTCTTTCCCGGTTAGACAAGGTCAGATGCTAACAGACGTTCCCCTGGTGCCTCCCCCAACCTGACCCCTTGCTCAGTAACTCCAACAGACGGCACCTAGGGTTGGCACACAGGGGTGTCTCCTTAAGACATACCCACAGAGCACAGAGTCTTCCAGACAGCCTACATCACGGTTTGTCCCACATATCTTACTATTCGATTTGAGAAAATAGGATTCTCCTATCTAGTCTTGTACTGAGGCCTGTGGAGTTTATTAAAGGAAGTATTGTTTCTAGAGGATTTTTTTAAGCTGAAGTATTGAAATTCTAGAGCTTAGTATAAAACAAAAAGGGAAAAACCTAACATCTGAAACATCTGGTAACCAAGAGGAGAAAAAAAATTTTCCATCATCATTCACAGATGTAAAAACAAAATAATGCAAGACAGGAGAAAGAAAAAGAAGTGTGTGATAATTCAAATCGCATGCAGGGTTCCATTAACTTTTTAAAAATCTATGTGTGAAAGGTAGTCTGAAAATGATGTTAATGCTAATTGTCCAAATAATTTTCTCATTAGGGATTTGTTGTCTCCTGAGCCTGTTGAGAGGTTAAATTCTAAAATGAATATATAAATACAGAAAGAAAACACTCTGATTGTTTAGTATCGATATTACTGTAATGAGTGAGTAATAATCTTGAAATTTCAGCAAAGTATAATGAGTACTGTTTTATATTCTGGCATAAAAAAGTTTCACAAAACTTTCAGAATGAGAAAAAGGTTTAACCTCAAAAGTAAAACTCGCCACCAAAAACACATAAAAATTTATTCAGACAGCTTTTTGGAGGGCAGGTTATTGATAGAGATCACGTCTTAAATATACGTATATACTTTGATGCCAATAATTCCAGTAGCACAGAACTTGCCCTAAGAATATAATCATAGGTATACGAAGATGGACAATGCAAAAATATTTATGTCTGTGGAAAACTGGAAGCAATATGTGTGTCCAACAGCTGGTTAATTATGATATGTAATAATATGACAGAATTTTATAGAACCATTACAGTTTGTGCTTAATGAGAGTAATGACTCTCAATAAGGTGGACATATCGGAATCAACCATGAGGCTGTTTCAATACACACAGGCCCCTCCAACCTCTAGCATAACTGGGGCTGAGAGAGGGTGGTCCCTGGGGTGTTGAGTGTTACAGTGAGCCGCTGTTACTATGGGAATGTGTCATATCCCTTAAATATACTGAAGAGGAAACAAACCACTATGTAAGAAGAATTTTTGTCACATGGTATAAAAACAAGTGGGGTATGTGAAATTCACATAAAATTAACCATTTAAAAGTGTAATATTCAGCAGTATTCAGTACATCCACAATGCTGTACAGCCACCATTTCTATCCAGTTCTAAAACACCATCACCTCCCTCCCTCCGATTCCCCATATCTATTAAGCAGTCACTATCTAGCACCTGGCAATCACCAATATACTTTCAGTCTCTATAGACTTACAGATATAAATACCTATTCTAGATATTGTCAAAAATAGGGAGGAATCATCCAAAATGTGGGCTTTTAAAAACTTTTAAAAAAATGTTTTATTAATTTTTTTTTTTTTTTTGAGAGAGAGAGAAACAGAGTGTGAGTGGGAGAGGGAGACAGAATCCGAAGCAGACTCCAGGCTCTGGCTGTCAGCATAGAGCCTGAGGTGAGGTTTGAACTCAGGAACTGTGAGATAATGACCTGAGCCGAAGTCGGATGCTTAACTGACTGAGCCACCCAGGCACCCCAAATGTGGCCTTTTAAAGGTCTCTTTTTGCACACGGATATCCAATTGTCCCCGCACCATTTATTATATAAAGACTTCTTTCCCCAATGACTTGTCTTGGCACTTTTGTTGAAAATCAACTGACCACAGCTATAAGGGTTTATTTCCTGAACTCTCAATTCTGTTCCAGTGATCTACATGTCTACCCCAACCCCATACTAGTACCAGAGTCCTGATAACTGTAGCTTTATAGTTAAGTGTCAAAATTGCAAAGTATGAGCCCTCCAACTTTGTCCTTTGTTCAAGATTGCTTTGGGTATTCTAAGTCCTTTGCATCTCCATATGAATTTTTAGGATCAATTTGTCAATTGCTGCTTAGGAGACTGTGTTGAATCTGTGGATCAACTTGGGAAACACTGCCATCCTAACAATACTGAGTCTTCCAATCCATGAACATTAAATGTCTCTCCATTAATTTCGATTTTAAATGAATTTTAAAAAATGTTCATTTATTTTGAGAGAGAGTGCAGGTGTAGGAGGGGCAGAGAGAGAGGGCAGTGAGACAGAATCCCAAGCAGGCTCCACAATGGCAGTGAGCAGCCTGACATGGGACTCAAACTCATGAACCATGAGATCATGACCTGAGTTGAAGTCAACAGTCATATGCTTAACCGACTGAGCCACTGAGCCATCCCCTGTCTATACATTTTAAAAAGCTTTTAAAAACTTCAAAATGTTAATGTCAATGACTAGAAAAAAAGCTAAAATTGTATGGAGTATGCATTTTTGGAATTACAGTTATTCATGACCAGGGTGAGTGCCAAGTCAAAGGTACTAACATTAAAATCACAGTAAAACAGTAACAACAATAATGTTAATAACAATACGTATGGAACACTCATGACTGCCAGATGCTTTTGTAACTGCTATAATATATTAATTCATCGAATTCTTACAGGCCTAGGAATTAGCTATTACCATTATCCTCATTTTGTAGATAAAGAAACTGAGGCACAGAGAATTTAAATAACTTGTTCAAGGTTACACATCTAGTAAGTGTCAGAGCCACGACTCACCCAAGGCAATGTAGCTCCAGAGCCCACTTTTTCCCATAATGCTGTTCTTTTCTTTCTTCTCGCTATGGACAATAAAAATTTCCTTCTTCTAAAGTAACAAAATCAATTTTCGACTGCTTTCTGTGAACTTCCCTTTTAATCATTTCAAAGGAGTAAAAAATAAACAAACAAACCACACTGGGTTGTTGCCCAACATTTGAGGAGCTTAAAAATAGTGTCTGGATTCAAGGATGGGTACCTAGCTGTTCATTTGTGAAACAAAGTTGTGTGGTGGGCTCTGAAAGTTAGCGAGGTTGAAATCTGTGTTCTAGAAGCTCATAGAAGAGGCAGAATGAGGAGAATGAGTTGTTGTGGATGGTAGGCATAACACACTTTAACCAGGATGGCCGAATCACATAAAGGAATACAGCCTTACCAGAAGCTGAAAAAATTTTCAATGACAACCCTGCTGATGTTCCTAATTCTAGGCTGTCTGGTGGGTCTTGAAACTTTAAATAGTCCTGCAAAGGGATGTGGTAAGTTCATATGATCCCTCTCTGCTGTAACAGCTTTGCCCTGTCCAAATGAATCTTAGTCACCACTCTGGCTATTTTAGGCCCACGTCTGATTTTGTGGCACTAGGAGAACTACAGCATGGGTTTCTTGTGATGGGCAAACCTGAGCCCTATGGCAAAAGGCCTGAACTTGGCCAATGAAAGGTTGAGTCCCAGACAGGGCGATGTCACAAAGGCCAAAGCAGGGTCAGAGTTAAACAGACTAGGGAAGAACTAAGAAAAAAGTATAATTAGTGGGTCCTTTGGGGAGGAAATGAACTTCAAAAACAGCTGACAAAATTTCACTTTGGATAGTAAGATTTTTTTTTCTCTTGTAGGCTACAGTGGTTCAGATGTATGTCAAAGTCTCGGGAAACTTCTTTGGGTGCCATCTTGATAATGGCATATCGTTAATAATTATTTTTGCCAAGGACTTTTAAAGCAAATAGAGAAGAGCCAGTTTGAAGTGCTGAGAAGTATCATCATCAATAATGACACGTTACAATTTCCCTTGTTAATAGTAGCACAGTCCAATAGGACTTTTTACAATGATGGAAATGTCCTGTGTCTGGCTGACCTGATTCAGTAGCCACTAGCCACATTTGGTCACTGAGCACTTGAAATGTGCTAATATGACTGAGGAACACTTTTGATTTGTCTTTAACTAAAATTTAAATAGCTATGTGTGGCTAGTAGCTACTACACCAAACAGTTCAGCTCTATAGGATAATATCGTGGCCTACATAGTTTCCCCCCATCCACGTAAATGTTCCTCAAAATCTAGAGTTGTATATATACACTAATTCAGATATTTCAGGGGTTGGATAATAATGAATATTACTGCAATTTAGGACACATATGAAAATACTTACTAAGTTTTATAATTGGTGGGGGTCACATGGCTAAGGAGGACTACTAACCAATCAACCACTTACAGGACAGACTTAAAGATGACTTTTTTTTTTACAGTAATCAAAAATAAGTCAAATAATAATTCTAAGACTACAATATAATAGAGTTTCCTCTGTCAAGAAGAGGGAGGAAATGTCCCATACAATTTTTACTAGAGTTGGGGCACCTGGGTGGCTCAGTCAGTTGAGTGTCCGACTCTTGATTTTCTGCTCAGGTCATGAACTCACAGTTTGTCAGTTTGAGCCCCATGTTGGGCTCTGTGCTGACGGTGCAGAGCCTGCTTGAGATTCTTTCCCTTTCTGTGCCCCTTCCCCGCTCTTTCTCTCTCAAAGTAAAAAAACAAACATTAATTTTTTTATTAGTAGAATAGTTTACTATTTTATATTTGGTCTTTTTCAAAACCTTTTAAAATCAAATGGGCTCCACGTATGGGATAATTGCCATTTATTATTATTTTTTTTGGTACAGGATAGAGAGAGTGGCAAAAGGAGAGAGGCACCTAATAAGAAAAGGTGAGAAAAGTAATTTGAAAATATTTTCTAGTAGACCAAGGTGGTGGGGATTCTTACTGCTTTGTGATGGTTGTCCAATTAATTCTAATCCAGTACAGTTTCCATTGAACTAAACTCACCTTTTCTTGTGAAAATATTTAAGTTTGAGAAAATGTGGCCTACGTTCATATTCAACAATAATGGAAAATAGTAGTAAATTCCTGGGGTGCCTGGGTGGCTCAGTCTGTTAAGTGTCTGACTTCGGCTCAGGTCACGATCTCAAGGTTTGTGAGTTCAAGCTCCGCACTGGGCTCTGTGCTGACAGCTCAGAGCCTGGAGCCTGCTTTGGATTCTGTGTCTCTCTCTTTCTCTGCCCTCCCTCGCTCATACTCGGTCTCTCAAAAAAAAAAAAAAATGTTGAAAAAAAAATTAAGAAAACAATAATAGTAAATTCCTATTTTAAAAGTAATCACATCTCTGCTATGAATTTTTAGGATGATACAAATCTAAAATGTCATTAATCTTCCATTTATTATAACGTTTTGTTTAGATTCACACGTAGATATTACCTTAAATGATTTAAAAACCAAAACCTTATTGAAATAATTTTTAGAAGTGAGAATTTAGCTGTAGGAATGCTTTTTGCTGATTTCTTTAATTACCTTTAGTTTCCTCCTTGCATTGAATTTCCTCAGTTGTTCTACTGTTTCTGGAAGATGAATCTTGTAGGCATAACGATCCCGCTCCTATAAAAGAAGAAAGATGATGAATATACGTAGCCATTTAAAAAAGTGAAGAAACTTAATCTAAAACAAACAATAAAGCTCACATTTCTTAAATGTGAAACTTAAATTCTAGAATACTGGAGATTTTATTCCCTGATACTGGTAAACATTCTCAAATGAGGGATACGGAGGTCAAAACCGTTAGTAAAATAATATTTTGTTTTCAGCAATAATAAAGGGTTAAAATAATGGGTCAAGTAATTTTTAGATATATGGCTATACAGCAAAGATAATTAACCAAAATTATTAAGGTATGAAGTTACCTTTGACATGGTCTTGTCAGGTAAAACGAGCATTTGAAAAATTAACTTCAAAATGATTGAGCATTCGGAGTTGTCAGGAGTAACTGGATTTTATTTTAAGTGAGTGATCGACTTATGTATGTATATATGTATGTATTCCTTCATTCATTCATTCAAGTAGGCTTCACACGCCCAGCTTGGAGCCCAGTGTGGGGCTTGAACTCATGACTCTATGAGATTAAGACCTTAGCTGAGATTAAGAGTCAGATACTTTACCAAATGAGCCACCCAGGTGTCCTGGGAATAACTGGATTTTAAAAGATCACACTATCCTCGCACTAGAGTAAACGTTTCAAGGCCATCTAATTCAACTATTTCCCCATGTGGGATCCTTTTCAATCCTTAAAGGATGATTATTCTGTTTGACCTTGTCCAGTGGCAGCTTACCACAATTCTCTTTTTTTAATGTTTATTTTTGAGACAGAGACAGACAGAGCATGAGTGGGGGAGGGGCAGAGAGCGAGGGAGACACAGAATGTGAAGCAGGCTGCAGGCTCTGAGCCGTCAGCACAGAGTCCGACGCGGGGCTCGAACTCACAGACCGCGAGATCATGACCTGAGCCGAAGTCAGACACTCAACTGACTGAGCCACCCAGGCGCCTCCACAATTCTAAGAAAGTAAAAGAGTTTGTACTTGGCCCCGGGCCCACATCTGGCTTGTTTGGGCTAGCTTTGTCCTCCATAATATCATAGAGCAAACATTCTTCCTCTTCTATATAGTAACTCCTCGGTAGCTAAGAGGGGGATCATGTTTCCACTAAATCTATTCTTCTCTGTGATGTCTCCAGTTGCTTCAACTATTCTTCATGTATATATAGATTTTTACAGTTCATTTTTATTTATTTTTGAGAGAAAGAGAGCAAGTGGGGGAGGGGCAGAGAGAGAGAGAGAGAAAATCCCAAGCAGGCTCTGTGCTGTCAGCATAGCACCTGATGCGGGGCTTGAACCTACAAACTGCGAGATCATGACTTGAGCCAAAATCAAGAGTCGGGTGCTTAACTGAGCCACCCAGGTGCCCACTGCTCATGTATATCTTAAACCTCTTGTCATTCTTCTTATAACCCACTTTGGTTCTATCCTAATTTGTCAATGTATCTTAAAGATTTCAATAAGTATTCATTTCAGAAATATTTCTTGAGAGCCTATGTTCCAGGCATTGATTTATGTACTTGGGATACACACGTAAACAAAACCAACAAAGATTCAGGCCCACGTGTAGCTCATATTCTAGTAGAAGGAAATACAGAAAGGTAAATTATGGAATATGATAAAACTGCTATGGAATAAAGCAAAAAGTAAAGCAGAGTAAGAGGGAAGGGGCACACTGCAATTTAAAATAGGGGGGTCAAGGGTGTCAGGATGGCCGAGTGGCCTAAAATAGGGGGGTCAAAGTCAGCCCAGTTGCCGTGAGGACATTCAAAACTGGTTAAGGAGTGGTCTAGACAGAGAGAACGACAACACGAAGGCCCGAAGGAGGAAGTGCGCCTGGAGTTTTCAAGAACTAAGAAGGAGACCCATGTGTTATGGAGTAAACAGTAGATCAGATCAGAGAGGTGACAAGGTTGAGGTAGGCCATTTAAGAGCCTTTTTTTTTTTAATGTTTATTTCTGAGACAGAGAGAGCGAGCCAGAGAGAGCACACAAGTGGGGGAGGGACAGAGAGAGAGAGACACACACACAGAATCCGAAGCAGGCTGCAGACTCCAAGCTGTCAACACAGAGTCCAACACGGGGCTTCAACTCACGAACCGCGAGATCATGACCTGAGTCAAAGTCAAACACTCAACCAACTGAACCACCCAGGTGCCCCCATATAACAGTCTTTTATTTTGAGTGGGAGAGGGAGCCACAGGAGGGTTTTGAGCTGAAGTGACATGCTCTGACAAGTTTAAAGGAACACTGGTTGCTGTATTGAGAACACATTATTAAAAGGGAGCAAGGGTTTAAGGGAAAAAAAAAGGCAGGGAGAGCAGTTAGAAGACTACTGCAGTAATCTAGGGGGAAGATGGTGGATGAAATCAGATGTAAAAAATAAAGATGACGAAGAGGAGACGGATTCTGAATATATTTTGTTTTCTGCAAAAAGTTTTACTGAAGTATAGTTAGCATGTAACAAACTGCATGTTTAAAATGTATAATTTGCTAAGTTTCCTCATGTCCCTTTGTCATCTCCCTCCCAAGTCTCCAGGCAGCCACTGTTTCTGTTACTGTAGATCGATTTGCATTTTTTAGAATTTTATATAAATGGAACCAGGCAGTACAGACTCATTTTCCAACTTGTCTCACTCAGCATAGAGGTTTTGAACTTCATCCGCATAGTTGCATGTATCAATAGTTCATTCCTTTTTATTGCTGAGTGGCATTCCCTTGTAAGGATATGCCATAATTTGTTTACCCATTCGTCTGCTGATAGACCCTGGGCTGTTTCCAAGTTCTGGCTATTGCATATAAAGCTGCTATGAACATTCATGTACAAATCTTTGCATGGATATACATTTCATTTCTCTTAGGTAAATATTAGCAGAATGGCTGGGTTGTATTACAGGGGTATGTTTAACTTTTTAAGTGGTTGTACCATTTTACATTTCCATAGCAGTGTATCAGTTCCAATTGGTTTACATTCTCGCGAATACTTGGTATGGTTAAGCCTTTTTGATTTTAGCCATTCCAATACATGCGCATACAGACATCTCATTGTGGTGTTAATTTGTATTCTCCTAATGAAAAATGATGTTGAGCAACTTTGCATGTGCTTATATGCCAACCACACATCTTTGCTGAAGTGTCTGTTCTGTTCCAAGTATTTTCGCATTTTGAACTGGGTTGTGCGTTTTCTTATTACTGAGTTTTAAGGGTTCTTCTTAAAGTAGGGGAAGGGGATTAAGAGGTCCAAACTCCCAGTTATAAAATAAATAAGACACAGGGATGTAATGTACAGCAAAGGGAACACAGTTAATAATATTGTAACAACTTTGTATGGTGACAGATGGTAGCTAGATTTTATCATGGTGACCACTTCATAATGTATATAAATGTTGACTATGTTGTACACCTGAAACTAATATTGTGTGTCAACTACGGTTCAAAAGAAGGAATTCTTTACATAATCTAAATTGGTAAGTCCTTTATCAGATACATAATTTGCAAATATTTACTCTCAGTTCGTGGCTTGTCTTTTCGTTCTCCTACAGTGTCTCTCCAAGAACAGAAGTTTTTTTTTTCTTTTTAAGGTTTATTTATTTATTTTGGGGTGGGGAGAGAGAAAGAAAGAGAGAGAATCCTAGCAGGCTCCATGCTGGCAGCACAGAACCTGACGCAGGGCTCGATCTTGAGAACTGTGTGATCATGACCTGGGTGGAAATCAAGAGTCAGACGCTAACCAAATGAGCCACCAGGCATTCCCCAAGAATAGAAGTTCTTAATTCTGAATATATGTTGGAAGTGAAGAGAACAGGATTTTCTGAGAGACTGGATGTGGGGTGTGAGCAACTGGAAGTCTGACACCAAGAGAGATGGGGAAGAGACCAGGACTACACTTTTGGATATGTTATGCTTGAAATACCTAAAGTTCAAGTGGAGATTCAAGTAGGTACTTGGACATACAAGCCTGGAGTACAGGAGAGAAGTCTGGTCTGCAAATACCAGGTCTCAAACATTTAGAAGGTATTAAGGATAGTACTTAACTCTGTCCCAGGCACTGAATTTGGGACTTTCTCAGCCAGTATCCCATTTATAGGTGTTCCTTAAAACAACTATATAAGATAGTAGAGATAATGCTAGGTGCTAATTATCTCAAAAGCAATGGCTCCAATGGACATAACGGTCATCATCATGATTAGCTTGTACTGAGGGCTTATTATGTGCCAGGCAGTGTTCTAGTGTTTTACAAATTTTTTTTTGTTTTAGTGCTTTACATGTTTATGTTGCTTATTCTTCACAACAAGGTAGGAGGAACATATCATTATTATCCTGTTACAGAGTTGGGGAAAAGGTGATACATTATACCAGATGAAGATTAATTAGTATGAAGTGGGCCTCTTGGTTTTCTTAATCTGGATACTATACATCATTGGTAAATTAAGTTCAAGATCACAGTTATTATTATAACGAAGATTCATGTTTGCATGTGAGGCACTTCTAAAATCAATGTTTCGGTATCCTATATTTACAAAATTGATTTTTGAATTTACATGTAGAATTTTAGTCAGTCCTGTCAAAATTTCACCTTATTATTGTCTGTGAAATTCCTAAGGAATGAACACAAACAACTTAAAATTTATTTTCTATATTAATGACTAAAAGTAACAAAAGTTCCCACTGGAGAGCAAAACTGTATTTTTCTCAAGTACACACATGACGTTTGATGTCAAAATATCTACAATTTGTGTATCTACTAGATTCTATATGCTAAAACACCTTGGAAATGATTTTATTATCTTTAGGGACTTAATTTCCTTTTCCTGCACTTAGCTAGAACAGGTTCACCAATACAGAAGACAGAAGAATTTATTGAATAGTTAACTAGCAGAGAGAAGCATAAAATTACCCTTCTATAACAAGCAATGGAATCTTGTAATGGATTGCTGTTACTATGTGTGGAAGATGTGGTTTGTATATATGTATGTATACATATATATATGTACACATATACACACAATGGAATATTACTTAGCCATAGACAAGAATGAAATCTTACCATTCACAACAACATGGATGAATCTACTGGGTATTACCCTACGTTAATGAAGTCAGACAGAGAAAGGCAAATACCACATGATTTCACTTATGTGAGATCGAAAAGACAAAACAGGGACACCTGGCTGGCTCAGTCAGTAGAGCATGTGATTTTGAACCTCAGGGTCATGAGTTCAAGCCCCAAGCTGGGCATGGAGCCTACTTAAAAAAAATAATAAAATAAAAGGCAAAACAAATGAACAAACACCACCAGTAACAGACTGGTAGTTGCCACAGGGGAGGGTTGTGGGAGGACAGGCAAAATAGGTAAAGGGGATTAAGAAGTACAGACCTTCAGTTATAAAATAAGTTATAGGGATAAAAAATACAGCACAGGGAATATAGTAATATTATAATTACTTTGTATGGTGGCAGATGGTAACGATGCTTACTGTAATGAGCACTGCATGACGGATAAAATTGTTGAATCACTATGTTGTACTATGTGGTACACCTGAAACTAATACATGTGTCTACTAAACTTCGATTTAAAAAATTGTAAAAAAACTGTGTTTTGCCTGGTGTCATTTAAACAACATATACTGAAAAGCAAACATAAAAATGGGCTTTGCATTATTTTTTGAGTAAAAATTGTTTCGCATTTTGATAGAATAGAGGGGGGTGGGGAAAGCAAACCCAAGAAGGTCTTTAACACAAGAAGAGAAAGAACTCAAACAGAAAAGAGCTACGTAATATTGCTGAAAGACAGTGAGTTTGGAGTCAGAGTTTTTCTTTCTTTTTTTTTTTTTTAAGTTTATTTATCTATTTTGAGAGAGAGAAAGACAGCATGAGCAGGGGAGGGGCAGAGAGAGACAGAGAGATAGAGAGACCAGGAGAGAGATAGAGTGACAGAGAGAGAGAGAGAGAGAGAGAGAGAGAGAATCCCAAGCAGGCTCCATGCAGTCAGCACAGAGCCTAAAACAGGGCTCGATCTCACAAACCGTAAGATCATGACCTGAGTCAAAAATCGAGAGTTGGATTCTTTTTTTTAAACGTTTATTTATTTTTGAGAGAGAGAGAGGGAGAGAGAGACAGAGTGTGAACAGGGGAAGGGCAGAGAGAGAGGGAGACACAGAATCAGAAGCAGGCTCTGGGCCGTGAGCTGTCAGCACAGAGCCCGATGCAGGGCTCGAACTCGCAAGCTGTGAGATCATGACCTGAGCTGAAGTCAGGCACTTAATGGACTGAGACACCCAGCTGTCCCCAAGAGTTGGATTCTTAACCAACTGACTCACCCAGGTGCCCCTGGGGTCAGAAAAACTTCTGTTCAAATTCTGGGTTATTTACATACTGGCTGTATGAACTTAAATTCTCTCAGTTGTTTCATTTTGAAAACTAATATTATAGGATTGTTACAAAGATTAAACAAGATGCTGTATAGGCACATGATTGGTTTCAATAATCCTTTTTATTAGTCAACATGTACAAACCTCTGATGTAAAGTAAGTTAGGAGTGCTGTGTGTATGTGTGTGTTTATCAATAGCTTACTAAATCAGCTGTGTTGTTTTCAAACTGAAAATATATGTTCTTATTGCAGAAGAAAAAGGTACAAAGAAAGCATAATAAAAATTACAGGGGATGAAACCTGTGACCCATTTCTAATGGTCTTTGTTCACGGTTTCCAGAAAGGGTGAACCAAGGGACAGCATGTTTTTTTTTCTATTGGGCTATTTTTATTTCAAAATGTTTCATAAAATATACATTGGGAACAATAATGTGCATTTATCTGATGAAATATCATTATCAAAATAGAAAATTCAAGGTGCAGAGTTTTAAATTTATAATATTGTAAAACAGAGCAAAAATTTCTTCAAGTTACATTGAAAACTAAGGTAATTCAGAGTTGTTTCACCATATTTATCTTGAATAAATGGTAATTTTCTTTTTTCTTTTTTTATTATTTTTTATTTTTAATTTACATCTAAGTTAGTTAGCATATAGTGCAATAATGATTTCAGGAGTAGAATCCAGTGATTCATCCTGGAGACAGCACGCTTTTGAATGAATAGTCTAAGGCCTCTCTGGCTAATACAATATCCACTACATGAGACTATTTAAATTTAAACTAGAGACTGTTTAAATTAATTAAAATTAGGGGCACCTGGGTGGCTCAGTCGGTTAAGCACCTGACTCCTTCATGAGTTTGAGCCCCATGTTGGTCTCAGCACTGACAGTGCACAGCCTGCTTGAGAGTCTCTCTCTTTCCCTCTCTCTTTTCCCCTCCCCCGCTTGTGCTCATTCTCTCAAAATAAGTAAACTTAAAAAAAATAAATTAAAATTAAACATAATTAAAAATTTGGTTCTTCAGTTGTACTAGCCACATTTCAAGGATAAAGAGTCAATACATGGCTAGTGGCTACCACACTGGACAGTGCAAATATAAAATACTGTCCTCATGACAGAGAGTTCTTATTGGACAATGCTGGTAGAGTCTCTATTACTACTACTGAATTGAGGCTAAAATTGAACTGCATTAAAAAATTTTTTTTTAATATTTATTTTTGAGAGAGAGAGAGAGAGAGAGAGAGAGAGAGAGAGTGAGAGTGTGTGTGTGAGCAGAGGGTCAAGGGAGAATGAGAGGGAGACACAGTATCCGAAGCAGGCTCCAGGTTCCGAGTTGTCAGCACAGAGCCTGGTGCGGGGCTTGAACTCACGAACCGCTAGATCATGACCCGAGCTGAAGTTGGATGCTTAACTGACTGAGCCACCCAGATGCCCCTGAACTACATTTTGCTTAAAATAAAATTGCTTAACATTTTAGGCATATGTAACAGTACAAATTTCCACTGTTATTTAAAAAAAAAAATGGCGGGTCTTCGGACCCTCTGCAGATGGTAGAACAGAAACTGGTCCTTTGGGTAACACCAAATGTGAGAGAAAGACAGGGCCCAGGGAAAGTGGCTTAAAACACACATGTCTGGCCTGGATTCTAGAGCAAGAAATGGGCATTGCACTGATTTTTAAAGCATTCCCTATTCAACAGAATAAAGACTTCTTTTTCCAAGGTTTAATTCTTTAGAGTTCTTGATAGCAAGGCAATTATTTGCTTTCCCTTTGGAATCACTGACAGAAGACTCTGGAAGCTGGAGAAAAGGCCGACTGGGGAGGGATCCAGGATTTGAGGGGTGATCCTTTGGTGCGATCACTGGGATTTGTTTGTTTGTTTGTTTGTTTGTTTTTGGTCTCTTAACACATCCTCACCTGGGTATGAGTGTAGCCGCAACGTGGAAACTCCAAGGACAAGGAACACAGACAAAATGAGCCCCAAGAAGAGGCCATTTTCTTTAGCCAAGGGCTGAGAAGAGGTTTTCTGCTCTGCAGGACAGAACCCTTTTGACTGCACCCACCCTACCCCTGGGGAACACCACGAAAGCCGACCTGCCTCCCCTCAGAGCCCTTTCCACCCTCCCAACCCTGCCGAACCCAGACAACAGCAAGGAGTTGGTGCCCCGCTCCTTAGAGAGTGGGGGCAGGATTACAAAGAGAAGAGAGCTGAGGAAGGGGCTCTTTAAATCTACGTATGAAATCCTTGGCCCATCCCCAGTAAACCCAGGTATAAAACCAACCAGGATCAACGCAGCAAAGAGCTTTCAGACTAAACTGTGGTTTAGTCTCCCAGGTTTCGAATGAGCCTCTGAGCAGTGCACAAGTGGGGCAGAACAGACGAGTAGTGCAAAGGCTTTGAAAATGAAATTGGCGTTTGAGCTACAGCCCTAAAAGTGGGCCAGGATGTGTGTTCTGAATTTAATCAGGTTAGCTGCTTACTAAAATAGAAGATTTAAATAAAAGTCAGAGTCTCAAAATACTAAAAATGTCTAGCATAGTCTCTAAAATTACTCTTCATACCAAGAATCAGAAAAAAAAAAAAAATCTCAACCTAAGTGAGAAAAGACAACCAACAGATACCAACACAGATATTAGAATCATCCAACTGGGATTTTTAAGCAAGTGCTATAAAATGTCCCTAGGCACACCTGGGTGGCTCAGTTGGGTAAGCATCCAACTCTTCATCTCAGCTCAGCTCATGATCTCACGGGTTTGTGAGATCGAGCTCTGTGGCCGGCTTTGCACTGACAGTGCAGAGCCTGCTTGGGATTCTCTTTCTCTGCCCCTCCCCTGCTCGCACAGGCACATGCGCACGGTCGGTCTCTCTCTCTCTCTCTCTCTCTCTCTCAAAATAGATAAAAATTTCAAAAACACTTTAAAAAAGATAAAAATGTTCCTAAAAGCAATTGCAAACAGTTAAAAAAATGCTGACATTACCAAGTGCTGAAATGGACATAGAGCAACTGGTTCTCTCATACTCTGTTGGTATGAGAGTAAAATCATACAGGTATTCTGGAAAATGATTTGGCAGTTTTTATAAAGTTGAACATATACTTGCCATAGGACTCAGCAATCCCACTCACAGGTTTTTACTTTGGAGAAATGAAAATCTGTATATAGACGTTCATAGCAGCTTTATTTGTATTAGCCCTAAACTGGAAATAACCCAAATGCCCTTTGAAAGGTGAACGGGGGCACCTGGGTAGCTCAGTCGGTTAAGCACCGACTTTGGCTCAGGTCACGATCTCACGGTTTGTGAGTTCGAGTCCCGTGTTGGGCTCTGTGCTGACAGCTCAGGGCCTGGAGCCTGCTGCAGATTCTGTGTCTCCCTCTTTCTCTGCCCCTCCCTTGCTCACACTCTGTCAAAAGTAAACATTAAAAAAAAAATTTTTTTTTAAGGTGAATGACAGAAGCCTGGGTGGCTCAGTTAAGCATTTGACTTTGGCTCAGATCGTGATTTGTGGTTCACAGTTTCGAGCCCTGCGTCAGTCTCTGTGCTGACAGCTTGGAGCCTGGAGCCTGCTTCGGATTCTGTGTCTCCTCTCTCTGCCCCTCCCCCTAATCGCACTCTGTCTCTCTCTCAAAAATAAAATAAACATTAAAAAGGTTTTAAAACAGGTGAATAGATAAACGAAGTGTTGGACATCCATACGGTGGAGTATTATTCAGTAATAAAAAGGAATGAACCATTGATATGCACAACTTGGATGGATCCCAAGGGTATTATGCTGACTAAAAACACCTCATCTGTGAAGAAATAAGAAAGATGTACATTGGTCTCTGACCCTGGTTCCTGACACAGAGTCTAAAACCCTTGTAAGTAGGGGAGCTAGGAGAATCTTTTGTTCTAACATTTAGTCTTTGCACCCAGCTCCTGAGGCAGAGCTCCTAAAACCCTTATAATTTCCCAAGTGGAAGAGCACTGGGAGTATTTTTTGTCCTAATATTTGGTTTCTGACTGCCTCTGGACAGGGTTCCTAAATCCTATGGGATTTCCTGGGTGACAGCAGTGTCTTTGTTTTAATGAAGTGACTCTTGGTGGGCTCCTGGATGGGGGCTGCTCACCAAAGAGACCGAGTTATGAATAAAAGCTTGGGATTTTCAGTCCCATCTCCCATTTTGTTTAGAGCGGAGAGGGGCTGGAAATAGAGTTAATGATCGATGCATGCCTACGGGATGAAGCCTTCATAAAATTTCCAAAAGTATGGGGTTTGGAGAGCTTCTGGGTTGATGAACAGACGTACATACCAAGAGCATGTACCTTCTGTGGGAACAGAAACTCCTATGCTTGGGACCCTTCCAGATCTTGCTCTATGCATCTCTTCATCTGTATCCTTTACCATATTCTTCATCATATAATAAACTGGTAAATGTTAAGGGTTTCCCTCAGTTCTGTGAGCTGTTCCAGCAAATAATTAAATCCAAAGTTGGGAGTGGGTGGGTTATGGGAACCTCCAATTTGTAGCCAAGTCAGCAGAGGTCGTGGGTAACCTGGGGACCCACTCCTTGTGATTGGCAATGGAAGGGGGGGGACAGTCTCATGGGACCGAGTCCTTAACCTGTGGGGTCTGCATGGACTTCAGTTAGTGTCAGAACTGAATTAAAATGTAGGACACCCAGGTAGTGTCAGAGAATTGCTTGGTGTGGGGAAAAAACCCAGGCACACCTGGCGTCAGAAGCGTTGTTGAGTGCGGTAGTTGCTTGAGAGGAAGAGAGAAACATACAGATGTGAGTTTCTGTTAAACAGTTTACATATTGTATAATCCCATTTATTTAATACTCTCAAAAGGACAAAAATGCTAGCGATGGAGAATGGATCAGTATTTATCAGGGGTTGAGGGTAGGGAGTGGATGTGATCGTTAAGGGGTGACAGAGCACTTCTATGTCCCGATTATGGTCGCGCTTATACATTCCCACATGATAAAGTTTCCTAGAAACACACACACACGAATATATATAAAATCTGGTGAAAATTGAGTAAGGCCTACAATTTAAGGGTTCCAGAGTCATTTTCCTAGTTCTGGTTAGGTAAGGTGTTATCACTAGGGGGAAGAACGGCAAAGTCTATGTGGGAATTCTGTACTGTTTTTACCACTTCTTTTTTTTTTTTTTTTTATTTATTTATTTTTTTTTGCTTTTGCTTTTTTTTTTTTTAATCTTTTATTTATTTTTTTTTCTTTTTTTTTTTATTATAATAGTTTATTTTCAAATTGGTTTACATATAACACCCAGTGTTCATCCCAACATGTGCCCTTTTTAATGCCCATCACCCCCTCTCCCCCCTCCCTCATCCCCCTCACCCTCAGTTTTTTCTTAGTCTTTGAGAGTCTCTTATGTTTTATCTCCCTCCCTCTCTGTGTCTTTTTTTTCTTTCCCCTCTTCCCCTCCCCCTGGTTTTTGCTTAGTTTCACAAAGTCCACCTATTCGTGGAAACATATGGTATCTGTCTTTTTCTGACTGACTTATTTCACTTAACATAATACCCTCCAGTTCCATCCATGTTGCTACACATGGCCAGATTTCATTTTTTCTCATTGCCACGTAGTAGTCCATTGTATATAAGTACCATAACTTCTTTATCCATTCGTCTGTTGATGGGCACTTGGTCTCTTTCCATGATTTGGCTATTGTCGAAAGTGCTGCTATGAACATTGGGGTACACGTGCTCCTATGCATCAGCATTCCTGTGTCTCTTGGGTAGATTCCTAGCAGGGCTATTGCTGGGTCATAGGGTAGCTCTATTTTCATTTTTTTGAGGAACCTCCACACCGTTTTCCAGAGTGGCTGCACCAGTTTGCATTCCCACCAACAGTGTAGGAGGGTGCCTACTTCTCCACATCCTCGCCAGCATCTATAGTTTCCTGATTTGTTCATTTTAGCCACTCTGACTGGTGTGAGGTGGTATCTCAGTGTAGTTTTGATTTGTATTTCCCTAATGATGAGTGACATTGAGCATCGTTTCATGTGTCTGTTGGCCATCTGAATGTCCCCTTTGGAGAAGTGTCTATTCATATCTTCCGCCCATTTCTTCACTAGGTTGTTTGTTTTTCGGGTTTGGAGTTTGGTAAGTTCTTTATAAATTTTAGATATTAGTCCTTTATCCGATATGTCATTTGCGATGATCTTTTCCCATTCCGTTGGTTGCCTATTCGTTTTGTTGGTTGTTTCTTTTGCCGTGCAGAAGCTTTTTATCTTGATGAGGTCCCAATAGTTCATCTTTGCTTTTAATTCTCTTGCCTTTGGAGACGTGTCGAGTAAGAAATTTGTGCATCTTAGGTCAAAGAGGCTTTTTCCTGTTTTCTCCTCTAGGATTTTGACGGTTTCCTGTCTCACATTCAGATCTTTTATCCATTTAGAATTTATTTTTGTGAGTGGTGTAAGAAAGTGGTCTAGTTTCATTCTTTTGCATGTTGCTGTCCAATTCTCCCAGCACCATTTGTTAAAGAGGCTGTCTTTTTTCCATTGGATACATTTTCCCGCTTTGTCAAAGATTAGTTGGCCGTATACTTGCGGGTCCATTTCTGAGTTTTCTATTCTATTCCATTGGTCTATGTGTCTGTTTTTGTGCCAATACCATACAGTCTTGATGACCACCGCTTTGTAGTAGAGGTTAAAGTCTGGGATTGTGATGCCTCCCACCTTGGTTTTATTCTTCAGTATTACTTTGGCTATTCGAGGTCTTTTGTGGTTCCATACAAATTTTAGGATTGTTTGCTCTAGCTTTGAGAAGAATGCTGGTGCAATTTTGATTGGGATTGCATTGAATGTGTAGATTGCTTTGGGTAGTATTGCCATTTTGACAATATTTATTCTTCCAATCCATGAGCATGGGATGTTTTTCCATTTCCTTGTGTCTTCCTCAATTTCCTTCATAAGTTTTTTATAGTTTTCAGTGTAGAGGTCTTTCACATCTTTGGTTAGGTTTATTCCTAAGTATTTTATGGTTTTTGGTGCAATTGTGAAAGGGATTAGCTTCTTTATTTCTCTTTCTGCTGCTTCATTGTTGGTGTATAGAAATGCCACCGATTTCTGTACATTGATTTTGTATCCTGCAACTTTGCTGAAATCATGAATCAGTTCTAGTAGGCTTTTGGTGGATTCTGTCGGGTTTTCCATGTAAAGTATCATGTCATCTGCAAAAAGTGAAAGTTTGACTTCCTCCTTGCCAATCTTGATGCCTTTTATTTTGTTTTGTTGTCTGATTGCTGATGCTAAGACTTCCAGCACTATGTTAAATAGCAGTGGCGAGAGTGGACACCCCTGTCGTGTTCCTGATCTCAGGGGGAAGGCTTTCAGTTTTTCCCCATTGAGGATGATATGAGCTGTGGGCTTTTCATATATGGCTTTTATGATGTTTAAGTATGTTCCTTCTATCCCGACTTTCTCGAGAGTTTTTATTAAGAAAGGATGCTGTATTTTGTCAAATGCTTTTTCTGCATCTATTGACAGGATCATATGGTTCTTATCTTTTCTTTTGTTGATGTGATGTATCACGTTGATTGATTTGCGAATATTGAACCAGCCCTGCAACCCAGGGATGAATCCTACTTGATCATGGTGGATAATTCTCTTTATATGCTGTTGGATTCGATTTGCTAGTATCTTGTTGAGAATTTTTGCATCCATATTCATCAGGGATATTGGCCTGTAATTTTCTTTCTTTGCTGGGTCTCTATCTGGTTTGGGAATCAAAGTGATGCTGGCTTCATAGAATGAGTCCGGGAGTTTTCCTTCCGTTTCAATTTTTTGGAACAGCTTGAGGAGGATAGGAATTAACTCTGTTTTAAATGTCTGGTAAAATTCCGCAGGAAAGCCATCTGGTCCAGGGCTTTTATTTGCTGGGAGGTTTTTAATAACGGATTCTATTTCTTCACTAGTTATGGGTCTGTTCAAATTTTCTATTTCTTCCCGTTTGAGTTTTGGTAGCGTGTGGCTATTTAGGAAGCTGTCCATTTCTTCCAGATTGCCAAGTTTGGTGGCATATAATTTTTCATAGTATTCTCTGATGATTGCTTGTATCTCTGAGGGATTGGTTGTAATTTCTCCCTTTTCATTCACGATTTTATTTATTTGAGTTCTCTCTCTTTTCTTTTTGAGAAGCCTGGCTAGAGGTTTGTCTATTTTGTTTATTTTTTCAAAGAACCAGCTTTTGGTTTCATTTATCTGTTCCACTACCTTTTCTGTCTCCATATGGTTAATTTGAGCTCTGATCTTTGTTATTTCTCTCTTTCTGCTGGGCTTGGGTTGTTTTAGTTGATCTGCTTCTAGTTCCTTTAGGCGTGCTGTTAGAATTTGTGTTATTGATTTTTCTTGTTTCTTGAGATGGGCCTGGATTGCAATATATTTCCCTCTCAGGACTGCCTTTGCTGCATCCCAGAGCGTTTGGATTGTTGTATTTTCATTTTCATTTGTTTCCATATATTTTTTAATTTCTTCTCTGATGGCTTGGTTGACCCAGTCATCTTTTAGTAGGTTATTTCTTAGCCGCCATGTTCTTGAATATTTTCCAGGCTTTCTCCTGTGGTTGATTTCAAGTTTCAAAGCATTGTGGTCTGACACTGTACACGGTATGATCTCAATTCTTTTATATTTATTCAGAGCTTCCCTGTGCCCCAGAATGTGGTCTATCTTGGAAAATGTACCGTGTGCAGATGAGAAGAACGTAAATTCCTTTGCTTCTGGATGAAGGACCCTAAAGATGTCTGTGAGGCCCATCTGTCCTAATGTGTCATTCAGGGCTATTGTTTCTGCGGAGATTTTCTGTTTTGTGGATCTATCCAATGCTGAGAGTGGAGTGTTGAGATCCCCTACTATTAGGACATTTTTATCGATGAGGTTGCTAATGTTTGTAATTAGTTGTTTTACAAATTTGGGTGCCCCTGAATTCGGTGCGTAGATATTTACAATTGTTAGCTCTTCCTGCTGGATGGTCCCTGAGACTATTATATAATGTCCTTCCTCATCTCTTATTACATCGTTCATTTTAAAGTCTAATTTGTCTGATATAAGTGTGGCTACTCCGGCTTTCTTCTGACTTCCAGTAGCATGGTAGATAGTTCTCCATCCCCTCACTTTCAATCTGAAGGTGTCTTCAGGTTTAAGATGAGTTTCTTGAAGACAGCAAATAGATGGGTCTTGTTTTTTAATCCATTCTGTTATCCTGTGTCTTTTGATTGGCGCATTTAGTCCATTTACATTCAGTGTTAATATTGAAAAATATGGGCTTACAGTCACTGTATTATCTGTAAGTTTCATGTTTGTAAGGCTGTCTCTGGTAGTTTGTGTTCTTTGCCTCCTTGTTTTCATAGAATGCCCCTCAGGATCTCTTGCAGTGCTGGCTTATTTGTGATAAATTCTTTCAGTTTTTGTTTGTTGGGAAAAACCTTGATCTCTCCTTCTATTCTGAATGACAGGCTAGCCGGATACAGAATTCTTGGTTGCATGTCCTTCTTGCTCATCACATTGAAGATATCCTGCCATTCCTTTCTGGCTTGCCAAGTTTCCGTAGATAAGTCTGCTACTACCCTTATAGGTCTCCCTTTGTATGTTAGGGTTCTTTTGTCCCTAGCTGCTTTCAGGATTCTCTCCCTATCTTTGTATTTTGCCAGCTTCACTATGATGTGCCGTGCAGAAGGTCTATTCAAGTTACGTCTGAGGGGAGTTCTCTGTGCCTCTTGGATTTCCATGCCCGTTTCCTTTCTCATGTTGAGGAAGTTCTCAGCAATGATTTGTTCCAGAACCCCTTCGACTCCTTTCTCTCTCTCTTCTTCCTCTGGAACTCCTATGATACGGATATTGTTTCTTTTGAGTGCATCGCTCAGCTCTCGAATTCTCCTTTCCTGTTCCTGGATCAGCTTCTCTCTCTTTTTATCTGCTTCCTCTTTTTCAATGATTTTGTCTTCTAATGCACTAACTCTTTCCTCTACCTCTTCAATCCGTGCTGTGGCTGCTTCCAGTTTCCCCTGTATTTCTTCCAATGTCTTCTTTAATTCTTCTTGACCGTTTTTAAGGTCTTTGAACTTTGCCTCGTGGGACTCCTTGCATTCATCTAAGCTTTTTTCAAGGCCAGCAATTAGTTTTATGATTAACATTCTATATTCAAGTTCTGTTATGTTGCTTATATCTGTTTTCATTAATTCTTGAGCTGTCACTACTTCTTGTAGACTCTTTTGAGGAGAATTCTTCCGTCTCGTCATTTTGGCTGGATGTGTTATGGGTTGTTTCTTGAAGTTGCCCTGGAAAGGAAAACTTTCGTTCCTCGGAGTCACCCAGCAGGCAGCTGCAGTGTGGAGCCCATGGGCACTAGGGGCCTAAGCCACAAACACACTGAGGATCATCCCCAGCCCCCACTCCCCACCTCGCCGGCCCCCACCAGTTCACACGGTGTCTGCTAAACCCCACTTCTTTTTTAAAAACATTTTTTTGAAGATTTTACTTTTAAGTAATCTGTGTACCCAATGTGGGGCTTGAACTTACAACCCTGAGATCAAGCGCTGCATGTCTACCGACTGAGCCACCCAGGCGTCCCTGTTTTTGCCACTTCTCTGTGAGTCTAAAATTATTTCAAAATGAAAGGTTTGTAAGAAATCACTTCCACTCGACACGTTTAGCCCTCCTGTGGGCTTCCTAATCCCAAGTGCCTCGACTCACTGAGATTCAACAGCTTTCCTTCCTTAAAAGCTCTCAGCCCAGGCCCCTGTCACCCATCACAGCCACAGCTTCTACAGGCTCTCTTTGCCTCTAGCGTTTGTATTCTGACAGACGACGCACACACACACAGTGTCCAAAGGAATTCTACGAGCATGCTGCTTGCACTGTGTCATGACTCAAAAGCTTGCAGGGGCTTTTTACCATCTACATCCTAATATCCGAAGTACTTAAGGGGCACCTGGGTGGCTCAGTGGGTTGAGCGTCTGACTTTGGCTCAGGTCATAATCTATCGGTTTGTGGGTTCGAGCCCCGCGTCAGGCTCTCTACTACCAGTACAGAATCTGGAGCCTGCTTTGGATCCTCTGTCCTCCTCTCTCTCTGCCCCTCCCCTGCTAAAACTCTCTCTCTCAAAAAGAAATAAACATTTAAAAAAACCAGGGGTGCCTGCGTGGCTCAGTCGGTTAAACGTCCGACTTCGGCTCAGGTCATGATCTCACGGTTTGTGGGTTCAAGCCCCGTGCTGGGCTCTGTGCTGACAGCTCAGAGCCTGGAGCCTGCTTCAGATTCTGTGTTTCCCTCTCTCTCTGCCCCTCCCCCACTCACACCCTGTCTCTCTCTCTCTCAAAAATAAATAAATGTTTAAAAAAATTTTAATAAAAAATCAAATACAAGCAAAACTACTTAATTTGCCAATTCTAGACCATATGTATTCTCCCCCCAAACCAGGATGTCTAATCTACTACCGTGCAATCCCTCAAATAGCGGATGTTTGTATTATACTAGTTTGCTTCCTTCCCCCACTCCCACATGGCCTGAACACTTCGTGATGCTTGGCCTGTGCTCCCCTGGACTTCCCACATGGAGGCCAGGGCCTCCTTCAGGCACACTAACACGAGTGGTCCTCCCTGGAGCTCCGGTGATCTCTCTCGTACCTCACTGGTCTCCTGAGCCCATACTTCTGTACTCCTGTGAGGCTTCTCCCCTGTGGCTTCTCTGAGCTTATCTTTCCATGTGTTTATGTTATTTAGTATCATCTGAAAACCCATTTCGCAGCCAGACTCTGCCACCTTTCTCTCTCTGGTATTTTTCCAAAATTCAAATGGACTAGCCTTCTAGAAAAACCCTTTCCATGTTTTATTACAATCGATGTACGTTAGGGTCTACATATTAAGGCTACAAAGGGTGTGAAAAGAGCTCAGTCATCTATAAGGAAAGTACGATTTTAGTTGGTGTTACTTTTGCTGAGATGAATATTCATAGCAAACACCACTAATTTAGATAAAGGCATTAAACATACTATATTTTGACAATCATAAGATATTCACATATTACTTGGACTATTTACTCAAAGTCTTTTTGCTATGAAATGACTGAATAGGACATTTTCTTGTGGTTTTACCAAAGAAATAATTTTTTTTTTTGACACAAAGTCATGGTATTATGACTTTGGGCACCTTCATTATAAGTATTTTCATCATCTTATTTCTTCAATTTGCAGTTATGCAGGAGTTTTTCATAACATAAACTATAGCTTAAATTTAGCGTTTACTCAATCAACACCAATTACATCCACAGCAATGATTTCCAAGTACACATGGACAAGTATTTAAATATAAGAAGCCTGTTCACATCAGCTAGATAACATTCTCATGGAATTCTTTCATCTTCGGATGGCACATCAGACGTCAAGGTAAACTAGTTCAGACATGGCACGTGATTCTGAGCTCAAACAGCCTCTTGGAACTTTTTCATTTAAGTTACTGATATTTTTGTGTCTTTTGTCTCGCTGGTACCAGAAATCTATTGTGTATTAAGCTCAGATTATTTAAAACAAGAAGTACATTCACTGCAGGGATGAGGGTTACCAAAATGCAATGTTAGTAGTCAAGGTATGATAATGAAAGCTCATTTTTCTAAAGGATCTTAAAAATGACTAATATGGCTACCATTTTCATTGTTCTTTGGCATTTAAACTAGCTGCTAATGAACAAATGATCCCCATTATGGAGAAACTGAGAAAGGCAAAGGAGAAACAGGAGTTCCTCCTACACTAGTCATTTCTGGGGGCAAAATACTACTAAGAATGTGTCTAAGAATGGTTTACCTACTCTCTTCTGCGGGAAATCAGGAATAACTAGCACTGAATGTTTCAAGTCAAGAATAACTAGAACTGCACATTGGAGGGTTGAATGTGGATTGTGATAATATTCTTAAGGAGACTCAAGATCCACTGGAATCTCAAAACTGTTGTCTAATATCGTGTTTCCGTGTCATCGCCACTAAGATCCGTTATTAATCTATATTTTGATATATCTTATTGTTTCTGCATAATCTCTGGGGAAGTAGCATGGTATAATGAACATTCCTTCATTCATAACTAATATTTATTGAGCACTTAGTCTATGCCACACACTTTGTAGAGTGCTGGATGGAAGTGAACTAACAACCCCAAATTCCCAAATTCTCCAAATTCTTCTGCAGCCTGTAGTTTATAGGGGGTAAATAGACTACAAACAAATAAAATATAGGTGTGTCTTATGGTGACAAATGCTATGGAGAACACTAAGGCAGGGAAGGTGGGGGGCAACAGGGAATGCTGGCGGCAGGGGGCGTTCTTCTCCGTAATTTTAGACTCAGTGAACCGGAAAGATCTTACTAAGAAGCTGATAGCTAAGCCAAGACTTGAAGGTGGTAAAGGCAGAAATCATGACTATGTTTGGGGAAGAGCGTTCCAAACAAAGAACACGACTAACACAGAGGGGCTGAAGCCAAGATGTGCCTGCTGCCTGAGGAACCGCAGTGAGGCCAATATGCAAGGGAACAGAGTAAGAGGAGGGTGGTAGGGGGTGAAATAAGAGAGATGTCAGGGAGCGAGAGTGTACGCTGGATTAAGAAAGAATCTCTCCAGGGAGAGGCCTGGTCTCAAGGTATGAATTCTGGACTCATCAGGTTACAAAGGGCATTTAAGGCCATTAAAACTAGATGAGTTCTCCAAGAGCCTGAGTGGAGACAAAGAGGAGCAAGGATGGAGGCCTGCGGCACCCCAATGTGTAGAGGTGTGTGTGGGGAGACGAGGAGGAAGCAGCACAATCTGAGAAGGCGCAGCCAGAAAGGGAGAAGGGAAACCAGGAGAGTCAGGAGGCCTGAGGCAAGGAAGGACAGCATTTCAGGATGGGTGTCCAATGGTACTGAGATGCCAAAAGGGAGAAGGCCTGAGATTTGACTTTAGCAATGTGAAGGTCATTACTGACTTGACAAGAGCGGTAGCGGAAGCTGGAGGCGGTTGTAGGGTCAGGAGGTGGGGTGTGTGTGTGTGTGTGTGTGTGTGTGTGTGTGTGTGTGTGTGTAATAAAAAATAAGCTGTAGCATATTAGGTTCAGCAGAGACAGAAAAGCGATGATGCAGGAAAGGGGATACTGCTGGGGTGATGTCCTCATAAGTGAAGAGAGAGGACCTCGCACGCAAAGGAAAGCGTTGTTGGTGGCTCCGTTAAAATCTTGGTTCCACCACTGACAACTTCCGTGACTTGGGGCAAGATGCTCAACCTCTCTGAGCCTTTGTTTTCTCACCTGTACAGTGAGAATTTCCTGGAATTAATGAACCATATAATGTCTTAATTAAATAGTGCTGTTGCATTTTAGTCCCAAGTTACAAGTTTCCTTAATATGAATCTGCGAGATAGGATAGAGAAAGAATTGAAAAAAATCGAGCTTTTTCTGGGGCACCTGGGTGGCTCGGTTGGCTAAGCGTCTGACTCGGGTCATGATCTCACTGTGAGATTGAACCCTGCATCAGGGTCTATGTTGACAGCGGGGAGCCTGCTTTCGATTCTCTCTCTCAAAATAAATAAATAAAAAATATTTTAAAAAGCTAACATTTTCCTAAACAGTGAATCCATATCTAGCACCTCTTGAAATAAAAATAATGTTATAAACCGCATGGTCACGCCCAAAGTAAAGATCGTACTTTTGGTTATAAACACAGTACTATGCTCGCTCATGCTGCGTATCTTTGGGACCTGTGTTGGTGGGGAACCGATAGGCCTTCCTCCCTGGTATGTTCTGCTTAAATCTGCTTCTGTTCCATCTGATAGCTGAACGTCACCAGAATGGTATATTCCCCTACTCAGGTATTTACACAGGCTGTACAAAAACAGCAAACGAGAGGAGCAAAACTCAAAGAAAAAAAAGGGGTCAGAAAAAGGATGCGAAGAGTTGCCCTATGGAGCAATACATTCCTTTTGCTGGAAGGGTTCAGACACAGTGTAGATGGCCACATATGGGCTTAGGTACCTTAAGCCATGGGTGATTCAGTGCTTCATACACGGTGATCCTTTCAGCTGGATCCAGCATCAGCATGCGACGGACTAGGTCTTTGGCACTTTCAGAGATATGGCTCCACTGCCTTGGATTCATCTGAAGAGAAGGAAAGGAAAATCCCATAGTTATCGCCCAGTGAGAAGTTAACGTTCACCATCATGTGACATTCCTACACTGTTACGATGTGAATAAAATTCTCAAAGAGCAGAAATGTGATTCTACAGGCTTGCTTTCTAAAGAAGAGGACAAAGGCAAGTCTTTGGTGGCTGTTGCTACGTATATGAGGTTTTGCATCAGTAAAAATCCCTTATGTATGTTCTTGATGTCACATAAGTTATAATATTTTTAATAGTGGAATAATATAATGCTCTCAACTGCAGTTTCTATTTTAACTAAAGAGAGTAGGTATTTTATCTAGAAAGGACTAAAATAAACATTTTAAAGAAATTTTAAAACATTCCCTTTTGCACAGAGGAGGGCACTTGTTGGGATGAGCACTGGGTGTTGTATGGAAACCGATCTGACAATAAATTATTAAAAAAAAAAAAACATTCCCTTTTGAGAAACTGGAATCCACAGTAATTGGGAAGTTATACAAAGTTCATAGTAGGATATTTTGGTCACTGTGTATCAATTTCAGTATTTTGGAAATATATACTGCTACCATCGGCTCTACAGAATAACCCATTCACTTGTATATTGTCCTCAGTGAAGTTACTTTCGCCCCTCTTGTAGAGATGAGACGACTCAGCCACGAGGTCAATTGCCTAAAGTCAAACAAATGGACAAAAACTATGAGTTGATCAGGAGATACAAGACTTGTGAAAAAGTGGATTTGTGAGGAAAAGAACAAGGCGGCTCCTGGGGGAAAAGAGTATGCCTGAGACCAGGAAGCAGAAAAAGGGAAGGGACGCTTAGGGTTTGCCACTGAGAAGGCAAGTGGGGACAGGTGGGGAGAGGCCAGTGGGGCCTCATTCCTTATTTCATATCAAGAAGCCAACTGGCCGGTGAGTCTGCATAAGATGCCTGGTGCCAGGAGCTAGCGATGCCATGGGTTGAATGAGGGGAGACCTAGGTCATCTTCTAAGGGAGAAAGATGGAGAATAAAGTCCCTAACAATTTAAAGCGACTTGCATCACAGTTCACAGGAATCACAACGGTGTGGCCAAGGGTTAGCATCAGACACTGAAATTTGCTCTGGCTACTGTGAGGTTCCATGCTGGTGGATGGGGAATGAAAAATGGTCCTTGTTCTTTTTCTAACAGGCAGAATTCCAAACAATAGTTACTTCTGCGTGTCAGATCTCTTAACTAAAGTGACTGCCATATTGTCACCATCCTACTGAAATTGTCATCAGTTGGTCAGTTTGGAATAACGTAGGTGACTGGATGGGATGAGGCTTAGCCTTAGTTCCCTCCTCCCCATCCTGGAACTCTTCAAGGTCGGAATGATTTGTCCTTGGGGAAAGGGGTTGGGAAGTCATCTGCAACTGGTGGTAAGATTTCTCAAGTGAGTAGAGGTTAAGAAGTAGAAGCCCCCCCCCCCCACATCCTGTTTATGAGGGAGTCCAACCCAGGGTTTCTCTCTTGCTTTGGCTGAGAAGAGTAGCTGAAATTAATCTCGGAGGTTGAGTTTACAAAGGCAACAAAACAGGGCTACAGAACAGTCTCATTTATTTTAAAACTAAAGCCACAGCCACCTCGACTCCAGGTGTGGAGGTACCAAGTGGCTACCTACGATGATAGACGATGACACACTGCATCTTTTCATACTTTGGGAAATATATTTTTGTCTTTTATAAAAAAGTTAATTCACATTAAATGTTAGCATATCCCGGTTAAGTGGTATTCTGAGACATCTACCTTAAAAGATCAAGTAAGCTGGTAAATGAGAAAAGTTCAACTAAAATCACTTAAGGCCAGTAGTAGTTTTTATGACAGTTAAAAGAGGCCATGAAATTTTCTTGAGAAACACCCCTAGAGATCAAGGATTTTGTTCATAGTTCTTTTGTTAAGAACCACCAGGGTGACAAAACTTTTTTTGAGGTTTGCTTCAAAATAATCGACCAGTATGTGGAATACAGATAAAAGCAGATTGGCTATATGTTGCTAAGTGGTGAAGTTGGGGGAGGGGGTTCGCTATACTGTTATCAGTACTACTTTGTTTGAAATTTTCAATAAAAAAATGTAAAAATAAATGCTGACAGAATCACAGCATCATACACACACACACACACACACACACACACACACACACACACGAAAGGCCCACCAGGTTTATCATTGATGGTAAAGATGGATCTCTACTCCAAACAAAGCTGCTGAAAATGTGGGGCTTCTGTATGTAAAAAAATTTAAAAAAGCCCTGAATATAAGTGAGAGGTAAGGTTAGCCAAGTTAAGGAGTAAATAAGTTATTAACATCAAAGCTTCAAACCTCCAGGTACAGAAATTATGGTATAGCTGTCATGTCCGTCTGACTTACTATAATACTAAGAATGAGGGTTTTAAAATAATTTAATTTTTGGCATGTGTGAACAGTCCACATTTCTTACAAAGAAACAAAAAGATTTTTCAATGCTTTAAAAATAGAGGAAATCAAATACCAGAGGCTGTTGGAATGAAGCACATTGCCTTGGAAACCAGGAAGTTAGCAACTAAACTAGCACAAAGGCGGAATTCTATTATTAGCGAATGTTTATAACTCCAAAAGGCAGGTGGGAGGTTTTATTATACGGTATCTATGTCATAAGCTGCTGTGAGGATAAAATGAGTTAATATGAGTGCTTAGCGCAGTTCCAGGCACATACTGAGTGCTATGTATGAGTTAGGTATTGTTACCTCTAGTATTATTATTATTATGGTGATGCTTGCTAATTGTGTTTATTTTCATATGTTAAGTATCTGTGATTTCACATGGCAAAATTCAGTGAGAAAGCCACTGCCATTCACAATTTCCAGGGATCAGAGGGGGATGATTACTTACAAGCAGTTTCCTGAGACATTTAGTTACCTTGGAAGGATTGATTTTATTCCCCAGTGGCCAACTGACTCTAAGAGAAGCACAACAAAACCTATACTTAAGACATTTTCTCTGTTAACAGAGTTTTGGCATAGACCTTAATCCAAATAAAATAAGAGGCAAAACGGCATGCCCTTATAAGCGGATGATGTACAAGGCTAGAAATTAAAAGCCTAACTCATTTGGACCTCTACAGGCTTCACTTATGGTTTAGAAGGACAAGGCTGTGGGCTTGCTGCTGTCAGCATAGAGCCCGCTTCGAATCCTCTGTCCTCCCCTGCTGTCCCTCCCCTGCTTGCACATGCTCTCTCAAAAATAAGTAAAACATTAAAAAAAAAGAAAAAAAGGACAAGGCTGCCACTCTGAAGCTACTTTACCTTTCATTTCTTTTTTCCCCCTTTTCCTTGAAGTCCTTTATAAAACTCTAACATTACTGAGGAAATGAAAAGAAAACAGGTCTCACGGTTTGGGAGTCTGGTGCTACACAAACCTGTGTGTTTGGTTTTATGTTACCAGGCATGGCTGAAAATGAAACAGTGCTTCTGTTGAATAGAAAGTACAGGTTTAAGTAGTATGGGGTGGAAAAAGAACTTCCCCAGCATAAGCCGCCCTGATCTGGTATCCAGACACACACTCCCCCATGTTTCCCATACACAGCATCTGACTCTGTCAGCCACACGTGAGGGTAGAGGGCAAATGGATGGACCAGCTGGGACACCAAGACCAACCTTTGGCTTATGAATTTTCTAGGATTCCTTAGCTCTTTTTGGTATAGCCATTAACAACGTCAGTGATGCAATTTTTAGTTTTTTAATAATGCAAGTAATCACACGCTAATCACAAATCTGCCAACAGTATACGTGGTTTCCATTTCACAGCAGTCTAAAAAGAATATGAATGTTTAAGTCCCGCCAAAATGGCTCTAAATTATGTTGTGAGATGCAGTTGTGATAGCGGCATTTCGGTTTTTCGGTTTTTCGGTTTACCCTGGGATGTAAATGGCAAGGGTTTCAGCTGTGCTAGTTGACTACATAACGTGGAACAACATGTGTGGTAAAGTAAAACAAAGGCTCATACGAAATATAAAATAAAGAATTACTAAATCACTGGGATGAAATTTCCATGTTCACTTTACAAATTGAGCAAAAAGCTTTAAAAATGAAGCTCTTTCCCCAAATTATAGAAAGAAGGGACAAAGAAGTTTATTTTCTAAGATTAGCCTGAACAGGCAGTCTGGGCACCACGTGGAGAATGGATACTTTTAAAATCTGGGCTCACATCTGCCACAAACACCTCACTGGAGGTAAAATAAAAAGGTCAAATTCTATCACGGTAAATTCTAAGGGTCATTCCAAATTCTCTCCCTGAACTAGAATTTTATTTGAAATAAGTAGGGCACTAACCAAACAATTTCTCTGTCCTAGCTAAATGGGCGGTTTTGCTGGAATGGATTTGTGAGACAAGCATTGGTTTTGTGAATCTGAGGGCCCAAGACTCCTAAATTGTTGACTTGCGCGTACAGGATTCTGAATCGAAGAGGACTAGGGTCCCTGTTTTCCAGCCTAAACAGGGAGTCGGGTTCCAAACACGTGGGATAGACTTCAGCGGCAGCACCAAGGAGAGGGGAATGGAGGGGCAAGGCCATGGTTGTTTTAAAGTCAGTCTCCTCCCTTCTGCCTAGATGACAGTGCAGCTGATAGTGATCCAGAAATTTCCTTGAGGCCTAGATCATCTAACAAGGCTAGTGGATCAGTGATGTCAGCAAAGAACTTTTCTCTGACTGGGTAACTATGTGACAATCAGGAAGTCCAAAGACAGATGGTAACTTCGCATTTTTCAGAATAATTTAATCTCAATGGAAAAATAAAACATTCATAATATATTACCTTATATTTCCCTTTAATAATGCCTTCAAACAATCTTTCCTTGGTTCCATAAAAAGGCAAGCAACCACTTAGCAGGATAAAAAGGATCACGCCACAACCCCAGACATCTACAGGTTTTCCATAAGGCTCTCTTTTGACAACTTCTGGGGCCATAAAATGAGGTGTTCCAACGCGTCCTACATTTAAAATGACAACAAGGAAAAATGTTTACATAAAATGGGCTTTTTTTTCTCATTTGAAGACTGAAAATAGAACAATAACAGTTTCAAGGAAAAGTTTAACAATATAAATATTCTCTTACCACCCCCCCCTCCATAAAATCAAGGGGCAAAAAAGGCAGAAGGAAAATCATTATTTAATCTTGAAAATACTGAGCACAGGACAGGTACTTTGTCTTTTGTTCTGTTTTTTATTTTAAACATTTTTTTTACTCTTTTTTTTTTTTTTTTTGAGGTTTACTTTTGAGAGAGTGGGAGAAACAGAGTGTGAATGGGGAGGGGCAGAAAGAGAGAGGGAGACACAGAATCTGAAGCAGGCTCCAGGCTCTGAGATGTCAATACAGAGTCTGATGCCGGGCTTGAACCCATGAACTGTGAGATCACGACCTCAGCTGGAGTCGGATGCTTAATCGACTGAGCCACCCAGGTGCCCCCTTGGATTTTTTTAAAAAAGATTTTATTTTTAAGTAATCTCTACACACAGCATGGGACTTGAAATCACAACCCCAAGATCAAGAGTCACATGCTCAGGGGCACCTGGGTGGCTCAGTTGGTTAAGTGACCCTACTCTCAATTTTGACTCAGGTCATGATCTCACGGTTCACGGGATTGAGCCCTACGTCGGGCTCTGAGCTAACATTGCAGAGCCTGCTTGGGATCCTCTATCCCTCCTTTGCCCCTCCCCAACTCACATACTGGCAGTCTCTCTCAAAACAAAGAAATTAAACTTGAAAAAAGGGGGGGGTCACATGCTCCACCAACTGAGCCAGCCAGGTGTCCCAGTACTTTGTCTTCTGACACTGGTGCTCCCTATTAAATTCAGTAGGGTGCATGGTATTTACCTATTTCTTGTTTAATGAAGAAGTTGTGTACATTTTCTAATTTTCACGTGTTTGAAAATCATTAAGAATGTAGACCAGGAACAGGGAGGAGAGAAGAGGAGCAGGAGAAAAAGGCTACTTTTGACTGCCACATGGAAAAATCTCAAAGTAAATCTAATGCTGAGAACTTTGATTTGGTCCTGAAGTCATGAAGCTCCTCACGTTCAATCCTCTTTGGCCTCCATCATCTTTTTTTTTTTTTTTTTTTGAGTTTATTTATTTATTTTGAGAAAGAGTGGGGGGTAGGGGCAGAGAGGGAGAGAGAATCCCAAGCAGGCTCTGTGCCACCAGTGCAGAGCCGGATGTGGGGCTTGAACTCGTGAACTGTGACATGACCTGAGCCAAGATCTAGGAGTCAGATGCTTAATTGATTGAACCACCCAGATGCCCCCATGGCCTCCATCTTCTTTAAAGAGCTTTCTCCCCAACCCCCATCAAAATTAGGTTTTAGGAACCAATCTGATAGCAGTTATTTGCATACTAGTAATCATCTTTAACTCAGTATCCCTAAGGGAGTCTTGTCTTCCACTGCAGAATGAAAGGCTGTGCCCTGTATGGAAACTACTGTGGGAGGGGAAGTGCCCACCAGCCTTGGCAACTCTTCTTGCGTGCAGGCTGGGCCTTGTCCTTCTTTCCTTCCTCCTTCCCCTACCCCTCCTCTCTTATCATATCGAGTCCAAGATAATTTTTTACTTTGAACACTGCATGATACGTTATCTAGAGCTCAGAACTGTGGTTCGGAGAAAAAAAAAAAAGACCTTACAGATCTTCTAATGCAGCTGGAGAAAATACACCATAAAGTCCAGTTAGTGACTGTCAAAATTAGACTGGGATGGTAAAGAATAAAGCAGGTCTTAGCTTGTGTACTGGGGATATTCCTTTGGTATGGGTCATTATGGTTTCCCTCCTCCCCACATAATGGAAGACGTTAACTCCAGGGTTCAGAGAATGAAAATATTCACACTTAGAAGGTGCAGGAAACCAGTGAAAATTATACTGGTTGGAAGGGAAGATTTTTATTCCATATTGCCCTATTTTGCTTCCTCTAGTAACACTGAGAAGCTGAAAGAACGAGAGCTAAGCCTCCTACTTCATGAAGAGGCTGGACAGAGCAGGGCCACTGGACAGTTTGCTTTGTTCTCACGGCAGGAGGTGGGAAAAGCAGGGCAAGAGATCAAGGTACCAGTCAGGGTATGGGTAACCATGGCCCCAGTCAGGCACCTCCTCACAGGTGGGATGCAGTTTTGAAACTCATCTTGACTCCTACCACTTCCTACATGAGAAAAGGCTGAGCAACTCAAAAAAGGGGTTATGTTTACCTGGATCAAAGACTACCCCACTCTGGAAAATTAGCATTCATTCATTTTTTAAAAAAATATTTGTTTTAATGTTTTTTTCGTATTTATTTATTTTTGAGACAGAGAAAGAAAGACAGAGCACAAGCAGGGGAGGGGCAGAGAGAGGAAGACACAGAATCCAAAGCAGGCTTCAGGCTCTGAGCTGTCAGTACAAAGCCCGATGAGGGACTGAAACTCACGAGCTGGGAGATCATGACCTGAGCCAAAGTCGGATGGTTAACCAACTGAGTCACCCAGGCACCCCTGTTTTAAGGTTTTTAAAATTTATTTGGGGGGGGGTGGGCAGAGAGACAGAGAGAGAGAGAGGATCCCAAGCAGGCTCCACTCTGTCAGTGCAGAGCCTGATGTGGGGCTTGATCCCACAAACCATGAGATTATGACCTGAGCTGAAATCAAGAGTCGGACACTTAAGCAACTGAGCCACCCAGGCACCCCTAGTGTTCATTCATTTTTTAAAAGAGTTTATTTAATTTTGATGGGTGGGGGCAGAGAGAGAGGGAGAGAGAGAGAATCCCAAGCAGGCTCCCCACTGACTCATGCAGGGCTCAAACTCGTGAACTGGGAGAGCATGACCTGGTCTGAAGTCAGATGCTTAACAGATTGAGCCACCCAGGTGTCCCCGCTTATTCCTGAGGAACATATATGTCTTTTGGTTCCGGAATTTGCTCACAGATGATTGGGGAAAGAATATATAGGAATGAGCTTTTTACAGTATTTTGTACAGATCGGTAGAAGGTGTAAAGGACTAGAGTTCACCCTTGACACACACCAATCTTCCGGGACTCCTTGCTTGTGATCACTTGACTTTTCCTTCTTTGTGGTCACTTGATTTTTATGACTTTGACTTCCTGTTCTTAGAATTTTGTGGTCAATTACCAAACCAAATTAAATGTCACTGTATGTGAGAAGCTTCAGATATACATTTAAATATTTAAATGTTAGATTTGGGGATAACATAATAATACCTCATTACCTGGAAGCTCACGGTAAGGAATTGTTCTGAATAACTACACATTTGATACTTTAGGACTGGAATCTTTATACACTCAAATCGTTTTACTTTAATGGTTTTGGATGGTTATCTTTCTACAATTTTCGGACTTCTTTTACACAAGATGGTGCTCATAATTTAACCTTTTCTTGATGGCTTAGAATTGTCCTGTGGATATCAATGAAAGAACTATGCTGTAGAACTGAAAATGCCCTCAGGAACTTCATGGGTATGCAAGGGCCAAGTTCTTCAGTATTAAAAGGGGGCTGTGGTTTCTACATTTTGGTATCTGCTCAATATATTTTTTCTGTCAGGCTTTTGTTTCTTTTCCCTTACTGGGCTTTTTCCAGCCTTGTCTAGTCCTCATCTGTTGTGTACAATCTGCTATTAACCGGAAACTGATTAGCAACCGGATTCTTTCATTTAGGAACAATTTCCTAAGTGCCTGCTAGGTCCTAGACACAGTGGGAGGTGCTGTGGACATACAGAGGGATAAACTATCCCTTCTCACAAAGCTCGGTCTTTGATATGACTATGAATCCCTGCATCAAATACAACATGGAGGTACGCAGCCCAGATAGTTACGGTGAAATGGAAAAGAAGGAATAGGGTTACCTAACGTGGGATGGGGAAGATCAGCCTGCTTTTAAGAGGAGATGATTGTCAGCTCAGCCTCTCAGCCTTCAGGAGCAGTAAGAGTTAAATAGATACAGAAAATGACAAAAGGTATTGCAACCACAGGGAGTAGCAGGTGCAAAGCATGAAGGAACACGAATCCATAAAACTAGGAAAAATGGCAGCATGCCAGTCTCAGAGGGTGTGTCCTCAGAAGCCCATTTGAGAAGACCATGAATAAGTATTAAGGTCAAGAAATGTCTTGCTGCAAGAATAATTGTAGGTTCCTAGTTCTCTTCTGGGTAAGTAAGTTTTCCAAATAGCAGAATTTCAGACAGGTTAAATGCAAATATATGTAAGTGATTTCTACTCTATGGGACATATAACGGAGAGAATTCCTTTCTGTTTGGAGGACTGAGTAATCAAAGATTCCAACTGACAGGGAAAGGGCTAACAAGCTAATAGTAGTATAGTTTCAAAAGTACCTTAAACTGTAAGAAAGCTTTCTATAAGAGGGATCATTCAACCTTTGTCTACATATGTAATATTTTTAAAGATACTGTAATGCTTGAAGTAGTTGTTTTAAGACTGGAAGAAAAGGTTATGTTAAGAAATGACATTTCGACCATCAGAAACTGTTTTAATTTTAGAGTCACTGAGAAAAATAAATTTTGCAAACTCACACATTGTAGGTTCAAAATCAGCTTTAAAAACGTACAATTTATCCTAGCCATGGAAGAGCATATTCTTGTTTATTGGCAAAGCTGTCACCATTTAATTGGTATCAGATTCTGATTTGCACAAGTAACATTCATCACTTTTCAAAACTGGAGAGTGCTGGGTTATTGGACACACATCTAACTATTGCATAAATGTTTTTTTTAAAAAATGTACAACTTAGGGGTGCCTGCATGGCTTAGTTGGTTAATCACCTGACTTCGGCTCAGGTCATGATCTCACAGTTCATGGGTTCGAGCCCCGCATCGGGCTCTGTGCTGACAGCTCGGAGCCTGGAGCCTGCTTTGGATTCTGTGTCTCTCTCTCTCTGTGTCCCTCCCCCACTAACACTCTGTCTTTCCCTCTCTCTCGAATATAAATAAGCATTAAGAAAAAAATACATACAATTTAGGAGAAAGACTCATGGACTTTAAGAAAGTAGATTAACATGTAGAAAATGTCTAGGTAAGTGTAATGAATCTGTTTTTCCCCTTCATAAAGAAGCACAGTAAAATATGAAGCTGATGCTTTGAGTACTAACAGGATATGGATCCAGATAAAGAGAAACAAAGTCGTTATATGTGGTCAGTATAGAACATATTAAAGGATTTTGTGTCATTTCATTTCATCCATCAGTCTTGGGGATGTAATCATCAGAATTTATTTGTTATAATTGTGTAGGCTTTACACAGGGTGATCTGTACAAATATCAGATTTAAGAGAGGTAGTTTAATAGCAACATTTGTTCAAAAACAACTTGGGGGTTGTAGTTGATTGCAAGATCAATATGAGCCAGTGGTGTTATGTGGCTAATGCAAGAAGCTAATGCCATTTGGGGGGCCTGACAGAAATGTAAGACCCACAGCAAAAGCAGCGGCCCCAAGCCCCCGCGCGTTGACTGCACCTGTCGTTGTGCTCTAATTTTTATTCAGTTTATTTAATTATTTTGAAAGAGAGAGCATGTGGCGGGTGGGCAGAGAGGTGGGAGAGGGAGAGAGAGGGAAAGAGAATCCCACGCAGGCTCTGCACTGTCAGTGAGGAGGCTAATGCGGGGCTCAAACTCACGAACCATGAGATCATGACCTGAGCTGAAATCAGTTATGCCGACGCTTAACTGACTGAGCTACCCAGGTGCCCTCCTCCCTTAAACACAATTTTAGAGGGCAACGTGATGAAATAAACAATTTAAAGAGTACAGCTATGACTCCTGGCTCGTTTTTCAAAAAGATGGTTGGTTAACGCCGCTTCGATGTGTTAGTAATGGTGTATTAAATGAAATGAAATATCTGGTGTAACAAATTATTGTTCTGATATTTATCATTTGTCAGGTATTTGAATTTAATAGAAGCATTCATGAAAGATGACAGGTTCGAAAAGGTTCTGCTGATATTTTTTTCATATTTTTCCTCTTTGTGAAGGCTGGCAGTATTGGGAAAGGGCAAATCGAAGGCACTGCCAGATTGATAATCTGTAGAATGGAGAGCCATGTCACCTGCAAAACCGTGGGACAGAACCAGAAACAGGGCAGCATTCTGAGCTATAGTCTACTGAAAGGAATAAATAAAACCTCAAATTCCTCAATCTGGAATTAGCATCCACCTCTGTACACTAGTAGAGAAAATGTCTATTTTTAACCTGTCTGCTATTTTTTCTCTGGCATGGGAATTTTCTAATTACGTTCTGCTTTAGCTAATAATAAAATCAGTCTGCATTCACATCTGCTTGCTCTTCCCAAACACACAGAATGGTGGCTTGAGCAGGAACTCTTTCACAAACGAAAAGAGGAAAACGGTATGAAATTACACACTGGCCTTTGATATAAACCTGAAAGTGGTTAATCCACATGTTTTAGAATGGACTTCACTTGGCCAGTTCAACTTTATTTATTTTTTTAAGTAAGCTCTATGCCCAATGTGGGACTTGAACTCACGACCTCAAGATCAGGGGTCACGTGCTCTAGTAACTGAGCCAGCCAGGCGCCCCTGGCCAGTTCAACTTTAGAAGTCATTTTACCCCAGATATCACCTTCTTCCAACAATGTTTTAATCTCTGTATGTAGGGTCACTTCTCTGCCAAGCGGTGGAAATACAAAGGGTAAAAGCACAGTCTATTCTTAAGGTTCAAAACCATATGATGGCGCTTTTTAGTGCGGGGGCGGGGGAATGGGTATGAAACGCTAAGGATGGGCTAATATTTAGTTTGAAAGTTTTACACCAGCCTGAAAGTGACCAGATATTGAAGGAAGTTTTTAAAAACATGTTCTTACCTCCAGCCACAAGTCCAGACTCCCCTAGTTGAATAGCTACCCCAAAGCCCCCAAGTTTAACGGGTGCTGAGTTTTCCTTTGAGGCGAGGAGAACACAGTGGGGCTGGAAAGAAAATCAGACAAACAAGAAACCAAAGATAAGGATTAGCTGAAGATGAACAATTCAATTTACACAAAACCGAATAACATGACCATATACTAATACATCAAAAGCTTCTGGAATTATTTTGGATGCTTAAATTATTTGTTCTATTCTTGCTTCTGGCTGATTTCTCTGAAGACTTACCTGTTTTACCCAATATTTTTCAGGGATTATTTGCTTCTAAGATTAGGGTGCGATGCTAAGAATTACTGATGACGGAAGCGTGTTCAAGTAAGGCAGACATATTTTATACCTTTTCATGCGATATTCTCTTCCTTTGAGTGATGGTCTACATTTCTTTAAGGAAAAATGTTTTTGTCTTTTTTTTTTAAGTGTATTTATTTTGAGAGAGAGAGACAGTGTGAGTAGGAAAAGGACAGAGGGACAGGGAAGGAGAGGGTGGGAGAGGGGGAGAGAGGGGGAGAGAGGGTGGGAGAGGGGGAGAGAGGGGGAGAGAGGGGGAGAGAGGGGGAGAGAGGGGGGAGAGAGGGGGAGAGAGGGGGAGAGAGGGGGGAGACAGGGAGGGAGGAAGAGAGAGAGAGGAAGAGAGAGGGAGGGAGAGAGGGAGAGAGAGAGGGAGGGAGAGAGGGAGGGAGAGGGAGGGAGAGGGAGGGAGAGGGAGGGAGAGGGAGGGAGGGGAGGGAGAGGGAGGAAGAGAGGGAGAGAGAGAGGGAGAGGGAGGGAGAGGGAGAGGGAGGGAGAGGGAGGGGAGAGGGAGGGGAGGGAGGGGGGAGGGAGAAAGGGGGGAGAGGGAGAGAGGGGGGAGAGGAAGAGAGGGGGGAGAGGAAGAGAGGGGGGGAGAGGAAGAGAGGGGGAGGGGGGAGGGGGAGAGAGGGGGGAGAGGAAGAGAGGGGGAGGGGGGAGGGGGAGAGAGGGGGGGAGAGAGGGAGAGAGGGGGAGGGGGGAGAGAGGGAGAGAGGGGGAGGGGGGAGAGAGGGAGAGAGGGAGGGGAGGGAGGGAGAGGGAGAGAGGGAGGGGGAGGGAGGGAGAGGGAGGGAGAGAAGGGGAGAGAGGGAGAGGGAGGGGGAGGGGGAGAGAGGGAGAGGAGAGAATTCCAAGCAGGCTCTGTGTCCTCCCAAGGTGGGGCTTGAACTTACAAACCATGAGATTCATGACTGGAGCCGAATCCAAGAGTCTGACGTACCCAGGCGCCCCTAAGGAAAAATGTTTTTTACACCTCTTGCCAAGATGTCTTTTAAATGTATATTTATTTATTCTGAGAGAGAGAGAGAGAGAGAGAGAGAGCGCGCACGCGAGATGGAGAGAGCATGTGCATATGTGTGCAGGGGAGGGGCAAAGAGAGAGGGAGAGAGAGAATCCCAAGCAGGCTCTGTGCTGTCAGTGCAGAGCCTGATAGAGGGCCTGATCCCATGAACCATGAGATCATGACCTGAGCTGAAATCATGAGTTGGACGCTTAACCAATTGAGCCACCCAGGCGCTCCAAAATGTTTCTTGAAACCTTCGACTTTACCTACAGAACCCCTGTATCTTGGTCCTTAGGGGATGCTGATGGTTCTTTCTTTGGCTGCCCTCTCACTATCCTCTTGCTTTTTTTTATTCATTTCATCCCTAAGTAAGAAAAGCCAGATTTCATGACTTTATTTTTTTAAATTTTTAACGTTTGTTTATTTTTGAGAGAGAGAGAGAGGAGAGGGAGAGGGAGAGGGAGAGAGGGAGGGAGAGAGAGAGGGAGGGAGGGAGGGAGGGAGAGAGAGAGGGAGGGAGAGAGAGAGGAGGGAGAGAGAGGGAGGGGAGAGAGAGAGAGAGGGAGGAGAGGAGAGGGGGAGGGAGAGAGAGGAGGGAGGAGAGAGGGAGGGGAGAGGGAGGGAGAGAGGGAGGAGGGAGAGAGGGAGGAGGGAGGGAGAGAGAGAGGGAGGGAGAGAGGGAGGGAGAGAGGGAGGGAGAGAGGGAGGAGGGAGGGAGAGGGGGAAGGAGAGAGGGAGGGAGAGGGAGGGAGAGGGAGGGAGAGAGAGGGAGGGAGAGAGGGAGGGAGAGGGAGGGAGGGAGGGAGGGAGAGGGAAAGGGAGAGGGAGAGAGAGACACAGAGTCTGAAGCAGGCTCCAGACTCTGAGCTGTCAGCACAGAGCCCAACACAGGGCTCAAATCCACAAACCGAGATCATGACCTGAGTCGAAGTCGGACACTCAACCAACTGAGGCACCCAGGAGCCCCTGGTTTTTAAGGTCCATGTGTTGCATTTGATGGTTATAGGTCTTAAGTCCCTCTGACTCTATACTATATCCCCCTCTTACCTTTTAAAAAAATGTTCATGCCATTGATTCGTTAAGATACTAGGTAAATTCCCTCATGGAACCTTCTAGAATCTGGACTTGGCTAATTAATACCTACATGGTATCATTTGTTCCTGGGTTCTCTGTAAATTGGTAGTTAGACCTAGGAGCTTGATTAGACTCATGCTCAATTTTAGTTTTTTTGCACTAATACTTTAGTTTTTTGTAACACATCAGGAAGAACATAATGTCTGGTGGTCCTACTTTTAGCAATAGAATTGGTCTCTGGGTTCGGGTGTTGTCTGCCTTGATCCATCATTACAAAGTTCACCATTGACTTTTCTTTCAATGATTTTAGCAGCCAATAATGCCTAGCTCCATAATTAGGGGTTCCAAAATGGGAGTTTTCCCCAATGTTTTGTTACGAAGACTATCAAGCACAGAGAAAATTGAAAGAACTGTAAATAGCCTCATACTCACCACGTAGATTCTACAGTGAACATTTTGCTGCCTGTGCTTTATCAAGTATCTATCTACTCACCCCTCTATCCAACCAACAATCCATGTTTTCACTATAATTCAGCACACATGCCATTCGAGTTTAATATTTAAAATGATATTTAAAGTAAAATTTACATGCTGGGAAATGCAGAAATGTTAAAAGTACCATTAGAGAGTTTCGACAACTTGCACAGAATGGTGTAACCCATATCTCGGTCAAGATGTTATCATCATCCCAGAAACCTCCCTCATCACCTTTTCATTTAATCTCTGCTATGTCCTGAGTGCAAACCACTGTTCTGATATTTTTTCCACAAGTTTGTTTTGCTTATACTAGAACTGCATAGTATACACAAAGGTGTAGAGTATGGACTCTTTCATGTAAGGCTCCTCTCACTCAGCATGTTTCTGAGAGTCATCCATTTTGCTGTGATCAGTGGTTCCTTTCTTTTACGGCGGAGTAAATACCCTTGTATGAATATACCACAGTCGGTCCATTCTCCTGCCGATGGACACTTGGACTGTTTCTAGTTTGGGGATATCATGAATAAAGCTGCTATGAATGATTTCCAGAATAACAAGTTGGTTGCCAGGTGACTTCCAAAGGTGATCAATGAAGGTTTTTTTTTTTTTTTTGCATTGTTACAAATTTATAGGTTTTTATATATTTGATGCATTTTAATCAATTACAATCATTCATTTTGATGCTCAAATTGTCCCATTTTTAGCCAGCAGGAACTCCTTTAAGTCAGCTCTTATGCCCTTTTGTAAGACTACAAGTCTGAGGACTTTCTTGCTTTCAGGCACAAGACGTTTGAGGTTTGTCTTGTTCATTTCTTGCCCCAGATCTGGAACCAGTCATTTCTCCAAGTAGCCCCATTTCTGTGAGGTGGGAAATGGTAAATTCACAATATGGGTATTAAGTATATTATTACTTCTAGGTTATCCCTGCTTTGACTTTTCAGTGGACAGAGCTAAAAAAAATCTGTATTTTTTAGAAGAAAAATAAATCAATTCATACTGATATATGGGTGTTTTTTAATAGGGTTGTTAACTCGATTTCTTTGATTTTTGTCAAGTTAACGTTTGTACTTGATATTAACATAATTACTCATCTGCTTTATTTCCTAGGGTGTGTATATAAAAGTACCTACGTTACCAGTAACAAGACCACTATATGCTATTCAAGATTTCTTTGTGGTTCTTTTTGTCCTTGTGCAATCTACCTGGGATGCCCAGTCAAAATACGGTTTCGCTATTGAACAAAGTAAGAATTCATGAGTCTCTGCTGATGTAAGTAAATAAGTACATGAATAGAGAGAAGAAAAAACTCTCATGTAAGTAGAAAACCAATTAATAAATGTAGAAGAAATTCTAGCATGAGAAATCACCATTTGGCGGTTATCATCATGATTACTGATTCAAGCAAGAACTATCAAAGGTAGTTACCAGTGTGTAAAAGTTTGAAGAGTGACAGGATATTTTGTATAATCTCAGAGCAGTTTCCCACGGGATACTTTATTAATTACAAAAAGTAAAAGAGTAATTTTATAGGGGAGCAACCTAGAAGATACTATTATCAAAGTTACTACTGGGGTGCCTGGGTGGTTTAGTCGGTTGAGTGTCTGACTCTTGACTCTGGCTCAGGTCATGATCTCACGATTTGTGGGTTCAAGCCCCATGCTGGGTTCTGTGCAGACAGTTCAGAGCCTGCTTGGGATTCTCTCTCTCTCTCTCTCTCTCTCTCTCTCTCTCTCCTCCCTCTGCTCCTCCCCTGCTTATGCTCTCTCTAAATAAATAAACAAAAAAAGTTTCAAAGTCACTATTGCTAGTAGTGGGACTAATTAAGAGCACTGTGCTTCCTTCACTGACAAGCGCTCAGCAACATGGCTGTGGTATTTGTGCCAAAGATCCTAATTGCGTTGAATTGTGAAGAAATATCAGACTCCCACAAACTGAGGGGCATTCTAGAAAGTACTGGGCCCATATTCTTCAATATTGTTTCAGATCAAAGAGCTCAAAGGAGACTGAAGAGACTTAACAGCTAAAATGCGATATATATAATCGTTTGTATTTTTGCCATAAAAGTCATTAGAATGGTTTGATGAAATTGGGACAAAGTCTGTAGATTACATAATACCCGCAACACAAATTCCCTGATTTTGATCATTTTACTGTGGCTATTTAGAGAATTTCTTATTTTTAGGAACTATATAGATTCACAAAGAAGCATGGAATATTAAGACAAAACAAATATAGAAAAAGGTTAACATGGGGAATCTGAGTGAAGGGCGAAGGGAGTTCTTTGTATTACTGTTGGAACTTTTCTCTAAGTCTAAAATTATGTTAAAAAACTCCACCCTATTTTATATAAAAAAAAAATTTGTTCATTTTGAGGTAGGGAGCACAAGAGAGCAAGCAGGGGAGGGGCGGGGGGGGGGTGTGTGAGAATCCCAAGCAGGGTTCAATCCCAACCCCCATGCAGGGTTCAGTCTCATGAACTGTGAGATCACGGCCTGAGCCAAAATCAAGAGTCAGACGTTCAGCCTACTGAGCCACCCAGGTGCCCCCCAACCCTATTTTAAAGTCACTTAAAAAAAATTCTCCTCGTGGTTATGCTTTCAGTTTGTTACACGATGAGGCCAATTTGTTTGAATTACATTTTGACTTGATTTGGTGTTTTAGTTATATAAAACATGTATATTATTCCAAAATCAAAACTGTAAACAAATTCTATTCAGAGAGGTCTTTTGTACCTCCTCTTTTCCCTTACTCTCTCCCTCCTCTCTTGTTAGTATTCGTACTAGTTTTTTGCTTATCCTTCCACTGTTATCCTTTTTGAAAATAAGAAAATACATCTAAGTATTTGAAAGTCTGACATAACAATATATCTGATAGCCGGCTCCATAGCAGTAGCAGATTTTCGAGGAGGTTTGTTTGTTTTTGTTTGGTCTTTGAGAGACAGACATTTGTGTGCTGATGGGAAAGGTCCTGTGGAGAGGAAAAACCGACCCCAGGAGCAAGAAGGAATGGGTTGTAGTGTGCAAGTGGGGAGAGGCATTGGCCCCCGTACCAGTGACGAAGTCAGGGTCCGGGAGCACCTGTACATGCAAGCAGATGGGAGTGTGGGAAGATGAGGAAGTGCTCTTCTGAGTACTGTACTTCTGTTTTCTATTTACTCTGAAATAAAAGTGATCATCGGGTGGGAGTGGGAAAGGAGAAGGGGTTGTTGGCATTTTGAGAAGAGGGAAGGTGTGAAAAAGTACTTTCAAAGAACAGAGAATGAACTGATGAAGGCAATGGCTGTCAAACTTTAGCATCAGAATGACACAGCTTTGCTGGCTTCCATGCCCAGAGTATCAGTCTGGGGTGAGGTCAAGAACATGCATTTCTAACGAGTTCTTGAGTGATGTTGATGCGACTGGTCTGGGCGCCAGGCTCTGAGAACCACTACACTAAGGAAATACAGCAGGACTGGTGGCAGCACAGGGGCCCACTTGAGGTTTGTGGTCATGAATGTGAAGTGAGACCAATCAAAACTACTGTGTGTTTGTACCTAGTAGTCTTCATGTTAGCCAGCAAGGTTCAGGTCTGGAGTAGGCGGTGGGCTGAATTTAACCAGAGTTGGGATTGAGATAGAGAAGATGGTGGTAATCAGTGATAGATGGTGCCAGACAAATGTATCCATTTATTTATGCTTTTCTACTTCTATATATAAATAACAAGCTAAGATACCAACAAAGGAGGAAGAGGAAACAGACAGAAAGTAGAAAGCTCAGAATGAATATGAAAAAGCTCATGTAAAGGAAGAACTAGAAAAAGATTACAGATCTTCCTCAAAATACAAAGGCTTATGTACTTATAAACCCATCATAAGTTGAAAATATTGTAAGTTGAGGGGCGCCTGGGTGGCTCGGTCGGTTGGGCGTTTGACTTCTGCTCAGGTCATGATCTCATGGTTCGTGGGTTCGAGACCCGCGCTGGGCTCTTTGCTGACAGCTTGGAGCCTGGAGCCTGCTTCAGATTCTATGCCTCACTCTTTCTCTGCCCCTCCCCCACTCACACTCTGTGTGTTTGTCTCTCTCTCTCTCAAAAATAAACATTAAAATAAAGAAAATACTTTAAGTTGAAAATGGCATTTAATATACCTCATCTCCCAGATCCCATTGTTGAGCCTGGCCTATGTTAAGCATGCTCAGAACACTAGTTGGGCAAACTCATCTATCGCAAAGCATATTTTATAACACGTGCTAAATATCATATGTAATTTATTGAATACTATATCCAAAGTGAAAAAGAGAATGCTTGCATGGGTATGCAATGGCTGTAAGTGTATCGGTTGTTGACTCTTGTGATGGTGTGGCCGACCGGGAGCCGCAGCTCGTGGCCACTGCCCGGCAGCACAGGAGAGGATGGGGCCACATATCGCTTGCCTGGGAAAAGACCAAAATTCGAAGTGCGGTTTCTGCTGAGCACACATGGCTTTTGCACCACTGCAAAGTTGAAAAATCTGAGGTTGAACCACTGTAAGTTGGGGACCATATGTATACTCAAATCTGGCCATAATAGGGTCACCAGGGCACTGAAGATGAAAACAGGGTTAGTATTTTGAAATGGGAGGCTTAGGTGTGGAAAGGTTGCTAGTATAATATAAAAAGATTTATGTTAGATTTGGTGAAGTAGAATGCTAACAGATAAACACCTATTTGAGTCATAAAAAAATTCTGCCAGGATCTCCAAAATATATTTGCACAGCCATGCTTAGTGCAGTCTTATTCACAACAGCCGAGAGGTGGGAGCAACTCAGATGTCCACTGACGGATGCACGGATAAAGAAAATGAGAGAGATATATACACACAAGGGAACATTACTCGGCCTTAGAAGGAAGGCGGCCCTGTCACATGCTATAACATGGGGGAACGTCCAGAATACTATGCTAAACGAAAAGAGTCAGTCATAAAAGGACGAAATACAGTACCATTTCACTCAAATGAATGATCTACATTAGTGAAAATCCTCTAAGATAGGAAAGTAATTGCCAAGGGCAGGGAAAGGGAATTAGCGTTTAGTGATGACAGTTTCAGTTTTGCATGATGAAAATTCCAGAGATCTGTTGCACAACAATGTAGATATGCTTAACGGTACTGGATTGTGTGTTTAAACATTGTTAACATAGCAAGTTTAATATTACATATATGTGTGTGTGTGTATTTTACCACGGACATACAAAATTCCTGTCAGACCAACACAGTAATCCTCTTCCTTCTCAGGAGTTCTAAGGGGAAGTAAAAGCTACGAAACATTTTCATTCTAGCAATGTAAAAATATTCTGTCCCATGTGTCTTATTTATAACAAAGCTAGAGCTCTGGAGAATATGGGTTCAGAGGGGTGTATGTATCCAGATATAATTAGAATGTTAGATAAAACCAAGTGAGTTACATATTGTTTAGTGTAAGTAAAGCTGCACAGTGACAACTATGGGGAGGCTAAAAACTAATTTTTCGTTTCAGATGAAAACAAAAAAAGGGAAATGCCACGAAACTGCAAGGCCAGCAGTTACAGAGATGGACAGATAGTCATTAAATACTGGATTAGGCCCAAAACAAAAACTGCAGAATTCCCTCATGATTTTCTTTAAAATATAGGAGATATGTCAATTTACTTGGGAGAGTTTGTCACAGTGATAAAGAGGGGAGAATACGATCCCAAATCTCATGTCGTCCAACACTGTACGACTGTTTTAGAAAATAAATTCAAGGTCTTCAGGGAATGCATGAAAATACACTAAAATAACGTACAGGTAAAATAAAAGTTAAAAAAAACCCAAAACTTATAAAAAAGAATAAAATAATTCATTACTGATGTTAGTACGATTCAATACAGGAATGCCGTTTTCTGTGAATAGCCTAATTTCTAAAATGAATACTGAAAGAAACAGCAAATGCAATGCATACTATGCACCGTTTCTTAGGAAAAACAGAAAATGCGTATTTCTGCTTAGAATCCATAAAACTTCTTTATCGGCTGGGGGGGGGGGGATAAGGGTAAACCTCCTACAACTGCCAAGGTGAAAGATATGCATAGAAAACATTTTCTAAAGTTGGAATGTAGACTGAGCTTAAATACGAAGTTGTTGCATGCTGGTGGGCTTTTTTTTTTTTTTTTTAAACATTTCTACAAGGACTCAGAGGGGTATCATATCGAAAAAAAGAAAAGGGGTGGAGGGGGGAAACAGCCTGATTACCACATGCAAATATAAAAAAAGACAACCTCAACCAATTGAACCACCACCGGATGGAGAACCCAGCTGACACATAAAGACGAGTCTTTGTGTTTAGGGAAGCTTGGGGCTCTGCTCCTTTTGCTGCAAGAGAGCCTGAACTGTGAGTACTCCTTGATTTCAGTTATAGAAATGATCCATTATTTCAGCTAAAATTTCTTCTCTGAATATTAAAAGTGAAACCGGCTTCATGGTGACTAGCACCACTTTGCTTTCTGAAGCCTGGAATAAGGTGCTTGAATGAGACCTCGGACTTGGTTTGACTTAAAGTGAAGCTGTCTTCTTAGTGACTAGAAGTACTTGAGGACACCGCAGGGACTGAAGCCCATCTATCGATGTGGTCATACTGCTTACGCCGTCTTTTGCGTTCTGCCATAAAGACCTGCAGAGCCACTGGAGTTGACTGAAAGTTATTTTCCTAAGCAATCAATTTTATTTTCAATGTTGCAGAAGTGATCTATCACTTATTAACTTTACGGTTATGCTGTCTCCCTAGGTTCAATGGTTGCACTTTATTCTACTGTTCAGTTTATAGCAAAACCAAATGTACTATTAATAGTATTACTTCCACAGTAACATGCTTTCGATTTTTATTCTGTGTGCAGCAATTAGTGCAATTTTTTGAAGCATGGCCTGAGGGATCCAGTCACTATCAAGTCAAACTACAAACAGTGAAAGGTTGCTACCATTGCCAAATAGGTACGTATTTTAACAGTGCGATGTGATGTTTTCACAGACGTATCCAAAGTGCATTTAAGAAGCTTTTGCTCGGAGCACTTGGCTGGCTCAGTCACGGGAGCATGCAACTCTTCATCTCAGGCTTGTGAGTTCGAGCCCCGTGTTGGGTGTAGGGATTACTTAAATACAAACTTAAAAAGAAAAAAAAAAAAAAAAAGCTTTTGCTTATTGGAGGCCATCGCGGAATCTGTAGGGTGCTGCCCTCCAGTACAGAAGCTCCTATGTGAGCCATTTGAAGATTATCAGAAGGGGGTGGTGGTACCAGGTACAAATGCAGCACTAACACAGGGCAGAAAACCTCAGGATTTGTCAAGTAACAATACTAAAAAAAAAAAACCTTTTACCATCTACTACCAAAAAAGCATCGTGACCACTTCAATATAGCACAGGAGTCTCAATGCCCACTGGGAAATTAGTCCACTATGTGCACACAGTGGTCTGTTTCTTGTCCTCACTGGTCTTTCTTATCAGATAAGTAGTTTTTAATACATCAATAGATAGCCTTAAGAATAGTGAGTGACTGACACATTGAAAGGAGGCAAAAATCAGCCATTAAGTGTAACACAGAATCTGTCAATTTGTTAATAGATGACTGGACACTAGCCATCTAATACATGGGTTCTAAATGATGGCTACTATTACTGTTTAAACAAATGCATTGCTTTTGCTTTATTTTCTCTTTAAAAAAATATATTGAGAGAGAGCAAGAGCATGTGTGCCCAGGGAGGGGCGGCGGGGGGGAGAGGGAGGGAGGGGGAGGGGGGGAGAGAGAGAGAGAGAATCCCAAGCAGGCCCCCCCCCTCGCCCACCCCCGCTGTTAGCACAGAGCCGGGACTATGAGTTCATGACCTGAGCTGAAATCAAAAGCTGGACTCTCAACCGACTGAGCCACCCAGGCGTCACTTACTTTATTTTCTTTAGGCTTGAAAGTAAAGCAAAACCAGAAACGTTTACTGGCAACCCTGTCCACCTATTATTTATTTTACTGGCAGATTAGATCTGGGGCAAATGGTTTCAGGATACATGCTTTGTGCTACCAGCTTTCTAGAAACATCTTAATTATGGCCTTCAGGCCAAGAAGTTTGAAAAGATATGCTCTGGGAGATATGCTAAACATTCCGATGAGTGATTTGTGATTCTGTAAACTCTGGACTTCTTTAGTTACTCTATTGAACTGGGCAGACGAAAAGATTAATACCTTTTTCCAAAGAAGTAAAGCTAGAAGGTATAGCCTCTTCTTAAAACTGCCAATGTGTGAGGCGTCTGGCTGGCTCAGTCAGTAGAACATGTGACTTTTGATCTTGGGGTTGTGAGTTCAAGCCCCACATTGGGTGTAAAGATTACTTAAAAAAATAAAATCTTTAAGGGGTGTCTGGCTGCTCAGTCGGTGGAACATATGACTCTTGATCTCAGGGTTGTGACTTCGAGCCCCACAATGGGTGCAGAGATTACTTAAAAATATAAAATCTTAAAAAAAAGTTGCCAATGTGGATAATGTTGAAGGACTCATGTCTAAAATACTGCTGATGGAACTCAGAATTAAAAAAGAGAATGCTGATCATATGTGATCAGGAGGAGTGATGTTTATCAAAAAGGATCATGGACCCTAAAAGTTAGGCAGATCTGAGTGCCAGTTGAGTTCTGCCATTTAAGAACTGTGTGGTCACAGGTAAAGTTCACAACCTCTTGATTTCTCATCGCCTCTTTCGTAATACTTACCTCACCAGGTTAATATAAGGATTATGTAAATAAATATAAATGTGCTTAGCACACTGCCTGGTACACAGCAACTGCTAAATAAATATTAATTAATGGTTCAGCCAATCTAGCTCAAGGGTTCAATTCTGGCTACACGTTAGAATCCCCAGAGGAGCTTTTAAAGGAAACCACTGCCTGGAGCCCATTCCAGACCAATTAAATCAGATCTGGGGTTGGAGCCAGGCACTGGTATCTTTAAAAAGCTCTCAAAGGGGTTCTAATATGCAGCCCAGATTGAGGGCCACTGAGAGTCTCTCCTACATCTCTAGGGTAAGGTGCCTACTTCCTTCAGCTCGCTCCTATGACATGATTTGGGCTTTTCTCCCCATGTGGTCCTTGGCAGTTTCTAAGTGTGATGTTAGGATGAAATGCTGCATTCCAGGGGAGGCCCTACCAGCTCAGGACCAGTAGTAACAACCTTCGGGTTAGTGGTAACAATCTCCACTTACGACATTCCAGATCTAGGAGTTCAACCAAACAAGGGGGTTAGTTTTTGCTGCAGGTGCATCACACTACCAACGCGGCAACCTCGGGCAAATGCAATTTGGTTTCTTAATGCAGCTAAAGCCCTTCCTGTACTTGAACAGCTGATTCTGATTCCACGTGTAGAACGCCACCTGCTTTTCTACTAAATTCCCTCTTTCATTCAGTAATATGTATTGTGCCAAGCACTTGGTACACAGAGGCAAACAAAAAAAGACTTGGTTCCCAATCCTAATGGAGTTTAAGATCTAGCATGGGAGAAGGAAAAAAAAAAAAAAAAAGAACTACTTATAGATGAGTTTTTACAGTCATTTTGGCTATCTGAGTTCTCGAAGTCATGTCATTTGCCACCAAATTCCCTTTCATCCACGGTTGTGGCAGGTTTCTACCCGAGCAGCTGCAAGCTTCCCACCTGACCATACAATGCAAATCCCTCCTTCGGGCACTCTTTTCCTCTCCCTGGTAATCTAGATCGCATTATCGGCTTCCTTTTTTGGGAGCCTGCCATTCTTCCTAGATTGCCCTTTCCTTTTAGAACTTCCAATCACCAGATACATGCCTGTAAGTTTCTATAAACTTTGCTGAAATTGGTTCCTGCAGTTGAGACACAGGACAGACTAGACTGACCTGAACGGTGGACACAGGCTCTTACCAGAGATGGATTACAGAACTTCCTCTTCACCAGCCAGTTCTTCCCTGGAATCACATTTCCCTCTTTAGCAAAATTTTAAACTGGAATTTTACCCTCGACTACGTGGTTTCTTCTTGATCAAATTACAGACAGAATGTTAAGAAAGGCTAAGTTCTTCCCAATGAATTTCTCTGTGTACCATGTCACATCCAGAAGTTATTTTAATTCAATTCCACTTTACATTTTAGTATTCAGGATTTGAATGCACATGCCTACAAAAATGTTTCCGGAGAGCAGGATCTTGGTCTTGTTCACGCTTGGTTTCCACGCAGTACTTAGTCAGGTACGAAATACATACTAAAAAGAAATTAGCCCAAAGATTTTTTTTAATTAATTTTAGAGAGAGAGGGAGGGAGCGTAAATGAAGGAGAGGTGTAGGGGTAGGGGCAGGGGTGGTGGCGGGGGTGAGGGAGGGAAAGAAAGAGAATGTATGCGCATGAGCAGGGGAGAGGGGCAGAGGGAGAGAGAATCTTAAGCAGGCTCCATGCTTAGCTCAGAGCCCGACACAGGGCTTGATCCCATGACCCTGGGACCATGACCTGAAATGAGATCAAGAGTTGGAGACTCAACCAACTGAGCCACTCAGGCACCCAAAAAAGTGTGTTTTTTTTTTAATTTAAAAATTTTTAATTTTTAATTTTTTTAATGTTTGTTTATTTCTGAGAGAGAGAGAGAGAGAGAGAGAGAGAGAGAGGGGGAGGGAGGGAGGGAGGGAGGGGCAGAGAGAGAGAAGGAGGGGCAGAGAGAGAGAAGGAGACACAGAATCCGAAGCAGCCTCCAGGCTCCCAGCTGTGGGCACAGAGCCCGACGCGGGACTTGAACTCACCAACTGTGAGTTTGTGACTTAGGCCAAAGTTGGACCCTCAACCGACTGAGCCACCCAGGAGCCCTGGTGTTTTGTTTTTTGTTTTTTGTTTTTTTTTGTAACTAATTTTCATTGAGTACTTTCATGTGCCCGGGGTTAAGTTCTTCATACACATTGGGCATTTCTACAGGTAAGACACCTGAGGCTTAGAAGAGATGACTTGGTGTGACCAAGGTCACAGAATTAGTCAGGTCTGATTTTGGTAACCTTGCTCGGAACATCTTTGTGTCACACCTGCTAAGATGCTGCTGTAGGGAAATGGGGCAGCCACTCTAAGAAAGGAACGTGATGAGATCACCTGGGACCCTGCCTTCATGTCTTCTAGCTCCTTATGATGACCTCTCAGGCTGAGGGCTTCTTCGATGCCCAGGAAGGGGCCAAGAACAGGCTAACATTCTCTGCTGTGGCAAGCGAGTGGAATTCACACCCTATCTCTTAAAAGGTTCGAGCAACAGTTGCAGATGACCTAACTTGGGGTAGTTAGCTGCAGTTGTTTCAGAATCTTGGAACGCACATCGTGTTTCCCATCTGCACTATTACCCTATGCTTCCGGGTCAGGAGACTATCTGTCTGGCCTAACTGGTGGCCATTGCCACCCAGCTTGGTTTTGTTTGGCTACTTTGCTACAGAGTCTGCCTAAGGGGGCAGGTGCTCGGCTCTCTTGGGTCTGCACAGGTTGCAGGCAAATGATTTTTAATACACCCAACTTGGTCTTAGCTAGAGAAGGAAGAAATTTAGGACCCTTTTCTCCATTCCCACCGTGGAATGGGAGACTGCCACAGTTTATGTCATATGCTGTGTGGCAATCCTTGCCCAAATGAATGAATACCAAACACAAGGGAAGGAGTCAAGGCAGGGAGCTGGGCAGGGGTCAGCAGTGGGCCCAGCTCACTCATGGCTGTAACTATCTTTCAGGAAATTGACCCTTATCCTTGAACAGCATGAGCTGCCATTTCTCCATACCTCCATCTCTATTCCCATAACAAACTCCTTCTGGCAGATTAAGTAAAACAAACCTTGAACGTATAGTATACCACAGCCACAGGAAAGGTTAGAGCAGGACATTCCCTAAGACTCTAGTACATTTATTGCTTGAGTTGTGATACCATGCTGCTGCTACATACATAGTGTAGATACTCAAAGTTTCTCCCATTTGAAAATGTATCATTTATTACTTGTGCTTAGAGTTAACGTGACTGTTATTACAATGGCAAATGACTCAATGCTGTATTCCATTGTAGGAAAATTCTGAAGATATCAAAGCTACACACAAGGAACACGTCATTTAGTACCTTCACTTTTTGATCCCAACACCAGACAATGAAAAGTCACACCGTAACAATGCCAACCACTTCGGTCTACCGCTGGCCTTGCTCCTCCCAGGGAGTGAACTTTACTGCTAATCACAGCATCCAAACGCCACATACCATCTCAGGAACAGCAGATGCTACTGCCTGTGTCATGGATGAGAAACTGCTCTCTAGCGTGTTAACAACATCCTTTTCTGTTATTTTCATCGTGGGACTGGTTGGAAACATAATCGCCCTCTATGTATTTCTGGGTATCCACCGCAAAAGAAATTCCATTCAGATTTACCTACTGAATGTAGCCATTGCAGATCTCTTGCTGATCTTCTGCCTGCCTTTCCGCATAATGTATCACATTAACCAGAACAAGTGGACACTCAGTGTGATCCTTTGCAGGGCTGTGGGAACACTATTCTATATGAACATGTACATTAGCATTATTTTGCTTGGATTCATCAGTTTGGATCGCTACATAAAAATCAATCGGTCTATACAACAACGGAAGGCAGTAACAACCAAACAAAGTATTTACGTTTGCTGTATAGTATGGACAGTTGCTCTTGCTGGATTTTTAACTATGATTATTTTAACCCCTAAGAAAGAAGGCCATTCCAATAATTCCACAATGTGTTTCCATTATAGAGGGAAAACGAATGCCAAGGGAGAAGCAATTTTTAACCTCATTCTTGTGGTAATGTTCTGGCTCATTTTTTTACTAATAATCCTTTCATATATTAAGATCGGCAAGAATCTACTGAGGATTTCTAAAAGGAGGTCAAAATTTCCTAATTCTGGTAAATATGCCACCACGGCTCGGAATTCCTTTATTGTACTCATCATTTTTACCATATGTTTTGTTCCCTATCATGCCTTCCGATTTGTCTATATTTTTTCACAGCTAAACAATCCACCTTGCTATTGGAAAGAAATCATTCACAAAACCAACGAGATCATGCTGGTTTTCTCATCTTTCAATAGCTGCTTAGACCCAGTCATGTATTTCCTGATGTCCAGTAACATCCGCAAAATAATGTGCCAGCTTCTTTCTAGACACTTTCAAGGGGATGCGAGCAGAAGTGAGAGCACGTCAGAATTTAAACCAGGGTACTCCCTGCAAGATACATCCGTTGCGGCTAAGATTCAGTCTCCTTCTTAAGTCGCTTGAGGTAAACACATTAAAAAGAAGAGAAAATACACCATCTTACTACTTCGAAGAACTAAAACCTATGAAACAAAACTCTAGCATTTGCAAAGCTCAGATGAGCTCAAAATTCTTTGCATATTTGTGATATTTCATTTGTTTAGTTGTAAATATTTCAAGGGCAAGAAAAGCTTATGCTCATCATTTTAAATCTGTATGTAAAATCTTTTCAAAACATGTTAACATTCTTAACATAGATTATGAAGTTAAGTCAAATTTATAGTTTTAACAACAGGATAACCAAAATGTCATACTTTCTCAAGTCGCTAAAGTAGTTACTCAAAATTAAGCACTTAATTTTCAAGTGTGTTTAAAAGGTAAATGATTTGGGGGCGCCTGGATGGCTCAGTCGGTTAAGTGTCTGACTTTGGCTGAGGTCACTATCTCGTGGTGTGTGGGTATGAGCCCCACATTGGGCTCTGCGCTGGTGGTGCGGAGCCTGCTTGGGATCCTCTCTCTCCCCCCTTCCCCATTTGTGCCCTCTCTCTCAAAATAGAGCTTTTTTTTTTTTTTTTTAAAGGTAAACGATTTGAGGACCAACAACATGTCAGAAAATATGTTCTTTGTCATTTAAAAAGCCTGTATAGTTTCCTACTGTATCCATTTATGCCTGAACCTCCATAACAGATTAAATAATAAAATTCTAATTAAAAATTGAAATCACTTATTATCTATCACTGCTTAGACAAAATAGATTTTAAATACTGTACAGTAAAATCAAGCAACAGATGAGCTAAGAATTCGACAGCTTAGCAACAGGACCTAAACCCCCACCTTCCTTAAAGCAGATTTATAAATGACTCCGCCATCTTGGACCACACTTTACTGGAGTAAAACTCAAGATATGCACATCCTATGATCCATCAGGCCTGCTACTAGGTGTGCATCTGACAGAACCACTCAAGCATGTACACAAGTAAACACACATAATCATACTCAGCGAACTATTGGTTCATAACATCAGAAGACTGGAAACGACCTAAGTTGAGTATGCATCAGCAAAGGAATGGAGAAATAAACTGTGGCTTATTCACAGAAGGGACTATTACACAGTGCTTTGAGGAACTACACCTGCATGCACCAACATGGAGAATTAACAAAAAGAATGTTGAATAAAAAACACCCCCCCCAAAGAAACCCAACTGCAAAAGGGTATATACCATGTGAAATTATTTATGTTAAACACAAAAACACATAAAATACCACATTTGTTATGGACCTATAGATATGCAATAAAAGAACAAAACGTGCATAATATATATAACATAACACACCAACTTAAAGTTAATGGTTACAGCTGGAGAGATTTGAAGCCAATATGGCAAAATGTTAATGTCTGTTAAGCCTGTGTGATAGTACCTGGGTATGTCATATTATTTCTGGTATATTGCTGAATGTTTGAAATGTTTTATAAGAAAAGAAAATTATAGGTTAGAATTAAAGGAAGCAAGTTCTGATTTTCATGTACGCTCAAAACTAACTGGAGACTGAGCTCCAACAGAAAGGTAGACTGAGCTTCAAGAGAAAGGGATCTTATTTATCAAAAGGGCTCCTCGGGGCTTGTGTGTTGCAAGGCACACAGGTGACAGAGAAATATCTGCTGAATAACTGAATGAGTGGATGAATGAGACAAGGAGGGTGGGAAGGGGTGCTTAACGGAATTGAAAATATGGGTGTATTTCATTTTCTTCTTGTTTGGTATATCTGGATATAGCTGCACAGACATCATACAATTGTAATCAGGAGAGGTCATTAAAGCAAGCAATCTTAAAAGTTTGTCCAGCATTTGTTCAGTATATTTTGGTCACACACAGAATCAGAATGCCATTGAGTAAATATGTAAAAGCCTGTTATCACAAACTCCAAAGATCCATTTATAAGTTTGTAACAGAATATGAGAATTTCTTATAGTTAGAATAATTCGTCAAACTTCAGGTGGGTCACTCGTTGGGAAATCAGTATTAAAGAATATGAAGAATTTTGTTAGGCTTGAATTTAAATTTTTTTTAACATTTATTTATTTTCGAGAGAGAGAGAGAGATAGCACAAGTGGGGGAGCGGCAGACACACACGCGCACACACACACAATCTGGACCAGGCTCCGAGCTGTCAGCACAGAGCCCGATGCAGGGTTAGAACTCACGAACCATGAGATCATGACCTGAGCTGAAGTCTGATGCTTAACTGACTGAGCCACCCAGGTGCCCCATGGGTTGAATATATTTTAATGAGACTTGGCTTGTATACAATTAGTGTGCAGCCATATTTAACTGCACACAACTGCTTGAATAAAGGTCAAAGCAGAATTATATTTAAGAAACAAGAAACATTTGAGAAAACAAATTTATAGAAAAATTAGAAGCTCAGAAAAAATTTATATTACTTTGCTCTGACATTATTAGCAAATACCACCAAACTGAAATTCAGCATTTCTGTTTGTATGGTTTTAAAACATAACAATATTAATTTTCCCTCACGTTCTCAAAGTTAAAAAAAATTTTACTTACTAGTAAACATTTTATATCCCTATACAAAGTCCTGCACAATGGCATTCTTAAAAAAAAAACAAGAACAAAAACGAAAACACAAACCAGGAAAAGTACAACACTGAGTTAATTCCTGGTATAATATTTGCAGTAAAATAAATTTTGATGAAAGCCAATCTGTGCATAAGCTTATGACAGATTTTGTTTATTGATAGAAGTTTCACTAATAATATGTCTTATAGTAAACTGAATCCTGAGAATGTTTGTAAATTTTTTGAAAAACAGGCTCCTGACTTACCAAATTTAAGGCTGTTTATTATATATCATCTTTTATTTCTTACTGAGCATTAGTGTTTGCAAGCAGGAAACACTTGTCCCTACCTCCCCCAACCCAAAGTTTAGCTCTAGAAGCATACAGAAAAAGGAAATTCTGAGGCACATACATATCCTCACCTTGCAAAAGATATTCAGAACAAGTTTCTAAATAGCATCTCACATATGCAAAACTAAACAAGGGCAAAATTAACTGCCTGGCTGCCAGACTGAGGCCTAAATGCTGAGTATTGCTGTTCATTTTGGAAAAGTATTCCATGCAGAGCTGGGTTTGATGATAGTTGAATTTCTAAGATCGGGTCAACAGAAAAAGGAAATTTTGCTCAAGTACATAAGGCTTTATTTATTTATTTTTTTCAGAAGGTTTTATTTTCAACTTCTTTTTAAAATGGATTCTTCCGTCCTGCTGATATAAAAGTAGAATATAATTACAACTCTTTGAACCTACCCACAAGAGCAAAACAACATGAAATAGAGTTCTCTCCAGAGGCAACCTGGATTTTGCAGAAACATGTTAACAGGCTATTTTTTAGGTTTTTGAAATATGAATGGAAACTTATTTGGCCAGATATTAAAATGCATTCTTACCTTTCAATAAGGAGAGCACTGCGTAGCAGGCCCAAGGGTAAGCTTATCAGTGGACCAGAATATACATCTCTAAGAAGACCGTTGGTGATATCGGAGAAGATTATATGACATAATTAATAGCTCTCAAAAGAGAAGGGACAGGAATATAGGGCGACCGAAGATTCTGGTACTCAAGATGCACCAGAATCGTGCAAAGGGGGGTTAAGTGGATTTCTGAAAAGCTTCCAGAGTGACTGTGATACACTTTCCTCCCTCAGGGAGAACCACTGCAAATAAAGGAAACATCACGAAGGGCAGAGGGGAAGGATGGATGAATAGTACTGTGCTTATTTAAAATCAAAAGTCAGTTTACAGTCTCACCTCATGTCACACCAAAAAATATAAGTGGATTAGATTGTCAGATGTAAATAATGAAATCATTAAAAGATTTAAAAATACATAAGTGACTAACTCATCCGTGGATGGGAAAAAGCTTCATATTAATAAAATGAGAAATAACTATAGGGAAAATGCACACTTCTTTGGGGGGGGGGTTGTCAAAACCCACAAACTAACCTAAAAGCAAAAGCACAAAATGGGAGAAATGTTCACAGGAGATGACAACATCTACTTAGGAGAGCCTCTTATGTCAGGCACCAACAGACACCATAACTTGCAAAAGAAACTTCTATTTTTGATCAGAAGAAAGCATTCAAAACTCCGAACGTACCCCAAACTATGTCAACTGAGATGAGATAGAAACGAAGGCACTCTCTCACACCGGATGATGCAATGTCTTTTTTCATGGCTACGTGGCCCAGTTGAGAACACGCGCCAGTAAATGGCTGTTGCGGTGCCTCAGTGCAGTCTGGTTTGCAGATGGAAGATGCGAGGGGGCTGGCTGGCTGGTGGTAACAATAGCCTCAGAGCTGGAAAGGAAGTGCTAGGTTTGTCCTAAACTTCTGCTATGCCTCTTATTTCCCCCCTTTCAAGTTCACATGCAAGGAAATGAGAAGCAAAGTAAGATGTTTATGTGCCCTCTACTATGCTAAGTGCTGGACACACATTATCATCTTATCTCTAGTGCAGTCACTTAGGTAAAGCGGTCTTTGACATATGACGGGATGTGAGTTAGTAGACTTCTACTCCATACACATGGTCTTTGCTAAGACAATGCTTTTTGTTTTCATTTCGTTCTGCCCAAGCACAATGATGAACTACTGAGATGTCTTTAAAAAAAAAAAAACAAACAAACAGGGGTGCCTGGGTGGCTCAGTTGGTTAAGCATCCGACTTCGGCTCAGGTCATGATCTCCTGGTCTGTGAGTTTGAGCCCTGCGTCGGGCTCTGTGCTGATGGCTCAGAGCCTGGAGCCTGCTTCAGGTTCTGTGTCTCCCTCTGTCTCTGTCCCTCCCCTGCTCACGCTCTGTCTCTCAAAAATAAAATAAATGTTAAAAAAACATTTAAAAACAAACAAACCATAAACTGGCGACATGTATTTGGGGCAAATAATTCTGTGTATCACTCATCAAAACTGTGTGATGTCGAAAGCCAAAATCTTAAAGACTGGTTTTCTAGCTATGGCACATTTGAACACTCTGTGAAAGCTCTGCCTGAAGCATGGATAATAATCTAGTAAAAAAAGCATAAAGTTTGAATGGGGAAAATAATCAAATTTTAAAGCATCTCACCCTTAAAGATTTTTTTTTTTTTTTTAAGTAGGCTTCATGCCCAGCGCAGAGCCCAACACGGGGCTTGAACTCATGACCTTGAGATCAAGACCCGGCCACTTACCTGACTGAGCCATCCAAGTGTCCCAGATAAAGGTTTCTAATTGTGTTTTGAATACAGGTGCGGGTGATGCAGAGTTATCTTCTTGCTTTAGCAAGTCATACAGTTATTTCAGGATTAACAGTTAACTGCTATGGTTATACTCTGGCTTGAACATTCCCTGTATAATTTTTTTTAGTTCTAAAACATTTCAAACATACAAAAAAAAAAAAAAAAAAAAAAAAAAAAAAAAAACCAGAACAAGCAGCAAGCAGCCATCACCCAAATTTAACAGATGTTGACACTTGTCCTATTTCTTAATTGTACTCATGTACCCAAACATAACCCCAAAAGCTAGCTTCGCTAAAGCTCAACTTGAGATATCTCTTTCCTGAAGTTACTCCGTATCATTCTGATGTGTATTTGTATACTTTTGTCACATAGGCATGTATAACAATAGGCATTAGATTTGTTATTAAAATTTATACAAACAGTATCTTACTACTACACCTTTTTGTAACGTTTTCAATTTAGGCTTATGTTGATAACTTGTAGGCCTCATTTGTTCATTTCACGGATACAGTGTTTTACTGGGGGGACAAACAATAGTTCAGTTCAATTCTCCATTTTACCTAACAACGGGCCCTTAGGTGGTTTCCACTTTTTCGCTATGAGAAACCAGGGTCAAGTGAAGTCTCTTGTACGCTCTGTGCGCATGTGTGGATTTCTCTATGGTTCACACCTAGAAGTAGAGATGCTTGGTTGTAAGGGTATGCGCATCCCTGTTGTTACAAACTGCTCTCCAAAGGGATTTTACCAATTTATACACCTCTCCTGCCACCAGTAAGACACGAGTTCTTGTTTCCCAATACTTGGTTTTGTCAGATTTACTAACTTTTGTCCAACTGATAGGTGTGAATGGTATCTCCCTGTGGTTTTAATTTGTGCATCATTTCATGTTTTCCTCCCCACCCCCCCATTTCAGGTTTCTTCTTGGGTAAATGGCCTGGTTCATATCTACACCTCTCCCCTTTTCCCTCTTACTTATCTTTTACTCTTTTTCTCAAATTGTTGAAATAGTTCTTTACATATCCTGGATACTAATCTTTTGTTGTTTATGTGGGTTGTAAATCACTTCTATCTGTATGAGCCTTACCTTGTCCTTTGCTTATGGTTTCTTTTGTTAGACATCACAAAGATGTTTTTCTCTTTTGCTTTAAAGAAGCTTTCTAATAAAAAATCTAAATCAACTCTGGCCCTCTGATATACACCTCTCGAAGACCATGCTAAAGAATTTGCAGAGGAAATTATAATTAGCTTGGCATTACAGTCATAAATAGAGTACAAATGAGGCATCCCCTGAGAACATAGAAATATCTTCTGAGAGTTAGGCCACAAAATTCAAACATCTGAGCACAGATATGCAAATGATTTGAAAGCTTAGAAAGTCTCCTAGGCCAGGGGGCGATCTTTAAATGTATTGACATAGAAGATGTCGGTGTGGACCACCCAAACACAGTCCCAGAGAAGAGTCTTGAACAATGGAGCAGTATCATCATCCCATCAGTAAGGGTGTGGCAGGGATGATGATGGGGCTGGATCCAATAGGTCTTCTTAGCCCAGTGACATTAAACATTATTAAATAATAGAACCGAGAGTCACTGTAACAGCCAGGTTAGAAAGGCAGCCGTTGTAGCCAGACTGCCCTAGTTCAATTTCTGGCTCCACCACTTACTAAATAACCTTGGACAAGCTCTCTTTCTTCTACTGAGAAAACAAGGAGTGCCTAACTCATAGTGTTGTTATGAGGACTGACTGAGTTAACAAATGTACCTAGCCAGGAGGAAACATTCAATATATGTTATCCAAATACTCAAATGCCAAGGGAAAATCTATAGAATGGACTGGCCGAAAGCTGAAGGTGAACATCAGAACTTGGAAGATACACAGTGGAAGCTGATCTGGATCAAATGAGGTGCGGGGGGGGAGAAACTCACAAAGGATAATAATTTAACTTCAGCTTTCGTTAATAACAGCAATGTCCAGGACAAAAGTGGCGACAGACCGATCTTGCGCTAGTCAGAACCATACTCTGAACAAACAGAAGAGGTCAGTGAGGGCACCTTGCAGGCTCCCAGAAAACCGGGCGAAAAAATGAGATTATGCAGCCTTAAAGCAGAAGATGCAAGGAAAGACGTTAGAGCAAAAATGTGTGTGTGTAGCTTCAGGGAGCAAGCTGAAACAGGATCACTGAAGGATGGGAATTGCAAGCAGCGTGTTTCACCAGACTGTAAGACAGGGTTTTCTAATAATTTCAGATCTCACCTAGAATAGAAAGCCAGTGAGTTATTTGTTAATAGAAGTGTTTCAATACAGTCTGGATCCCCAGCAGGCTGGGAAGGTGGCAAACTATTTCAAGCATTTAATAAAGTTTGGATTAGATGTTCTTTAGATCCCTTTTATTAAAAACATTTTTAAATGTTTATTATTTATTTTGAGAGAGAGAGAGAGAGCAGAGGAGGGGCAGAGAGAGAGGGAGACACAGAATCCATAGCAGGCTCCAGGCTCTGAGCTGTCAGCACAGAGCCTGATGTGGGGCTCGAACTCCCAAACCGTGAGATCATGACCTGAGTCGAAGTCGGACGCTCAACCAACTGGGCCACCCAGGTGCCCCTAGATCCCTTTAATAGAAGTTTGAGATCTTACAGAACATTCACTGTCTCAGTGAGTGGCAAGCAGGGGCCACCTGCGATCTAGCTGTGCCGTATGTGCCACTATAGTAACGTCCTCGGGGCTACTCAGATGTGTACATGTGGGGGTGGGGCAGGAGGCTGCTTGATGTACAGTCAATGCTCCCCAAGCAGTTTCCCTCAATCTTTTGTCGTGGATTTGACCTAGGTGTCTTGCTCAGCACGTAGTCGGCATTTTTACTGCTAGAGAAACTGTTTAAACTCCCAACTAAGTTGGTGGATTCTAGGAGCTTTGAGACATTTATGTTACGTGCTTAGGTTTCTCTGCTTTCTTACCCACCCATGGTTTTGTTTGGTAATCCGAGTGGCCAAACAGGTTACCACACTGCATTCTGAAGTGGGGACAAGGCAGCTTTCCTATAAACCTGGCTTCCTAGCATGAACTTGGGTGGAAATGATAATCACTCTAATTGGTTATGTTTCCAAATTTTATCAATGGCAAACCTCTGGACAAAAAGATTTTAATGCCTTCTGTTAATACTGCTGGCAATGCTGCTCTAGGCCCTTTCCTGTTATAGACATTTCCTTTCTACAGTTCCTGCCTCTTCTCGTGTTCTCTTACTAAGACTTTCTAGTACCCTAATCCCCCCACCTCTGTTTTGTTCCTTTCCTGCACACAGCAGCACCTCTTTCTCTTCCTCAATTCGGTTTTTGCTCTGTTTTCCGGCTTTGCCTTTAAACTGCCTTCCTCTCAACTTAGTGCCGTCTTCTCTTTGTGTCCCCTGATCTGTCAGAAGCAGAAATGCTTCAGGTCTCCGTGGAAATTGTTTGGTACTCAAAAGAGAAACATTGTTTCCTCTATATTAAAACAACTTTCAGCTGGTTGCAAAGGGAACTGATGAGGTTTGCATGCATGTTCATATTCAGTTCCCTTTTGTGGCCAGTGAGTCTTGAAAAACACTGGAACACACAGGGTCAGCTCCTGTGGGGCCTGAGTACAGGGTTCCAAATATATGTGGCAACCACTGAGAGGAATCAGCTAAGTAAGTAAATGTGGGTCTCCTGCTCTGACAGTTTCCATTTGTGATCCTGCAAACAAGGAAATCTTGGGTAGCCACTCCAACCCAGCATGGTCGGGGTGGGGGTGGGGGGAAGCTATCATAGGGGTGAGTTACACCGATCGTCTTTCCACACTCTTTCAGGTTTCGGTATTGGAGAGGCCGATTAATTTATTCAGCTTTCAGGATCAAACTAGTGAAAATGGACTTTTCTTCTAGTTTTACTAAAATGCTGGATTAATATTCTGGAATCAGAAAACAAAGGGGTAAGAAGTACAAAAGAAACAGCATGGATTCATGATACTTTTGGGATACTGTTCAATATAAGAAACAATCAAAACAAACTGACACCTCCAAGACCAAAGTGGGACACAGTGGACACCTCTTTGCAAAGTAAACTCAACTTTTCTTTTTGAAAAATTACCCAAGAAACCATGGACTCTGAGGTACACACTCTGTATTAATCCCCAGGGAAAGAGCCAATGCAAACACACTTTTGGGGAAAAAATACAAAAACGGAGATAAAACGTTACCATAGCAAGCACATTAAAAAAATGTGGCAGATTAAAAATGGTAGGTTAAGATTCCCTGCAGCTCCTCCCATTTAGAGGTGGAGTCTCTGCCCACCTCTTGAATCTGGGCAGCTATTGTGACTTGCTTTGACCAATAAAATGTGGTGGACGTCGTAGGACGTCTGAGGAAAACCTTAAGAGGCCTTGCAGCTTCTAGTTTTACTCTCTTGGAAGCCTGAGACCATCACATTATAAATAAACCCGGTGGAAAGATCACACAGAGAGGGATGCTCATTGCGCACGACCATCCCAGCTGAGGTTCCGGACATGTGAGTGAGGCCATCGTGGGCCATCCAGTCTCAGCTCCGCTGCCAGATGACTAAGAGGCTACAGAGCTGCATGAATGACCCCAGGTGAGACTGCCAGAAGAACTGCCCAGCTGAGCCCAGAACAAATTGCAGAACCGAAGAGGGAACAAATGGTTGTCATAAGCCGTGAAGTCTGGGGGTGGCTTGGTACGCAGCAACGGATACATGATGCACATAAAACAGAAATGAGAAGTATGTGTCCTATTTCTAATAAGGTGACAATGTAATCTCGTTAACAAAAGATGCAAGGCTTTGAGTTATTTTACCCGAGAGCTGTGTGTGTGAGGAAGAGAGGGAGATAGCTATTTTTCAAACCACTGTAGGCTGGGGAGTGGCTAGGTGATCGAAGATTTAGTAACAAACCATGTGTTCTCAGGGATAAAAACAAGCATATGCTGCCCCTGATGGAGAGAGCTGAATAGCGAGGCACCGGGTTAGGGGCTTTCTTAGATGAAAGGATCTGCAGACTCTGTTAAGCCCACGGGAGGAAGGACAACACAGGAGGACTTCGCCTATGCTTTCTTCATTAGGTGAAATATGCTTTAAGTTACATTTATTAATAGACATGTTTTCATTATAAGCCTTTCAGTATTCTTTATTTTTATTGTTTTCAGTTTATTTATTTTGAGAGAGAGCGAGACAGAGACAGCAGGTGGGAGAGGGGCAGAGAGAATCCCAAGCAGGCTCCACACCGTCAGTGCAGAGCCTGATGCAGGGCCTGAACCCATGACATGAGATCATATACTAAGCCGAAGTTGGATGCTTAACCGATAGAGCCGCCCAGGCGCCCCAGCCTTTCAGTATTTTTTTAACTTTTAAAACTATGTCTACGAGTTGCTAGGATTTAAAAAAAAAAAAAAAAAAAAGCTAAATAAAACTAGATGATTACAATTTTCACATACTAAAATGTCAGACTCTTTTTACTACTAGAATAATTGTAGTTGTAAATGTTCTACAAAGGTGACTCTTATGATAATCACTGGTACAAAACCAAAAAGTCCTCACAGGACGTACCTTATTAAAGGCAGATGAGTGGTAATGGGTTTTCATCTTAAGGACAGAAATCTTTGTCCATACAATTACTTGCACTATATCACATTTAAAGTGCTTTTCAGCTAGTCGACTAAAGCTTGAAGTTTATCATGTTGTTAGAACCTAAAAAACTAAACTTTTAAATTGTTTTACATTTCTAGCTGGAAAATAGAGCAATGTGGGCAGCTCATGTTTTGGCCTTTAATTCCGAGAGGTTTAACAAGGGCTGGTAATACACTGCCCTCTGCTGGCCAAAGCGTTGCCAAAGAAATGAGTTACAGACTTGTGCAAGAACATTTAACTGTTGTTTTTTTCCCCTCAATTTTCACTACTGATATTTCTGGAGGTATGGCGCTCCAGAGAACTTATGTTTCTGGGCGTCAACGCTCTATTTGTCGGTTTATTAAAACAATACATTTTAGGCTGGTTTTTGATGGAGGGTAGGGAAGAAGAGACAACGCAGTTATATTAGAAGCTATGCCAAATATAGCACAGTTGGAGAATTATCTCAACACCAAGACTTGTTTAGAGTGATGCCTTGAAATGACTACTTCAAGTCTAATATATCTGCGTCCATCAAAATACAAGATGCATCCATCAATGTAAGAACTGGTTTAGGCAAGTGAATGCTAAAATCAACTGAGTGAAAAGGGAAACAATACATCCACAGAGGCTCAAAATATGACTTTCCGATTACTTACCTATTACAATGGGGGAAATGTACCTTTACAATGGGGAGTTGGCAGGAGTTAATAAATTTCCAGATTGAAAACTGCAAACAGGTATATAAGTGAGATGCGTTTTTTCGTTACTGGGGATACTTGGTCACCTTATCCAAGACAATACCAGATTCTGGTGGCAGCTAAGAATATAGCCTCTGAAGTCACACTGCCTACGTCCAAATCGAAGCCCTACACAGTAGCTCCTATATTACTATCGGCAAGTTATTTAGCTGCTATGGGCCTGAATGTCCTCATCTAGAAATTGGTAATAATAATAGTATCTATCTCAGAGGTATTTTAACAGTTGAATGAATATCTATAAAAAGCACTTCGGTGGCTACCATTTATTACTGCAGGTTTTCTGGAGGTAAGGCCTCAGGTACCCAAGTGTCCCTCGCCTTCCTCTCACATCTCTCTTCTTGCCCCTTGAATAAGGACAAGAAGTGACATGGAGCGGGGGCGTTCATCTCAAGATAACTGTATCTGGAAATTCAGAAGAAATGATTGGTAATAAACTGGCCAGGAAACCCTGGTCTTGGGAAGAAAGGGACGGTGGTGAGAGTTCTGCCTGTGATCTCCCAAAATCTCCCTGAGATCCAAGTTATTGTTTCCCAGGCCGGAGGTGTGGGCAGGTGTTTTGTACCTGGGGCAATCTGATGGCCTAAATTATTTTTAGAATTCTATCATTGACTGTTTCCTTTTCAGGAATTTTTCTATCCACTTTTGGCTTTTCAAAGAGCCTTAAAAAAAAAAAAAAAGAACGGCAAGCTCAGAAGCGTATGAATTAACCTTAAGTCACTCAAAGATGTTGAAAATTCAAAATGTGACTGCCCTCAAAAATATTTTTTGCCTCATCTTATCTGATGCTGAAGTTTCTTCCCTTCCCTGAACCTGATTTGACATCTACTTTCTGATTGCCACCTCTGAGGTCCTTTTTTTTTTTTTAATGTTTTCATTTATTTTTGAGAGAGAGAGAGAGAGGGAGAGAGAGAAAGAGAGAGAGAGAGAGACAAACAGACAGACAGTGCAATCAGGGGAGTAGCAGAGAGAGAGGAAGACACAGAATCTGAAGCAGGCTCCAGGTTCCAAGTTGTCAGCACAGAGTCCAATGTGGGGCTCAAACTCACAAACCATGAGATCATGACCTGAGCTGAAGTCAGGTGCTTAACCGACTGAGCCACCCAGGCGCCCCTAGGTCATTACAAATCCTTAGGACTGCCGCCGAGACTGCTACGGTGTTTCCGTGGTGTGCCTTTCTAGAAGACCATGTCTGTCTACTGCCTGCAAACGTACGTGAAAAGGCAAAAGCCAAATATAATGAACTCTGATTAGTAGGTCCATTTATGTTTTGTCATTGAGCCCTTCTCACAAAGCTCATCACTTTTCTAGGCGGTTATCAACTTCCCAACTCTGGACGGTAATTTCTGCCATTTTCAAAGTTGTTCTTGAGGGAAATACTCCCACGATTTGCTGGGAAATCAGCTCCTCACAGTAGAGGTTCTTTACACTCTGATTAAGGGTGGGCCAGCCACGACAACAGCTGCTCGCAGTAGTGGCGGGGGCTGGTGAACAGTGCATTGGAGATGGGGCTGCGGCCAGACACCACATCCTGAAGGGAGCAGGGGGCTCAGCGAGCCTTGAACAAACCACAGCTCTGAGTGACACGCCTGTGCTGCACTCCTCCTAAAGGTAACCACTGGCTTGAGTGTGCACTGAACTGGATAAGAGGCTTCCACTGCCCCACTTGGGGAGAACTACTTATCTTTTGAACATGATGTTCTAACACAGACTACATAAAGTCTACCTTCTCTTCCTGCACACCACTGTCCTGATGCCCTGAACTCCTGACGCCAGAAAGAGTACTCAAAAAGGCTAACTGCAGCCAATTTAGACACTAGCCTAAAATAAGTGTCTGGCTGAAGCATAGAGGTTCAGGTATGAGTGAACTGTCTGGTGTCCTCTGGGTTCTGGCTCTGAGGGGACTTGGTAAGGGACCCTAATCCTGATCCCTCTAATCCATGTGAGTCTGCAAAAGTCTCATGCACCCTTGCCGTATATAACTCCCCATGGGTCGTCAAAATAAATTACCACATGCCTGCCCTCTGAACCATTCTTACTGAACGATGCTCCACACGAATTCTGGGATCAGAGTAAAACATTCACCTGATACTTACACGAATATGTTGAAAGCAGGAAACTTAGCACAAGGCAGGGCTTACACTCTGGGGAACTACTCTAACACCTCAAGAAGTAAATCGTAAGGGTCAGAGCGCAACATCTGGGAGATCGGTGTTTGGCAAATAATGTAGGAAGTGATTAGAAGTGTTGGACGAGAGCATGTGCACTTGGAGAACAGAAGCAGAACTTTGAAGGATGAATGGGAAAGATGAATGAGAACCAAAGGAAACTACCGGTGGCCTGAACGCGAAAAGTCCAAGGGGCCACATTTACAGAACACTTGGAATCCTTGAAATTTCTGCCTGACAAGTTACATTTTTGTGAATTTAGTATTCTCTAACATTTATGTTTTTCTACCAATTGCAGTATTTCTTAGAAAACAAGAAATTTAAAAATTCCTTATATTTCCGTTAAGGAATTTAAAATCACCTCAATCAAAAACAATTTATACTGCTACTCATGGATAAAAATTAGCTTGAAATCCAAAGTTCGCAAAGACAAAAAAATTGGACTTGATTTCTTCCGTAGTCAATTCTGCTACCTTAGAACCTAGAATAGGAGACCCGGTATGAACAAAGTTAAAAGTATTCAAAACTGTGGGGTGCCTGGGTGGCTTGGGTGGCTCAGGCGGTTAAGTGTCTGACATTTTTTTTTAATGTTTTTTAATTTATTTTTGAGAGAGCACCGGGGGAGGTAGAGAGAGTGAGAGCGAGGGAGCGAGAATCCAAAGTAGGCTCCAGGCTGCCAGCACAGAGCCCGATGTGGAGCTGGAACCTATGAACTGTGAGATCATGACCTGAGCTGAAGTCGGACACTTAACCGACTGAGCCACCCCGGCACCCCAAGTGTACAACTCTTGACTTTGGCTCAGGTCATGATCTCATGCTCCATGCTGACAGTGCAGAGCCTGTTTGGGATTCTCTCTCTGCCCCTGTCCCCCTATCCCTCAAAATAAACAAAGAAACATAAAAAAAAATCTTTAGAAAGTATTCAAAACTTGACCTCAGTTTACTTACCCATAAGTAATACCAGGTACAACTGACCCCCCCAAGAGAGACCAATAATTCCTGCTTTCTAAGGCAGAGGATGAGATGGGCGGGGGGAGGGACACATGCTTTCAAGTTAATTTACTAGCTGTGGCGCCTTGGGCATGCTATTTAACATATTATTTACCTCTTTGAGTCCCAGTTTCCTCACATATAAAACGGGACTTCTGCCACCCATTCCTAGGGTTCTCCTATGTAAAATACTCTGCCCAGTACCTAGCACAGAATTGTTACTTAGCAAGTGTTTTCTTTCCTTCTAGTTCCTTTGGCCTTTCAGAACCATTATGATTCACTGTTGTCTCCTTTTTTCTAATTTGTAGAGTCTTTAAAATCTGTATCACACATATTAATCAGAATTCTTGACTTGCTTGTTCAATCGCTCTTGAATTTCCAGAGACTCTCTGTTAGCTTGTGGCTAATATACTTCTGTGACTTCCACACACCACTAGAAACATAGTAGGAACTCCAATAAATATTCATTAAATGAATTGCACTGTTTAATACAGAGCACTAAAAATCAAGACAAGAAGAAACGGCAAAACGTACACCCATCCAGGCATTCTTGCTCAATAAGTGATCAGTTGCCCGACAATTATTTTAAGAAGTTGACTCTTTCCTGATCCAGAGGTTGACTGACATCCTGTGGCAGCCAGCTTCCAACATGGCTCCCAATGATCATCATCTCCTGCTAATTACCTCTTCACACTGAATCACTGCTGGCTCTGTGTGACCAACATAACACTGCAGAAGTGACAATGTTGATTTCGGACGTAGTTTAAAAAAAAAAAAAGACATTGTACCTATGGTCTTGTTTTCTCCAATTACTTGTTGGGTGTGTGTATGTGTGTGCATGTGTACGTGCGTGTGTGTAAGCCAGCCACCAAATTGTGAGGACAGGTGGTTGTGTGATATGCAACTCAGTGACCTTTCTGAGGTTGTTTTCCTCACCTTTAAATTGAATATATTTCATACTACTTATTTCACAGGATATTGTGAAGATTAAATATGATATGTAAAACACAGACCAGGATGCCTGGCACATAATAAGCTTTCGTGCAACGTGGCTAATACCGGCGGTAGCAGTGGAAGCTGTAGGAATTGAGTGGATGTGAGATGTGAAGGAAAGAGGGGAATCAAGGATGATTCCTAGGTTTTTGGCCTGAATAACTGAGGAGGTGATGGTATCATTTACTGAGTTTAGGGGCCATGGAAGGCTGTGGAGAGCAAGAACATTCTTTTTTGGACTAAAGGGACTTAAGTCTCAAAATGGTAATATTAAAATTATCTCTCGATTACTTATAAACACAGCATTCCATTTCCATTCTCTCTTAATTACTTCAAACTTTTTTGTTGTTGTTGTTTTAAGTAATTCCTTCAAACTTTTTTGTTGTTGTTGTTTTAAGAATTCCTTCCTGGAACATGAAAAGCTGCTGAGGTAAAAATGATAGGAATTCCAGAGACCAAATTATGTTGCAATCAATGGCCATATAACCCTGGATGAGTCACTGTTCTTAATGAAGTGAGGGCAAGCATTACAAAGATGAATAGCAGCAGGACAAAACCCACTCAGGTAGTTCTCACTTTTGTTTTAGAGAGCACGCACGATTAGCAAACATTAGAGAGGATTTGTGCAATCAACATGAAATAAGATACACATTGGGGGTTATGAGAAATGGAAAGGTACTTCTATTAATTCCGAATGAAGATTTACCGATAACTGAAGTGCTCAGGCTTGACAAAATTGCATTTCTGTTCCCATTCTCAGACTCCCAGTGGTTTCACTAACACAAGGAAGGGTAGTGTGTGACGCAAGTCTGGTGCACACTTAGCTTGCATTTAGTTACTAGTTCACAGACTCATTAAATGATCTTCTTTATAAAACTGGTTTCACCATTCCTTATATCATAATAGAACTACTCATTTCACCCAAGGAATATTTGGTCTTCGGATTCTGGCACTTTCCAGGATTTGCCAAATCCATTAGGAAATGCTCCAAACAATGTATGCCACATGGAATCTGAATGGAGGGCCCCATGGGGCAATTCAAAGTAGAATGGAGAGGTTCACTTGGTAACCAAGTTGGGATCCAAACCCCTAGGGGCAGTCTGTACTCAGAGTGCGCTGCTCTATCCCTCAACTCTTTATCCTTAAAACAAAGGCTTTCTACCCAAAGATGATCCTGAAGTTCTGTTCTGGCTTTATGATATTTGATTCTAGTAAGCTGCTACGGGTAAGAAAACTTTGGCTTTTCTTTCTCTTTATTCTTGGTAAAGATGAATTGCAAATAAACCATCCACAGGAGGTTTTACAGACAGGTTTTTACCAGTATTTTCTTGGGTTATTATGAAGCGGTTCCTTCTACCACTATGATGTATAAAACTAGCGACGGGGACTAAACCTTTGAACTTAATTAACATCAGCCAAGCATGCTAATAAAGCTACTTGAGGTAAAACTGGTTCACAAAATAATCATAAGGAAGTACAATATATATATTGTCCACCAAACTTCCTCCCACTACAGAAATAGAGAAATGAGGTTTTTTGAGAGGTAGTTGCTACATTTACAAAAACTATTGAATTTCTTCAATACTGTTTAATTTCCTTCCCCCCCCCCTACTGTCGTACGTGTCATGCAAGAATCTATTCACACTGACTCGACTTGAAAGATACCGGACAGTCAGAGAATTGTCAGTCTGGAATTTAGCATCCTTGTCCTGAACAGCAGAGCCTTGGCTGGTGTAAACGACTTGTACAGGTAAGACTGATCACTTGACTTGTAGCTTAAAAGTTAACTCTATAAAAACTCTAACGGGACTAAAATGTTTACATTTTGAAAACTGATTACAGTTTTTTTTTTTTTTTTACCTCCTTTCTGTTTGGAAGTGTTTGCTAAGTGTGAAATAGAAAAACAAGGCAACAGTAATAAGGGAGAGCAGATGTTGTATGAGGTGGTCTAGTTTGAAAAAAGGGGTACACGATCTGTGAATACAGAAGCTCTATTACGTTTTTGGATTTTAATATATAATGCATTATCTATACACAGCTGGGGGATGGGGTTCTTCTTTAATATCATCAGAAAAGGAAGCTCCATTTCTCACATAAAAATCTACTTGGATCAAGCAAGTTTTTCTTAGGAAATAAACTGGCTTATTTCACTTTCCATTTGACTGATTTTTAAATTAGTCAAGTTACAGTTAGGCTTTACATGTTTACAACTAGTAATACACTAACTGCAACCAGATTCTTTTATTTTTTTTAATGTTTATTTTTGAGAGAGAGAGAGAGACAGACAGACAGACAGACACAGAATAGGAAGCAAGCTTCAGGCTCTGAGCTGTTAGCACAGAGCCCAACGCGGGGCTTGAACCCATGAACCATGAGAGCATAATCTGAGGCACACTCAGAAGGTTAATCAACTGAGCCACCCAGGCACCCCTGCAACCTGATTCTAATTTGTAGGCTGCCCTGGACTCAGATATAAACTCACACTGAACCATATGGACTGTTTTCTCAATAAAAATTGCAAAGAAATAAAATGAATGACAGTGGTAGATGTTAATTAAGGGTCTCAGTATTGAATCTAGAGACACTGTACAGCCCTCAAGCTTTCAAGCCCTTGAGTGGGGATTGCTTGGTTGAAAAAATTATTTAAAAATTATAATAATGTATCTGGAAGAAAACTCTTTTTTTTAAAAAAGATTTTATTTGTAAGTAATTTCTATACCCAATGTCGAGCTCGAACTCACAGTCCCAAGGATCAAGAGTTGCACACCGACCAGGCTCCCAGGTGCCCTCCTTCCCTATTTCTGTAATCCACGATGCAAATATTAAAAAGCGTGACTCTGAAGACGGGTAGAGAGTGAAATAGCTCTGAGAGGCTGCGGGCATATAAGAAGGCGTTATGTGGCATCTCAGAGGGCAGATGCATGGAAACATTTTTGTGTTTATCAAAAGACAGGATGTAATTTAAAAAAAGATTGAGACTCTCCACTCTAGAGTTTTATAAAAGAGAATGTGGTACCTAGAAAGCTATGGTGATAAAAATAGGAATGTGGCACATTCTGAATAGAGCTCATGATTATTTGACCAGAACCCAGTAACTTGTTATTCCCACCTGAAAGGAATAAAGGATTAAAATAGTAATGAAAAAGAGTTTGTATGTGACTCTTCGACACTTCGTGTGTACCATTTGATGCAAGAAAGATTTAAAAATAAGACATAGGGGCCCCTGGCTGGCTCAGTTAGAAGAGCGTGCGACTCTTGATCTCGGGGTTGTGAGTTTGGGCCCCATGCTGGGTGCAGAAGTTACTAAAAATAAACTTAAAGAAAGTAAGAACAAGATATAAAACAGCAAAAACCAGGCCTGCATTTATGCTATGATTAGAATATCTTCTAAAAAATCATACTCGCTAAAAAACCAAGACACATGAGGGCACTCTAAGCAACCATCAAGCATAGCAACTACAGTTTTGACATAGAATTTTAAAGTTTTTCTTAAAAAATTGCAGTATGGTAGTTTAGTATTATAAATAAGAAATTACCGATGCCTTTTGGTAAAGACCCTGAGATTTTGGTGTCTAGGTCACTAAACCTGCCTTCTGCTCGATCCAGGATCTTGTCTGAGTATTTGTGTAGAACTAAGTTTACTTCTTCTTCTTCTTCTTCTTCTTCTTTTTTTTTTTCCCCAAAGTTTTATTTAAATGCTAGTTAGTTAACATACAGTGCAGTATTGGTTTCAGGAGTAGAATTCAGTGATTCATCACTTACATTCAATACCCGGTACTCAGGTGCTAATCGTAACAAGTGCCCTCCTTAATGCCCATCACCCTGGGGCGCCTGGGTGGCTCAGTTAAGCACTTGACTCTTGATTTCAGCTCAGGATATGATCTCACAGTTTCAGAATTCAAGCCCTACCCACATGGGGCTCCGGGCTTACTACTGACCCTGTGGAGCCCGCTTCGGATCCTTCCTCTCCTTCTCTCTCTGCCCCCTCCCCCCACTCATGGTTGTGCTCTCTCTCTCTCTCTCAAAAAACAATAAATAAACTTAAAACAAATACCCATCACCCATTTAGCCCATCCACCAAAACAAATTTACTTGTGAAATGCAAAAAGAGAGAATTATAGACAGGTGCTTTAGCCTAGCCGTGAAAAGACACCATTTTGAAAAGCATGTACAATTTATGTACAATTAAGGTGGTAATTAAAAATCAGACTTCTATTTATGTGGCCACAAAATATTTTTGCAACTTTTCTTTGGCCCGTATGTAGTGCTTGCACGTGCCTTAAAATATTTCAACTACCTTTCTAGGCTAAAACCAAAGAATGATAAATCTCAGGCATTTAACTATATCAAATTTTGTTTTTTAGACCAAGGCACTATCCAGAATTGCCTCTTTTATTTCCACTGGACAGCTGTGATTAGAAAAGGTGAGAAAGCCTCTGTACTTTCCCTTTCCATCCAGTACATTTACATTACTATTTTATTTCATCCAATGCTTTTGAAAAACTGTTCATTTAAATACCATCTATAATTTTAACATTAAATATCTGCAATTCTGTTCTAGCTCCTGAGACAAAGTTCAAGAAAATTGGCTATAAATGAGTAACAATTCAACATGTATTCAACCATCCAAGATCTCTTCCATGGCCTTACCAATCATTTATATGTTCCTCTGTATCATTGGTCTCTTTGGAAATTCTCTCTCTCAATGGGTGTTCTTAACAAAAATAGGCAAGAAGACATCGACGCACATCTACCTAGCACATCTTGTGACTGCAAACTTGCTTGTGTGCAGTGCCATGCCTTTCATGGGTATCTATTTCCTGAAAGGTTTTCAATGGGAATATCGATCTGCACGATGCACGGTGGTCAATTTTTTGGGAACTCTATCCATGCACGTGAGTATGTTTGTCAGCCTCTTAATTTTAAGTTGGATTGCCATAAGCCGCTATGCTACCTTAATGAAAAAGGATTCAGTCCAGGAGACCACTTCGTGCTACGAGAAAGTATTTTACGGCCATTTGCTGAAAAAATTTCGCCAGCCCAACTTTGCTAGAAGACTGTGTGTCTACATATGGGGAGTTGTACTCGGCGTAATTATTCCAGTTATCATATACTACTCAGTTGTAGAGGCTACAAAAGGAGAAGAGAACACGTGCTATAATCGGCAGACAGAACTAGGAGCCATGATCTCTCAGACCGCAGGCCTCATTGGAACCACATTTATTGGATTTTCATTTTTAGTCGTACTAACATCATACTACTCTTTTGTCAGCCATCTGAGAAAAATAAGGACCTGCACGTCCATTATGGAGAAAGATATGACTTACAGTTCTGTGAAAAGGCATCTTTTGGTCATCCAGGTTCTACTAATAGTTTGCTTCCTTCCATATAGCATTTTTAAACCCATTTTTTATGTTCTGCACCAGAGAGGGAACTGTCAGCAACTGAATTATTTAATCGAAATAAAAAACATCCTCACCTGTCTCGCATCAGCCAGAAGCAGCACAGACCCCATTATATTCCTTTTTTTAGATAAAACGTTCAAAAAGACACTATATAATCTCTTTACAAAATCTGATTCACCACATATACAACCCTATCGTTGACTTCGGACTAGAAAATACCAACAAATAGAAGAGTGTTTATATGGCAATTAGGGATACTGGACTACGTGATTAATAGGTCACAGCTTGATTGATAGCAGGCACTAAGAAATCCTCTTTGGTTTTAGAAATTACCATAAAATTCACTTTCCAGCTCTACTAATATTGCAAGTTGGGATGGCAGAGGCTTTCAGAGGCAAAAGTCAAGCATAAAAGGATCTCACTGCATATGAAAGCAACAGACCATTTTCTCTTTAAACTCAACCGTGTATGCTTTTATTTAGAACACAACATTTCACAACTGTAGGATAAAGCAGCAAACGGTTTATGACTTTTCTGCTTTCTAGTAGTGGCAAAATAAGGGCCCATCTAGGCCTAGTGTTTTATTGGTAATTTTAAAAATGAGTAAAGAAAAAAAGGCAATCAGAAATTAACCCCCCGAAGTCCTATCTAGATGTATGAATAATAGAGAGTAAAAACCCAAGGCTTTATAAATGCACTATTTTGTATTGTCTGCTCGTGTTACTATGAGAATCAGTAGTCATCGATTCCAGTATTTATTAAGCCAGTGTTTTTATAAATATCCTTAAATATTCGGGTTAGGCCTAGTCGAAATAAAGAGCTAATACAATGTCATTATATGCCGATCTTCATCACATCTTGTAAATTTTCCTCTGTATTCACTATAAATAATGCGATTAATAACGAATAGTACCTGGCATGTAGATATGTTCAATCAATTTTTGTGAAAATAAATGAATGAATGATAAGGGCACTATAATAGTATTGTTGAGAGGACTGGTCTCTGGAGTTAAGAGTCCCTGGGTTTGATCCTAGCTGGCCCTCTTTCTCTTATTTAGCCAGACAATCCTCAGCAACTTACTTACCCTCTTAAAGTGTTAAGTTCTTCATTTGTAGAATGGAAAAATACTATGTAATTCATAGGTACTATTATTAAATCAGATGATGTTATTATTATGGGTAGCTGTCATTTACTAAGCATTTGCTATGTGCCAGGCACGCTGCCTCTATGCTTTGCATGTATTGTAATCATCACCACCATAAAGGCTGCTGATTTGTTGATGAAAAAAACTGAAGTACATAGATAAGTCACCCCAGTTTTCTCCAATATCTAAATAAATACTCAAACTGTAAGCAATTCTCAGTCATTTCTTCCATGTAAAAATAATGGTGACTATATCCTGTGCTATATAATGAAAAAATAATTTTTTTAATGTGTTTTATTTTCCCCAAAAGATCGTTAAGTGCCTTTCGAGCTGGAGCCTGCTTTCTCTTTCTACTCCCACGGTACTTGCATTCTCTGTTCACATAAAAACCAGACAAAAAGTTAAATGAAACCGAAGTTGAAAAAATGTTCATGGTAACTGGTTACTTCATTAGAGACTGCTTAAAGACCCATTTATTCTCTACGCAGTGATTTCTTCAGTGCTCAAAAAGAAGTTTAAAGTTCACATAGCACTTCCAAGCCTTTAATCTCGTTAACATGGTTTTTGTTCCTGAATTAAAAATGTAGAAACAGTACACTGTACGGAGTCCCCAAGAGCCATGTGTTCAAAGTCGCTAGAGGTTTTTCTAACACATCTGCCTAATTTTCATTAAAAAAGAATTGAAAACAAACAGTAAATATTTCCCTTCTTTTTTAGTTCAATGCTTAACTGAGAGAAGAAAATGTTCAGAAAAAGGTCTGAAGTAAACACAACGCTGGTTTCAAATATTTACAGTGTACATCTATTCTTTTACAGCGGCAATCTAATTTCCGGCTCATTAATTTGCAGAGACAAAGGCAGACCTGGGAACTCCAGGTAATTCCCTAAGTGCTGGCTGTAAACAGAGGTGTCCGATCACCGCTTTCATTTTTACATAAGTGATACAGCACTAAATCTCACTGCAGTTAGGAGTTTTAAATATATATATCTCCTCTAAAACTCATTTTTTTTAAAATTTTTTTTTAATGTTTTTATTTATTTTTGAGAGCAGGAGAGACAAAGCATGAGTGGGGGAGGGTCAGAGAGAGAGAGGGAGACACAGAATCCGAAGCAGGCTCCAGGCTCTGAGTTGTCAGCACAGAGCCCGACGCGAGGCTCGAACTCACAGAGGGTGAGATCATGACCTGAGCCGAAGTCGGACGCTCAACCGACTGAGCCACCCAGGCGCCCCTAAAACTCATTATTAAAAACATCCGTTTACCTTGCCATGACTTTAACTAAAATAAAAAACATATTACCAAGGTAGAGTTTCCTACATTTAAAAAAGGCAAGAAGTGTGCAGTTTTTCAAGTTCCTCATTCCGATAGAAAACTCCCATTTTAGGGGCACCCGGGTGGCTCAGCCGGTTGAGCGTCCAACTTCGGCTCAGGTCATGATCTCGCGGTTCGTGAGTTTGAGTCCCACGTCGGGCTCTGTGCTGACCGCTCAGAGCCTGGAGCCTGCTTCAGATTCTGTGTCTCCCTCTCTCTCTGCCCCTCCCCTGCTCATGCTGTGTCTCTCTCTCCTTCAAAAATAAATATTAAAAAAAAAAGAAAACTCCCATTTTATTTCTCTGTACTGACCTCATTATCACCATGTTCATCTTCAATACCACAGATACTTTACTGAACAGGTAACTGTACATCAGGTTGAATTTTTTTGTGTAATTGGCTATTCAATGTCCAGGTTAATATTTTATACTAAATATTACTTTCTAAATTACTCTAACTTTAATGTGTGGATATCAGGAAAACAGTGCCCCCCAAAGTTTTATTATTATAGCTGACAGAGGATATCATGTTATATGTTATATTAGTTTCAGGTGCACGGCATAGTGATTTGATGATTCTATACATCACTCAATGCTCATCACCATAAGTGTAGTCATCTGTCCCCATACAGTGTTATTACAATGTTATTGACTATACTCCTCATGCTGTACTTTTCATCTCCATGACTAATTTATTTTATAACTGGAAGTTCGAACCTCTTAACAGCCTTCACCTATTTCGCCCACCCTCTCGCTCCCCTCCCATCTGGAAACCACTGGTTTGAGAAAAACAATGTTTTTCATGTGTGAGTTAGTCAAACACAATTTCAGAAGCCCCAAATTTTGACTTCTTGGCCAGTGAGATTATACCTTAACTACAGAAAACAGGATTGACAAATGTTTATTTTCCGTTGTATCCTTTCCATATACTCACTCTTGTTGAGGCAGTTTTCAAACTACTGGGAACACAAACCAGTAAGACTAGACAAGCGAACTTCAGGACAGACTACTCAACCTGGAAGAATTTCAACTTCCTGGGTATAAGAGGAAGATGTCAATCTCCCGTATTTGGTAAGGACTCTTCGCAACCTGTCCCTGGCCTTGCGGTCTGCAGGGTGGGGGTTGTTAGGGACAGATGTGGGAAGACCAGTGGAAAGGAAATCTGGCTGTAACAAGTCACAAAGGCAGCACGGAGGGACACTGGTAATCTGGTAAGCATTTCAACCAGGGACCCTCCTCTGACTGCCCCCAAATTCAAAGTAAATTGATATTAGTCGGAAGAATTACTACAGCTAGAAAGGTGCTGTACTTGACAGAAAAAATGTTTTGGCCATATCATACATGCTTGCTGGCCTGGCTCAGAAGAGCAGCAGTGGAAGAATTCACATCTAATAAGCAAGAGAAACAGTCATTCTTTTCTTTTTTATTTTTTTTTAAGTAAATTCTAATTCCAACGTGGGGCTTGCATTCACGATCGCAAGATCAAGAGTCACATGCTCTACCGACTGAGCCGGCCTGGTGCCCCTCATTCTTTTCTTTCTAAATCAAGGAGTTGATTTTTTTTTTTTTTTTTTTTGGAAGGCTGGGGTGGGAGAAGGGAAGCATAACAATTAGAAACAGGAGATAAATTTAAGATGATCTTATAATTCATGGGATTTTTCTAAGTATAGTTATTAAAACTCCACATTCAAGCTGAACATGTCCATTATGTTCAACAACCTCACAAAAGACATGCAAAAGAGGAATCAGTGTGCTTCTTATAATAGAGATTAAAATAAACACGTTCTCATTTTAATGAGAATTTCAATTTCTTTCTCCAACATGAGTTGAAGTAAGAGACATGGAAGAAGTGTCAGCAACCAAAAGCAACAGAGGAAGAAATACCGTATGGACTCCGTGATGCCATGGGAACTAGCGTGATGTGATGAACACCTGTTTATAAAGTCAGGCCCTACGCAGGTGAAAGGGGAACTGAGAACAGAAGGGGACCAGAGAGCAGCCAGGCGTGTTCACCAGTTAGGAGGAAAACCATTTCAAGGAAGCTCATGCAGAAGTGCTTGGGTGGAGGCTTCTAACTGAGTGTCTAGGACTGTCTGCCTATGAGGTTTTGCACACTTCTGAGAACTAAACACTGAGCCCCCCAACCTCCTGGGCACAGGCCTCATTCAGAATAGAAAGCGACTGTGTGTATGGCCGTTTGCATTTCGAGAAGTGGTGTAACTTCACTTATTAAAATTGTATGTCAGTAGGGCAGAGCCACAGAAAAGTCTCAGAACTGCTTTGTCTCTCCACGTCCAGGTGATGCAGTGAAAGGCTGCCTCAGGAGTGAGGAGAGACGAGAAAGACCCACGAACCCTTAATGTTTAACAGAGCCAACAAAGGCAGGCAAGGGGCCAGGACTTGTATTTACCTTGCCAACTGTACTGTTTCTTCTTAGAGTTCTTTTAATTTAGGGGTGAGAGGAAGAAAAGAGAAAGAAATGAAACATAATGAAAGTTTTCACATCCTCTCACAAGAAAAAGAGGAATAAAAGGGAAGAGGACAGAAAAACCAAGGGGGGGGGGGAGAAATGAGCACGCCTGTGGGGAGGCAAGGCAGGAGCAGTGCAGTATTACACAGCGGGTCTTCTCCCTGGTGATCTTTGTGCCCCAGGGGACATTTAGCGATGTCTGGAGACATTTTTGATTGTTGCAGCTTGTTGCTATTGGCATGCAATGAGTAGAGGCTCGGGAGAGGCAGTAATACACAGGACAGCTTCCCACGACAAAATACAGGGCCCAAAATGTCACTAGTGTGGCTGGTGGGAGAAACCTGTGCTATGATGATATGCTTCCGAGATTTTCAAAGGATTACACAATCAGTTTTTATGCAATTTCATATGAAACTGCTTCTCCAAAGCAAGTTCCCACTACAGGTCACGAGGTACCATATAGTCAAATCTAACTTTGATATAAACCAAACATTTTAAGACTCAATTACAATGATTTCACAAAGAAATGCCTACAAGTTAAGAAAAAAGTATTACTAATCGATACAGTGCCAGGACCCTTGGAAAAACCTAATGATTTGGGATCAATGCCAAGAAATATGAGAGAAGGAAGAGAATCTGAGAATACTCTTGGCTAAATGAAACAGATGGTTAAGTCATCTAAATTCTTCTAAAAGGAATAAAACATCACCATACTTTTGTATTTTCTTTAGTAAGTAGACGGGAAGAAAACTTTGATAAAAACTGACTATAGAAACCAAAATCTATAGACAAATGAAATCTACACATAGGCCAGTCACTAAATATAGGCTATCTGAATGCTAAGAAAAGCTAATAGGCTGCTTTATCAAGAAACATATTAACATATCAAATTGAAATTTGGGATTAACTGTGTGACATATACTGTTATTAAAATTTTCTAACAACCACTATGTTGGAAAACTCATATAATATGGTCCTGAATAAAACTACTTCAAGTTACTGGAGTTGCTGAAGTTACATTAGCAAATCCTGTCGACGCAACCTTCAAAACGTAACTGGAATCTAGGTTTTCACCCCCTCCATTGCTACCACTCTCATCCGGCAAGGCAGGACCATATCCTGTTTTCCCGCTTCCGCCCACGAGCAGAATGCATTGCCAACAAAGCAATGTAGTGCTGTTAGCATGGAAAGTCCGATCAGTCTGTTCCCAACTTTCTGGTGAATCCTCATTGCTCTGAGTGAAAGTCAAAGCTCCTCCCCTCCTTTCCTCTCTAACTTCATCTACATGCATTCTCCTCATGGCTCATTTTGTCCCAGACACATTGGCCTCCTTGCTATTTTGCAAATAGGCCCATTATGCTCCTGCTTTAGGCTTTTGCGCTGGCTGTCCCTTTCGCCCAGAATGCTCTTCCTTCAGATATCAGTCGGCCCACCTCTCTCCTCCTGTGACTCCTTGCTCACATGTCGTCTTCTCAATGTGGCCTGTTCTGACCACCCTGTTTAAAACTGGAACCCATTCAAGGTGCCTGGGTGCCTCAGTTGGTTTAAGCATCCTACTCTTGATTTTGGTTCATGCCATGATCTCACGCTTTGTGAGATCAAGCTCCTCATCGGGCTCCACGCTGATGGTGCAGAGACTGCTTGAGATTCTCTCTCTCTCTCCCCAAATAAATAAATAGGGGTGCCTGGGTGGTCAGTCAGTTAAGTGTCTGACTCTTGGTTTCGGCTCAGGTCATGATCTCACGGTTCGTGGGTTCGAGCCCCACGTGGGGCTCTGTGCTGACATCGAAGCCTGCTTGAGATTCTCTTTCTCCTGTTCTCTCTCAAAATCAGTAAATTCTAAAAATAAACTAACAGCAGCAACAACAAATTGCAACCCCTTCTCTAAACAGTCCCTCTCCCTTTGGCCGCTCTTTTTTCCCCCTGCAGTCTCTTTCATCTCCTAACCTAATATATAGTTGACTTATTTGTGCTCATTGGTTAGCGTCGGTCTCCCTGAAAGTCGGCGTGCTCCATGGGGGCAGGGATTCCATTTTGCTCACTGGTGTAGCTCCGGTTCCCAGAATAGTGCCTGACATACAATAAGCACTGAATGCATATTTTGGGATGAATGTCTTAAGAAAAATCTACCCAAATTCAACATTACTAATTAGCTAAATGTGAGCATTCCATTTACCCATACAAAGTGTACAGATTTCAGGTCTTGAAATATAAAGAATATCAACATTAACGGGCGCTCTATGTTGAGTCCACTTGCCAACTGAACAATGGTACCTTTTCTGGTGGTTTCTCCTCACTTGCAGTTTGAGAATTACTTTTCTCCCTTTCCTCAGCACTTTTTTGGGTGCTTCCTCCAAATTATTTGGCATGTGCCTTAGGGATAATAAGCTAATAAAATCCAATGCAAAACTAATTTCGAACCTTTGCACACATTGCTTCTTTTGCTTGAAAAGTCCTCTTGTCTCCATATAACTGCCTCATGACTCAGACCAGACTCAAACGTGACCTCCTCCACGAAGTTTCTCCGACTCTGGCTTTTTAACGATATTTCCCACCGTCTACCTTGGACGGTAATTGTTTTGTCTGTCTGTAAAGATGGCCACAAACAAGTTCTCCTACCCTTGTGCGTGTATGTCGCTCCTCCAACCAGAAGGTGCAATCTATTTTTCCTCTTCTTAAATCCCGGCTAGTCTTGTACCCTACTAACATAATGCAGAGAACATGACACAGTGTCAATTTCAGGCCTAGGCTTTAGGAGGCCTGGCAGCTTCCATCTTTGCTTGTTTGGAGCCCTGAGACACTCTTCTGCTGGAGAGGGGGCCACAGAAGAGAGAGGGATAGAGGAGAAGATGGAGGGTGAGCAGGAGCGAGGAATACCCTGAATGAGAGACTACGAAGAAGGCCCTGCAAGCCTCCAGCTGTTCTAGTTATATTTCAGCTGCCACGCCACAAGAGTGAGGCCTCCGGGGGTACCAGTCACGCTGCCTCAGCCAACAGTCTGTGAAACAGAATCGAGCGGCCCCCATCGAGCTCTGCGCAAACTGCAGAATTGTGAGCGGATAAATGGCAGCTGCTGTCTGAAGTTTTGTCGTGGCGTTGTTTTGTGGCAGTCAGTAATAGATGCACTGCCTTGTCTCCCTGCAGAGACTAGGATGATACCTTTAGCGCTCTGAGCACAATATTCTGCATGAAGTAGGCGCATGAATATTTGTTGAATAAATCAATCAGAAGGTAAATGAGAAGCTGAAGTACAATATTCAAATATAACTACTTTGGGATTTTATTTGGTTTTTGGATCGTCATATCAAATACCATGACTAATCAAAAGCTGACTATATTATTGAAAGTGTTACAGTACAGTACATTGCCAATCATTATTTATTATATGATGTTGCTATAATTAGCTTTCAAGAACAGAATTCAAAATAAAATTGCCTCTTGAGCGAAAGTGTTTTTAATGCAGCGCTATTACATGAACTAAGAATCTGCTTACACATTTTAAGTTTTCAAAGTGTCATTTTTATCATACATTTTATTATACAAGGAGTTATATTTTACTCTGTATATATGCGTTTTCTTACGTTAATTAGATGTAGAAGAGTAACACAGTCTGCTACTATCGTTGGCAATTCTCCCCCTTTTATTTTTTAGACTTCTGATTTGTCTGCACGACTGAAAAATACTTTTATAAAAGTGCTACGTATTCACCGGGTTGTTCAGTGTTGAGTACTGAGAATAATAATCTCATTCTATCACCACATTTGAAAAGAGTAAGGTATTTTGCAAGTAATGTTGTGTTTTGTCCATTTCTCCAATGAGTTTTTTCATTTGCTGTGGTGACATTCCACTAGACTGTCTTGGAATGGCTCATGCTTTACCTTGGCTTCTAACCACGAGAATTTTCAGTTAAAATTTCCCAAACATTATAGAAAACTAAACTCTACTTAATTTTCTTAACCATTAAAATACATTGAAGAAGCCAGTCCTTTGATAATATCTTTTGAGGGAAGGAGAGCACCATGTCTGTGGATGCTGTGGGTTAGAGAGAGGTCAGTAAAAAAAAAAAAAAAAAAAAAAAAAAAAAATACCAGAGTGAGAAAGTGGACAAACAGGGCCAGAGAGACCTCAGGGGCTCTTAGTGATTCGAGGCCTTGGAAGGGGCTGGGCATCAGGAGGGAGGTACTCTAGTTTCCTTTCTGGTGTGCCTCCATGTTCTGCCTGAAACCATTATGAGCCAGGGACTGACAGTTGTCCTGAACTTGATACTGGGATCAAACAGGCAGAAAGACTGAATAATGGTAATATGCATATTCCTATGGGTGCAAAATCATATTACATCTATAATTATGATTTCAGACTATGTTAAAAAACTGTGACTATTCTATACTGCAAAACTACAAAAACACAAGTATATGACGAACTTTTACTATATAAACCCAATCCCAAATCCCGGCCTGCCCCCCACCCTCACTACCAATTAACTTTAGGATAGGACAGTGTTTGGTTCTTCCTATTTGTTGGATTTTTCATTTCTCTCTTATGCATATAATGGCAAAAGAGGATTAATACTCTTTTGTGTACGTTTTAATAAGAAGAAACTGAAATGATAAAAGCTGTCCTGTTAAGAATGAGTACAACTCTTCAAATACAAAGCGGTTAAGTAAATTTTTACTTGGAAGTAAAATTAACTTTAAGATGCTCTTCCATAAGAATATTAAAGAAAAATTTCTGATCATTATCACGGTTACCAGTTTCTCTTCGTGCACATTATAGTGATAAAAAGGACTTACCTTCACATCCCTGTGAATTATGTTATTATCATGACAATAGCGTAGAGCTTCCAGTATCTGTCTCATGTAGTGACTGTAGAAAAACAAAAGAAATCTAAAACTGTAACAACAATTTTTTATTTTTAAAACATAATAAATACGGTGTCCCTAGTTTGTAACTCCCACCTTCATATTCGCTGCCCACGGACACTGTTCTTGGAGTAGACAAGACTGGTGGGATGTGAGGCTTAATAATGTAAAAAGTTGGCAGACCCATTTGTTTATAAGCTTCGCGAAGAAATTTAATGTTCTGTACTTTCTAAGATAACCAAGCCAAAAGAATTTCACGCCGTTCATAAGTGAAATGACTCTGAGAACTAAAAATTCAAGCTGAAAACATGGCGGGGAGAAAAAGCAAGTCTCTGAACGCTCAGTTAATTGTACTTAGTTACAGTGGATTGCTATTAAGTGAACAACGCTCAGAGGTACGCTGTGGATTCTGACTGAAGGGGTGGGAGCCTTTTATCTGCCAGCAGAAGCTGGCTCTCTGCCTTATTTCCATTTAGCTCTAAGGACAAACAAGAGGAAAGAACCTCCTTATGTGGTAGGATTTCTTTTTGCAACATAATCAAGTTTTAGCTGGGGCATCTTTTAACAAAGCAGAGTTGTTCGGGCCGAAATCCTAGGAAGTGGGACCCCTCAGATGCATCACGTGGCCAGCAGGGGTCTGCAGAGGCTCCCCACGGAGGTCCAGGTGAAAAACACAGGAGGAGTTAGCATTTTAAAGAACAGGCCTTAAACAATGCTTAACAGGGTCAACTAGCAACAGGGTGTGACCAGAGCAAAGCATTTTTCAGTATTACTTCAGCGCCTTACTCTGACTTCCCTCCCTCCGTTGATTCTCCAGTTCTTTTTCTGTAATCCTATTTCTCTCTTTCTTCTTCACTTTCTCTGTATTCTACTCCCCTCCTATCTTTCTCTTTTTTCCTGTTATTCTTCTTCCTTTTTTGTTTTCCCCTTTTCCTTCTCAGCCAGCCACGACAATATACCCAACATTGCTTGTACTTTTTGAATTTTGTTTTCTTTCCAGATCTTATATTCCTCACACTTTAAAACAAAAACTAAATGATTTAATAGTACTTGTAAATGCCCTCGTGTGTATCCTTGTGACTCAAAAAAAATTTTTTTTTTCTCTACTCCTGCTATACAATTAAAAGGCATTTCCATCAAGTTCCCTCTTGGATATGCTGCTATCAAACTCTCATGAATGTCCTTCTTATTGGCAAATTAACCATTTCTTGTACTACAACCGATCAGAAGTTTTCATTTTTTAAATGAAAGGTAGGAAAAGAACCCCCAGACCTCGTTCCTATACTTATTGTCTCCTCACAACGGGGCTCTAAGGCAGAGAACTTGGCTCATGCAGTCCTTAGTCGTGATGCCAATTTTTCTTACTTTGCAAATGCACACAAAAGGGGCTGTGATCATATACTCTTGGCCTGGTCCTGTGCAGCCTAGAATTAAGTTTCTGTTTAAGTTAGGAGTTCTTAATTTGGCCCTTTCCTGGTCAAATCAGACTCTGAAGGATATGTGTGTGACCCTCTGAAATGGCAGAGACAACAAATGTGAAAGCGCTTTGTAAACTCTAAACCATGCTACAAAGGGTAAAGTCATTATTACTACAATATTATTATTATTGTTAAGTTTGGTCAAAGGTTTAGGAACAGCCTACTTGTGGGTCTCGATGTGAACGGAATAGTGGGTAAATTTAAATTAGGTAATGTAGACGTAGCTTATACCTATAGTATGGACTACTTTGGATACATAGTACTAAGACAGCCACTTATATATCTGTAGCCTAAAGAAAATTCCTATCTCAAAGCCTCATTAAAAAGAAAATCTCAATGAATGAGTGCTCAATTATTTGACCCAAACATACATACATAACAGAATCTCTGGAGTGTGTTGGGGAAGATACCTTTTTTTTTCTCCCCAGATATCACAAATTTAAAGTGATCTTTCTCCACCCTCTCAGTCAGGACTCTGAGGGGCTGTGTGTGTGAATAGTGTGCAAGCAGAATAGAAAAGCAAAAGTCACCCACACGTTCTAGAATTGCTGACTAAACTTTAATTAGAAAGCTTCTTTTTTTTTTTTTAATCTTTATTTCTTTTTGAGAGAGAAAGACAGAGTGGGAGCACGGGAGGGGCAGAGACAGAGGGAGACACAGAATCCAAAGCAGGCTCCAGGCTCCAAGCTGTCAGCACGGAGCTCGACACAGGGCTCGAACTCAAGAAATGCGAGTTCGTGACCTGAGTTGAAGTCGGATATTCAACCGACTGAGCCACCCAGGCGCCCCTAGAGAGCTTCATTTTCATGAATCATCAGGGTGGCCTATACTTTCAGAAAAACTTCACGATATAGAAGTTTGCCTCTATCTCCCGTATGGATCAGGAATGAGGACAACTCAGTGGAAGGAAAGAACTGGCCAGCAATCCACTCACTTCCTTTGGAAGCCTGCATTTCCAGGGTGGTGAAAGAAAAAAGAGGAGGAGACTCTAGGTAAGGAGATTATCACTCTTGCTAGGCAGAAGACACCTTATCTCTGAAACGCTCTTAACGGAATGTTCCTGGCTAAGGATTACCTATGGGAAACAGAATCCAGGATCTTTGAGGCATGGCAGTCTTCCTGAAGGATGTCACTAAAGCTATACAACTCCCTGGGGGCACACAAAGGAGCCATCTCATAACTGCAATTCTCCCCTGTGTATGGGATCCCACATGTAGACGCCTCATGTACTCTGCGAAATTGCCCTTGAAAACCCAGATCTCTCTGGTTCAGTTGAGCCTTTTGATCGCCCATATCCTTGTAATTATTTAATAAAGCTTGGTACTAGGGAAGAAGATTGCTCTGAGTTGTAAGAGTTTGATTTGATAATCTGATTCTGTATGTACTGCGCTCCACAACTCATCACCCCTGAAGGAACAGAGGTAATCACTAATTGGGTTGTAAGGACTGTACGCAGTTTTATTTTATGCCATGCTTTGCTGCTTCTCTGGAAGCTCAGCCAGTTGGAGAAAAACATTATCAATTTGATTACTTGGTGTCTCAGAGTCTTCTTGCAGTTAGTCTCACTAGAATACTGATATAAGCTACATTTCCCAACAATGAATCACAGAATCAGAGGAGGAGGGGAAGTTCAAAGTCAACTGGTTGAATGCTCTAGAACCAAAGGAAGGCTCTACATGCCCTTATTATGTGGTCATGATCCTCTGCAAAAGGGGACATACCTAATACTACTTTCTGAGGATGGCCCTCCCTGTCTTTTGTCATTTTTAGGAAGAATCCTTAATAAATTGTACTAAATCTCTCTGCAGTGTCACCTACTGGTTCCAATGCTACTCTTTACTGGTCCATTCTGGAAAGTTCTTTCCATAAAAAAAAAATCACCATTTTAACAGAAAATATTAGATTTCAAAATCAACAGGCTTTCATCTTGATGTACGGAAACATCTTCCTTTACTATAAATCTTGAGATTGGGAAAGACCCCTCCCGAGTCATTTCACTGCATGGCATCACCTCTACATATTACTATTCTCCTATCCTGACACCCAGGCCAGTGGCACAGATAGGCTCAAAGCTATGGAAAAGCAATATGGATGAGTGGGGAACAGGGTAAAAGTGGTACTGGTTTAACATCGACCCTGACCGCATATATGCCAGGTACCTGTGAGAAGTAAGGGAGATGATTCATTTTCAGAAATACCAAATAAAAGCTGTGCTGTCTAATTAATAGGTTTACAACCTACTGGAAATACGTATGAACTGCTTCTTCCCGCCCGCCCCCCCCACCCCCGCCGCAATGATGGAGCTCCAAAGCCTTAGGCAGTTCATTTCCTGGTTCTTGTTCCTGTCTCCTTTTTGTGGGCTTATTTTCGCAGGCTTTGCAATGAGTATGCACCAAAAACAAAGGGAGGAGGGACTGAAACCTCTGTGTCATCTCAGGGAACATATGTTTGTTCCAATCAGACTTTTTGCCGTGCATGGGCATACAAGACTTCTGGGTAAGGCTGTACTCTCTGTAGTACTCAGCCAATGAGGAATCAGGGAAGGGACTTGAACACTAGGAGATAATTGTCTACTGTGCTGCCCCGAGTGTGCCTGTCCAGACACCCGCTCTTGCAAGAATGTTGATTAAAGCCTTGCTTCACCGTGCTCCGAGTCTCTGCGTCCCTCCTTTGATTGGGTCAGTGGGCTTATTTCTCACAGTACTCCAGTGCTACTGTGGTCCAAAAGGAAGAAAGTCATCTTCCTTCATCAAGCTTCACAGTTCTATAAAAATCAATGTTCGGAATTTTTAGTTTTCCCTATTTGATGCTGCTGTTGAAAGAGATCGATTTGGGAAAGTACAATAGGCAGGTTACCTCAAATTCTTGAAGAAGTAAATATAAACAGTAAGATGCAAGGGTCTGAGAGTTTCACTCAGTTGGATAAAGTGGTTTACCACTATTATTGTGAGAAAAATCAAGATGGCACTGACTATTTTGGTATCAAAGAATGCTTTCAAATTCTGAAGCATGATACAGAATAAAAATTTTTAATTGTAAGAACTCAAAATTAATAGGAAAATGGGATACCCCACTCCCCACCCCATAGAATGTACCTTAGCGAGCATGGCAGAGAAGAAAAGAGGAGATCTAGCCTCAGTTCTACCATGAATACATCAGGAGTTTAAAGGAGTCATTACAATTACGATATATAAACTTTCACAGGCTGCTTCTCCCTAGCTCCAGCAGCACACGACAGCAGCTACCTCACTAAAGTATATCCTTCATCTTGCGCTGTAGCTATGGCTGCTCTGTCTCCTGAGACTGGGGCCCTTGTTCCTTAGCCAGGAGGAGGCAGGGCAATGAATCTGAAGAAAGGTAAGCCGCTCTGAGCTCAGAGTTGTATTAGATAGTCTCTAAGCTATTCTCCCTATATCTGTCCAAGATGCCATGGTTATATAAAGAATGACGGGAGGAAGTTACAATCATTTAATGGTAACCGTTTCTCAGATGGTAGAAAGTTTTAATAAATCCTAACGGGTTTGTTCGTTTGAAGCCTTCAATATATTATGGCTGATGACTGAGGAAACCCCATGTATTAAAAAGGCAACCCACTGAAGTGGGTATTTATGCTATGATTGAATGACACCAAAGCAGAAAGCTATATTGCTCTAAATCTGTAAGCGAGCGGCCCCGCGCATGGTTCCTGTGATTTTTCAACTTTACTCCTTATTTTGAGCCATTAGTTCTCTACAAGAATTTGATGTAGAACAATGGCCACCATTTGCTTGGGAGATCATACACTGGCCTGAAGCAAATATATTTGGCAGGAAAACTGTGCTGTTATTTCTATTCCTTCTACTGTTCTGTGCATTTCATCAGACTGACCAGTTAATAACAATGTACATAACAATGTGCTATCACTAAAAGGCAAACTGAAGACCTAAGAAGGCTCGTCTGCCCTAGACAAAGATCACACACACAAAAAAAAACCCCAAATTTGATTCTTCATAGTTCTTACGCTACCAAATTCCTTCTTGAATAAAAGGCATCACAGATGGGAAAGGCAACAGTACTATGTTACACTGCAGACTCATGTTAATAAATTCATTGTTCAGTATTTCGCATTTCCGGTCACTAGTCGGCTCCACCACCTCACACTAAAACAGATGTGCTCCTAGTAGGAAAGAGTGGCAGTCTGCTCATCATCAGTTCAAAAAGCAGGTCGCTTCATGTGATTTCTCTGTCATTTCCTTCTTTTAGTTCCACCTTGACCTCTGAGTCAATACAAATTACATACCTGGCTACAGCTTCACTGTATACAAAACCAGCGTCAGCTCGTTTTACGATTTCAAAACACAGATCTGCGCCATCCATACTGTAGAGAAATGTGAGAAAAAAAAAAAAAACATAAGAGGAAATTCCAGGAAGAAAACACTGAAAATGAATACATTGTAACTAAGTCATTAGTTGGATTACAGCTAATGATTCTAATAAGTTGTTTAAATCTCCTTTCTGTTAAGGAAAGACATACAAATTATAAAGGATATTATAACCATCTTAACACTGAAAATCTACAAGGAAAGAAATACAAATAACAAGCAAATGGTAGCATCAGATAACATAAGGTGTGGAAAATGGATCATAAATTTCCTTTAGGTTATCATATTATTGTAATAATAAGCCTCAGAAAAGAGCAATGCTGGGGGTTACGGGCATATTTTTGAGTTGAGTTCCAAAATTATCTGTACCTAGACATGTCACGTAATATTTTAAGATCCAACAAGGATTCTAAAATATTTAGCTGTAGTTATCACTAAATGGGCATTCAAACTATATACTGTAGAAGGAAAACAGTAGCAAATTCATAATGTCTTTTTTGTTCACACTCCATTACCAAAGTCAGTCGCTATAAACATATTCTAACACACTGATGTGTTGACGACAGAATGTCACTCTTTTGCCTCAAACTTAAAATGGTTCTCTTTTTTTAATTTTTATTTATTTTTAAACAATTTATTATCAAACTGGTTTCCATAGAACATCCAGTGCTCATCCCAACAAGTGCCCTCCTCAGTGCCTGTCACCCACTCTCCCCACTCCCAGGCCCCCCTCAACCCTCAATTTGTTCTTAGTATTTAAGAGTCTCTTATGTTTTGTCTCCCTCCCTCTCTGTGTCTTTTTTCTTCCCCCTCTTCCCCGCCCCCGTGGTTTTCTGCTAAGTCACATCAGTAAGGTCTCTTGTGTCAGCCACATCTTGCCTCTTCCGCCTGTCCTATCCAATGGCTCCTCAAGAATACCTCACTCTGTAGGCAGGCTAATCTTAATTACTATTCCCTGAACATACAGTCTTCTTTCTTTTTTTGTCACATGCTTCTGAATATATTGCTCCTCATATTCAAAACCTACCATAACCCAAGAAAGAAAGCCCCCTCATGAACTACCAGCCACATCAAGGCTTTCATTTGCTTAAATTCTGTAACCACCCTATATGCCCATATCCTAACACTTAGCACTTACCTACATTTAGCATTTACAGACATATACATGAAACTTTTGCCAGATTATATCTACTAATGAAATTATTCAAATATTAATAGCTGACATTTTCATAATGCTTCAAGCATACGAAAGGTTTTCAAATCCAGTATTTCATTCATTCACTTATTCAAGTAGCTGAGACTCCAGTGTATCTGCTGCAGGTATTATACTGAGAAACAGAGACTTCTAGAAGGGAAACTATGGCAACTATTCATTACTATTACTCATCATTACTTATATTACAATTCACCAAGCATCATGGGAAACACTCTTTGTCATATGTCCATTCTTACATCACCCCATGAGGTCACCACCGTTCTCATTCTTAAATAATTTGTCTGAGTAGACAAGTAGGTTACAGGGATAGAATTTAAATCTGTATCTATATTCACAGCTTTTCTCATTACCTACAGCTACACTTGCTGGGTGTGCAAGGAACAAATGCACATATTAAAGCTCAACAGTTCAACAAGATGTGGAAAGCCCTTGAGAACATTTTTTTTTTTTGAGAGAGAGAAAGACAGAGCATGAGCAGGGGAGAAGCAGAGAGAGAGACACAGAATTCAAAGCAGCCTCTAGGCTCTGGGCTATCAGCACAGAACCCTATGCTGGGCTCGTGTCAGCTCAGAGCCTGATGCGGGGCTCAAACTCATGGACTGCGAGATCATGACCTGAGCTGAAGTCAGATGCTTAACCTACTGAGCCACCCAGGTGCCCAAGAACAAGTACGTTTTATACCCAATATCCAGCAGAAGACTGAGCACATGGTAAATATTTAATGAATAATTGACTATATTACCTAAATCCTGGTGTGGTTTTATATAAATGAAAATACATTCACATTTATACAAAGCTTTACAACATTTGCCTAGTTTCCAGTTCACAACTGAAGAACATTTTCCAATGTCAAATAGAATTCTTCCGCATAAAATAATCTTTGTGATGGTGTAGTCTACTCTGAAGTATGGTAGTGACGATTTTCCACCATCGGAAATAAAGCCCAAATGAACATGGTCACAGGTTAGAACAGTAGTGATAGTCTGCTAGAGTAAAAGTCTTATAAGCAGAGTTGCACTTGTCCTAGAGGTCAAGCGGCATATACAATAATGCTTTTGATATACTCCTGGAAAAAATTTAACGTGCTATACTGCCCTCACCAGTCATGAAAGTGTCCTTTCCTCTACCTTGCCTCCACTAGGCTGACTATTCCTTTTTGATCTTTGCCAAGCAGATAGGAGGGAAAAAAGGTAAGTCATGATTGCTTTAATTTACATTTTCTTGATTACTAGAGAGGCTGAATATTTTTCATTTCTTCGTATTGTGGGGAGGAAAAAAAATACTATTTCTAAAGTGGGCTACAATTTAAGCTGGTTGCTTGATCTAGGAGAACTAAAGGACCCCTTCCAGTGAGGGAATTGCAGTTTTGTTTAGGTGGTTTTCTGTTTAATTGTGAAATGTGAGGACAAGCACTATTCAGCTCAGATGAGAGAGGACTTAGGCAAAGGAGAGCTACATTGATTGCATCGCCAAGCAATAAGAATCTGGGAGCTTTTCTGAGAGCTGGAGGAAGACTTTTTTGGAGGGACCTGGAAGATGCAAAAAAGGAGTCTGAGGGGTAGGAGAAGGTGGCCGAGTGGTGAGAGGACAATGCCTAATGAGGGAACCAGTCAGTGAGAAAGAGCTGGAAATTATTTACTGCCCTGTAAATGTAATTACCAGCATGGATCGACACATTTTTTGGTCCTATCTGACATACTAGTATTTGAAATGACAGTCTTTGCGCACGTACATACACAGGTTATTTTCAGGTTTCTAGGCTTTCCCACTGACCTGTCTATTCTTGTATCTGGTACTGCACCATTTTAATACTGTAATAGTGTCTTTCAACATTTTATATTTTATTTTTTAAGCTCCACACCCAACATGGGGCTTAAACTCATGACCCTGAGATCTCTACTGACCAAGGCAGCCAGGCGGCCCTCTAATAGTATATTTTAATATTTGGAAAAATAAGTCATTTCATTATTATTCTTTGCCAACATTTTCTTATGATTTTTTTCCTTCCAGCTGAAGTTTAAAATTAGTTCATCCAATGTTAAAAATTTTTAATATTTTACCTGAGATAGTAATATATTTACAGATGAATTTCTAGAAGTTAACAGTTTTCTCATATTCTCATCTATGAACACGATATGCTCTGTATTTCCTTTCATGTCTCTAAGTCACAGTTTTAAGGTTTTCTTCATATTGGTTCCAAATATTGATTATTGGGCTTTTTTTGTCCTAGGATACTTTTAGTCACTCTTATAAAGGAGATCTTCTGGCCATTTGACATTTTTTAATACAATGGTTCATAACCTGGGGTAACAAACAAAAATCACCTGTGTAACTTTAAATATGCACGCATGTCCCTTCAGGGGCTAGTCTGAAAGTCAGTCATCACTCTGAAAGTAATCTTCTATTATTAAAGCTGTTTGATTAGTTATTTGTAACACTGATATTAAAGTAAAAGGCAATTCATTAATTTTAAATTTTATGATTTATGGAAAAAAGAAAAATACTATTTATGCAAATTTTACTCATCATTGAAATTTAAAATATACATATTCATAATGTGATCCCGATATAACAACTTTGAGAAGTTTGATGTCTCAAATCTTTGACCATCTTTATTTGATAATACTTCAAAAAACAAGGGCAAAGCTTCTTTTATTGTTTTTCTCTTTGCTTCCCATCTTAGGGTGTTTCTGGGGCTGCCAAGGAGCTTCAAAAAGCATGTTGTAAATTTTCCTGCTTGGTTCTGTTCCAAGGGAATAAAATAAGAGGGAGAAGAAACCCCACTTTAGAAGAGTATGGGGAATGCTTCTATCCCATACGTGGAGAAAAACCACGGGAGGTTTACTCTGACTTGCGAAAGTGGTGGGATCATGAATGATCTTAGCTAGCTGTTCCTTCCTTTTGTCTGTCTGAATTTCACAATAAACGTGCATTACTTACATAATTAAAAAAATTTCCCAAACAAATATGCCAAATAAAATAGATCACACGTCTAGAGGCACAATGTATGTCTGGCCATATGTTGAAGGGATCGGAATACGCCGCCTTGGCATAGGATTATTTTGAGCTGAAGGCAATTGAAAAACAGCAGACACAGGAAGAACTCTCTGCTCTTGTCCATTCCGCCTGAAAAGGGGGTTTAAATTTCCCTTTGTAAAGGCGTTCCCCTCTCATGTACTAGGAAGAGAACGAATCTTACCTGCATAACAAACTTTACTAAACAACTCTTATCTACCATACACTTCCTGGTCACCTTCCCACAACTTACCCGAGACCCCCAAACTCTCTCCTCTTCCTTTGTCTAGTGTCTTCAGACTGTATTACTCTTTGTTAAAATGGTATATAAGCACCTGAGTCTAACCACCTCTTTGTGGTTTTCACTTTTTTCCTGTGAGGCTGTCCCCTGACCCCACTGGTCCTGCCTTGTGCATACAAAATAAATCTTTTTTTCCTGTTACTCTGGTGTTGGCCAGTTTAATTCACGGACCCAGTCACTTAACCTAAGAGGGAAGAGAAAAGGTTTTTTCCTCCTCTACAATGTATTCTGTAAAAGCAGAAAAAGAAGGAGCTTGTAGGAGACTTGCAGCTGATTGTAGGAAGAAGTGCTTCTCAAATTAACTGTGGCGAAGGAGCAGTTTTCCCTCCCACAGGTATACTATGAATCGATACTTTTATAAACTACAAAACCATATGCTATGATTCCAAGGCAATGTCAGATTGCTCCAACAGTTTCTAAATGCTTACTTTCGATTTCTGTACTTGCCTCATCATAGACTGATAACAGTTGGTACACTGGAACTCGTTTGCAAACTATTCTTTGAGGAACAGTGTAAAGGCCAGACCAAATCTGAATTTCTCTGACCAGCATTTCCTCCCAAGGTGACAAAAACAACTACAGAACTGGATGAAATAAAGACAATTTTTTTTTAAAAGCTTAAACAGTATAATGAGGGAAAAACTATCTAGTGAGGATGGGGAAAGGTGTTGAGCTCTAAGAGGGGAGCGAGAGATGCTTCTGCCCTGGGGGTAGGCAGCGCCCCATGAAAAGGAGGCAGCCCCCAAGGGGGCAGGGTGCATATTTGGGGAACTCTGAAGAACGGGGGACGTGAACAGATATTGGACTAACAGGGTCCAACTGCTCTTGTACTTGGAGATTTGAGAGGACAGACCAAGCCACCGCAGAAAAGCCTCCCGAAAACTAAGGACCTGAGAAAACACCCCATACTCTGGGCTGGGTGGTGATAAAGAGATGTATTTTGAAAAGTGGGGTATAGAATATATTCTGATATGTCTTATCAGCATAGAAAAATCTCAATGCCTACCATGAAGACAAAACATCCACTTAAACATTTCAGCAAGGATCAACAAATTATAGAAAGTGACACCATAGATGTGAAAAAGCAAATAGAAACTTCAGAATGAAAAAAATCCAATACCAAAAGTCAGAACTTAAGCACATTAGATAGTTGAAGAGAAAAATTAGTGAACCAGAAGATGTAGTCAGACTGAGGCACGTAGAGACAAAACACGGAAAATATGAAAGTGAGGATGAGAAAGGGTTACAGTGAAAAGGTCAGCATATATTTTTATTGATGTTTCAAAAGCGAAAAGAAGGACGCCTGACTGGCTCCGTCAATGAGTGACTCTTGATCTTGGGGTCGTGAGTTCGAGCCGCATGTCCAGTGTAGGGATTACTAATAGATAAAAAGTGAAAAGAAAATCGAGCAGAAGCAATACTGAAAATATCATGTCTGATAGTTACCCAGATAGGATTAAAGATCTCAATCTACCGATTTGAGAAGCCCAATAAACACCACGCAATAAAGAAACCTATTGTTAGACACACGTGTGTGAAAACTGCAGGAAACCAAAGGAAAATAGAAAACCTCAAAAACCATGCAAGAAAAGAAATGACGATCAGGGTGACTTCTCGATGGCAACAGTGGAAGCCAGAATACAGAATAGAGAAGAGGGGAAAGGGATCTTAAACTAATTGCCAACCTAAAATTCTCTTCTCACCAAATAAAGCCCCTTAAAAAATGTCCTTCAGATTAGCAAAGAAACCAAGAGAATTTGCCAGCAGCATCCCTATCCCTAAAGGAAATACACAAGAGTAATCCTTAGGTAGAAAGAAAAATAAAGTGGAACGAAAACTTAGGAATGCAGTGAGGCATGAAAACATAAAATGTGGTAAATATGTACAGGAATCTAAATGAACAATGATGAAATAAAACAACTGTTTTCTCACTCTCTCTCTGAGACACCATATGACACAGTAACTATTGAGAGAGCAAGAGACAAAGTAAGAGATTGACCTTAAATAAAAATACTTCACAACGATAACATATGTCAGGAGGCATACTGTAATTTCTAGGACAACCACTAAGGCCTCTAACTTTTTTGATGTCGGGGTCCTTTTCTACTTAAAGATTATTGGGAACTCCAAATGAATGATGTCTCTGTAGGTTTTGTCTATCGGTATTTGCTGCATTAAAAATTAATGCCACCTGGGTGCTCAGCCAGTTGAGCACTGGACTTCAGCTCAAGTCATGATTTCATGGTTTGTGAGCTCAAGCCCCACATCAGGCTTTGTGCTGACAGCATGGAGCCTGCTTCGGATTCTCTGTCTCCCTCTCTCTCTGCCCCTCCGCCACTCATGCTCTCTCTCTCACACACAAAAATAAACATTAAAAAATTTTTTTAAATCCAGAAAGGTAAAAAAAAAATGTATTTTAAAATGACAATAAACCCATTCCACATTAATAGGAATAATATTTTTCATGAAAAATAAGCTATCTATTCTAAAACAAAATAAATTTAGTGAGAAGAGTGGAACTGACATTTTACAAATCCCTTTGATTTCTGGTTTAATAGAAGGCAGCTAGCTTCTCATATCTGCTTCTACATTCAATCTGTTACAGTAAGTTATCTGGTTGGAAAAAAATGAAGAAAATCTGGCCCCACAGAGATATATAATTGGAAGAAGGAGGTTATATCTTAATACCCCTTGCAGATATTTGAGAATATTCTTCTTTGATACTGCACCCAAGACTCATTAAAGGTAAACTGCAATGTGGATTCTGAAACCGTATCAGTGAACTTTGGGTACTGTGTTATATTATAATCCATTGTTCTGTCTTAGTCTTTGAATAGATGTTTTACCTGTGCATGACTTTCTAACATCACACATTAGTCATCTGAAAAATACTAGTCCAGACGTAAGGGAAACAAAAGCAAAAATGAACCATTGGCATCTCATCAAAATAAAAAGCTTTTGCACAGTGAAGGAAACAATCAGCAAAACTAAAAGGCAACCAATGGAATGGGAGAAGATATTTGCAAACGACATATCAGATAAAGGGTTAGTATCCAAAATCTATAGATTTTATCAAACTCAACACCCAAAAAACCAAATAATTCAGTGAAGAAATCGGCAAAAGACATCAATAGACATTTCTCCAAAGACATCCAGATGGCCAACCGACACATAAAAAAATGCTCAACATCACTCATCATCAGGGAAATACAAATCAAAACCACAATGAGATACCACCTCACACCCGTCAGAATGGCTAATATTAACAACTCAGGCAACAACAGATGTTGGCGAGGATGTGGAGAAAGAGGATCTCTTGTACTGCTGGTGGGAATGCAAACCTGTGCAGCCACTCTGGAAAACAGTATGGAGGTTCCTCAAAAAATTAAAAATAGAACTGCCCTATGACCCAGCAATTGCACTGCTAAGGTATTTATCCAAGGGATACAGGTGTGCTGTTTCGAAGGGGCACATGCACCCCAATGTTTATAGCAGCGCTATCAACAATAGCCAAAGTATGGAAAGAGCCCAATATGGAAAGAGCCCAAATGTCTATCGATGGATCAATGGATAAAGAAGATGTGGTGTGTATATACGTTGGAGTATTACTTGGCAATCAAAAAGAATGAAATCTTGCCATTTGCAACTACGTGGATGGAACTAGAGGGTTTTAAGCTAAGCGAAATTAGTCAGAGAAAAACAAATACTATATGACTTCACTCATATGAGGACTTTAAAACACAGAACAGATGAAAATAAAGGAAGGGAAGCAAAAGTAATAAAAACAGGGAGGGGGACAAAACATAAGAAACTCTTAAATATGGAGAACAAACAGAGGGTTACTGGAGGGGAGTGGGAGGGGGGAATGGGCTAAGTGGGTAAGAGGCATTAAAGAATCTACTCCTAAAATCATTGTTGCACTATATGCTAACTAACTTGGATATAAATTTAAAAAAATAAGTTAAAAAAGAAAATCCTGAAAAAAGAATTATAAATTAAAAAAAAAAAAGAAAAATACTAGTCCACAGTTAGGCAGATTTTCTAATGCTGACACATTTGATTGCATGTTATCAAAAAAATCACATTCATTCATAGCCCCATTGATTACATTAGAAACATCCTTTAAGTCCTGGGAAGCTATTAAGTTAATGGTGGCAGATACAAGTTTTCCAAAATTGTTATTTTCACTTGGAAACTTGAATTGCGTCAATGGTGACAACTACTGTGAGTTGTTTCCCTTGAAGCAGCAGGCTCACTTCGTTCATTTTTGATTAAATGTCTGTCATATACCCAAGTTTGAGGAACCATGGTTTGTCTGTTAATCATTTCTTTCAAGTAAAAATGATGTTATACATGCACAAAAAGCTAGTTCAGCTTACAACTGAAACACTGCACAAGTGCTTTCCTGAGAGCCATCAAAATTCTATGGTTTATAAGCACTAAGAGTATGGTTCCTAATCACAATATAGTTATGTTAGAGATAAATTAACACAGTAATGGGGAAATCCTCAAATGCTTGCTTAGAAATTGCGAAAGGCACGCTAAATAACCTATGAATCAGAAGAGGGGCACCTGGGTGGCTCAGTCAGATGAGTGTCCAACTCCTGATCTTGGCTCAGGTCATTATCTCACCATTTGTGGGATCGAGCCCCATACTGGTCTCTGTGCTGACCGTACGGAGCCTGCTTTGGATTCTCTCTCTCTCTGCCCCTCCCCTACTCTCTCTGTCTCTCATGTGCATATTCATTCTCTCTCAAAAATAAACATTTAAAAACAAACAGATATCTAACAATAGGAGAATTGTTAAATACACTGTGATAAATCCACAGGGTAGAGTATCATGGTGCTATTAAAATGATGCTGAAGAAGTAGATTTATTGACATAGACAGGTGTTCACAATATATTAAGATGTATAAACATAAATGGACACATATGTGTGTCTGCAGATGCACAGAAATTTTTGGATATCAACAGGGTGCTAAAGAGTGGGTAGGTGTTTGAAATTTTTTTTATTCTTTTTATTTTTACTTTAAAAAAATGAACAGGTACAACCACTTCTGTCATACTAAAAATAGCTTTAAATGTTAAAAGAAAAATAAAACACGAAAATACTCCTTGAGAAATGGAGCTAAAAGAGCACTGACAAATCAGCTTCTACCCATAAATTTTAAGTTTTTAAACTTTGAATTATTAAAATATAACAAACAGTACAAATAGTGATGTAAAATTTTAGAAAATAGTAAAAGCTAAAGTGATATTCTATCCGTAGAAAAATTTTAAAAGGTCGGTAAATTAAATCCAATGAGAGTAGAAGAGAATAATAATGAGCAGAAATTAATGAAGAGAAACAGAACAGAGAGCAAGAAAAGCTAAAATAGGTTCTTTAAAAGGATTAATGAAACTGAACTGAAAAATCCACTCCGTTTGAAAACTGAACAATCTGCTTTTATTATACAGATCTCAGAAGAAATCATTAGAAAATAGGGAAATATTTTAAGCTATTATACAAAAATAATCACATTGAAACTTGCAAAATGCAGGTAAAGTAGTACTTACAGGGAAATTTACTGCTGTAAACGCATATATTAGGAAAGAAGGGTGAAAATTTATGAACCCAGAATCCATCGGTATAAGCTATATAATGATCATCAAATTAAATTCACACAAATTAGAAGGAAATAAGAGCAGAAATTAATGCAATGGAAAACAAACATATTAGAGGGATTAGCAAAAGCTAAAAGTTGTTCCCTACGAAATGATGAATCATTGGCAAGACTGAATAAAAAAGAGAGACAGAAGACACATAGAGCAGCCAGTATGAAGAATGAAAAAGGAGATCTTTCATATCCTGGAGACATTAAAAAGAGGACACTGAACCTTTATGCCACAAATTCAAAAATCTGTATGAAATTGACAAATTTCCCAGGAAAATAAAACTCATCAAAGTGAACACAAAAATAATTAGAAAACCTGGATAATTCTTTACTCGTTAACAGAATTAAATCAGTAATTAAAAAACCTTCAGGCATAGAAAACTCCAGGCCTACATGGCCCTTCTGATAAGTTCTAGGGAACATTTGGAGAAACAAAATAAATAAGAAGCAGAGACAGTACTCAATTCATTTTATGAAGCTAGCTTAACCTAGATACCAAAATCGTTAAGGACAGCATGACAAAATTAAAGGACAATCTTATTAATGAACATAGGTGCAAATAACCCAAACAGAACATCAGCAAATCAAACCCGGCAATACATAATAATTCCATCAGGACCAAGCTGGATTTATCGGAGGAATGTAAAACTGTTTTAATGTTTGGAACTCGATTACTAGAATTCTGAACACTGAGACTGACCAAAAAAGAAAAAAAACAGGCCAATCTCAGTAAATGTCAAAATCATTTAATAAAATTATGTATTTAAACTTTAGGAAACTCTTAGATCAAGAACAAGATGAAAATGTCCACTCCAAAAACTTGTATTCAACCCTATACTGGAGGCCCTAGTAGGGTAAGATAAAGAAATAAAATCCATAAGAATTGAAAAAGAAAAAACAAACTGTCATTATTTACAGATGGTATAACCTGTATACATAGAATACCCAAAATAATCTAAGGTAAAATTAAATTAATCAGCATGGAGCAAAATTGTTCCCATTAATCAAAAGAAAATTTTTAAAGAATATTTTTTTAAGAATGTAGAAATAAATCTAATAAAAAGATGTAGAGGACCTGAAGGGAGAAAGGTTATTTATTTATTTATTTATTTATTTATTTATTTATTTATTTATAATTAAGTAGGCTCCATGTCCAACATGGGGCTTGAACTCATAACCCTGAGATCAAGAGTCTCATGCTGTAGTGAATAAGCCAGCAAGATGCCCCAAAAGTACGACATTTATTAAGAGAAATTAAACTAAAATAAACGAAGAGAAAATGATCCTTTTCACAGACCGGAAGACTCAATACTATAAACAGCCAATCTTTCTCAAATTGAAGCAAAAATTCAATGGAATTCCAATCAAAATCCTAAAAGATTTTGTGGAAACTGTCAAGCAGAATCTAAAATGTATATGGTACTGTAAAAGGACAAGAATTCAAGATAATTTGGGAAAATAATAAGGTGGGAAGATTTGCTCTAGTTGATTTCAAAATTTCAATAATATAAGGCTTAGCAATTAAGCATGTATGCTACTGACAGTAGGACAAACAGGACAGTAGAACATACCAGAGAGCCCAGAAACAGATCTATACATTCATGGATGCTTGATTTATGAGAAGGGATGACTACAGAGTTTTGGTCAAGGATACTCTCTTCATTTTTTTGTTTTAATTTATTTTGAGAGAGGGAGAGGGAGAGGGAGAGGGAGAGGGAGAGGGAGAGGGAGAGAGAATCCCAAGCAGGCTCCATGCTGTCAGTGCAGAGCCCGATGTGGCGCTTGAACTCTCGAACTGTGAGATCACGACCTGAGCCGAAATGAAGAGTCGTATGCTTAACTGACCGAGCTACCTAGGCGCCCCCAGGAGACTCTGTTCAAATAAGTGTGTGCTCACGGGGACTAGGGGACATGTGCCTGAATGTTCATGGCAGTGTTGTTCACAATAGGCACCAAGTGTCAACGACTCAAATGTCCATCAGTAGTAAAATGGATAAAGCACTGGTATAGTCATACAACAGAAGTCTACACAGCAATGAAAAGAAACTAACTACAGGCACACAAAGGAATTTGGCTGAATCCTAAAGATAAAACACTGAGTGAAAGAAACAGACAAAGCAGTACACAAACAGTATTTCTTTTACATATGGTTCAAAAACAGAAATAATCTTACTTTGCTGTAATAAATAAAGCTAGTATTTACTGACTGCGTACTATGTGACAGGCATTTTCTAAGAGCTTTACATGCATTAATTCATTTAATGGTTGCAAGAAGTCTCTGAGATACGTGTAATTACTACCCCTATTTTACTTACGAGAAAACTGGGGAACAGTAAAGGTTAAGTAACTTGCCCAAGAGATCACACAGCTAGTAAGTGGAAGAGCCACAATTCAAACTCAGGCAGTTTGACCTTAGAATCCATGCACTGTCCCTGCAAAAATGCTCAGGTTACAAAGAGGGAAACTTCAAATTTCTGCTCAAGGCTCTGAGTTACTTAATGGAAAAGAAGGGATTATAGCTAAGTAGGTAAAGTCACAGTACAAGGGAGGGCTCTGGATGACAAATCCATTTTCATGCCTGGACCCCATGCTCCAGAATCACCCAGAGGTACCTTCAAAATGCACAGCCTCCATCCCCATTCTCTCTGATGATACATGTGTGAATTCTGTACTGTTGAGATAGTTTAAATCTCTAGATTTAATAAGTGTGCCAATCAATGTTTTAATCCTTGCATATACAAATCAATTCCTATTGATTAGGAAAAAAACTTTAATTATCCTTTATTTTCCTCTAATTCAGGGTTTCGCTTGTGGTACTGTCTTGATATCTTCATAAATATCCCATAGCCACCACCTTTTCCCAACACTTTTGCTCTCTTTATGCCCCTGCTAGAAATGGCCTCTTTCCACTTTTCCACCAGTCTCTCTCCTACATTGACACCGATGCCCTCCGTCAACTCTGTACAAGCCTGCATGTCTGCCTGCCTGTTCCACCTCCCAACCGCTTCCTCCACTGATCTCTTAGGGACCTAAGGGTCCGTGCCTCTCTATGGTCATTTAGACCTACACTATCAGTTGTTATTTATTTCATGGATAGGCATCTGTGTGGTCTGCCCAATTGGACGATTAGGAACTTAAAGGCATTAACAGGTTTTTCATGGTCAGCATAATATACCATGTACTGATGAATACTTACAAATATTTGTTGGTGGTAAACTGGTTTCTGAAAGAGAGAGGAGTCATGTACACATGACCCTTCTTTACCCTTCCCGTATTCTAAACTACACCATTTTTCGGAAGGAGTTACTTACAAGAGGGCATATCAGAGTTTCAGAGGAAGGAATGGGTATAGCTTTGAGGGATTCAGACAGTCTTCATGTAGTAAGCAGCCTCTGAGATGGGTCCCCAAGAGTAGAGGGAAGAGGAAGAAGAGGAGAAGGAAAGTAAGAGGGTGGGGACTACAAGGTAATTAAGAGGGCAGCCCCTCAGGGGCGCCTGGGTGGCTCAGTGGGTTAAGTGTCCAGCTCTTTTTTGGCTCAGGTCATGATCTCATGGTTTGTGAGATTGAGTCTCGTGTTGGGCTCTGCTCTCTCTCTCTCTCTCTCAAAATAAATAAATAAGGCAGCAGATCAAGGCATTTTTTTCTGACAAGCAAACAACAGTACAGCCTGGAAATGAGTCAACATGTTAGGTGGGTTTGGGGTGGACTGGGGGAATACTTAAGGGACTATAATTTGAGCTGAGCTCTCCTCTTCCACCTATACCGTAAACTGTATACAATCGACTTCCTTCAGTATGAACTTGGACAGGGACCAGAGAAGGTTCTTACACAGCGTTGTTAAGTATGTTATGCAAGTAGATGGAAACCTTCATATTT